>JADAZS010000043.1:0-299806 GCA_014872975.1 Diaporthe citriasiana | reverse complement strand
AGTTATCTTAATTTAGCTATTATATATTAAAAAGCTATATAGTAATAAAATAGCTTAAGCCGGGTCTAGTAAATATAAGTAAAAATAAAGTTATAATAATACTATTATTAGATATAATATTATATATTAATAAATAAGGCTATATTTATAGTAGTCTAGCTAATATTTAATTCTTATATCTAAGCCAATTATTAAGATCTATAAGCAAATAGTAGGTATATTTAGTTTATATTTTTATCTAAGTTTATACCTAAAGGCTAAAAGGCCGAGAACTACCTATAAATACCCCGAGGGGCCTGTACACCACACCTTCCTGATACCTGGGCTGTCTGTAGGTGGGTGCATACAGGCTGGAGCAGGTGGAATCGGAGTGTGTGTCGTACCTTGGGGGAGGACAACGATGAGCAAGCAAGCAGGCAAGAGCCGATGTGACCCCACCATCTGTGTCTCTGGCTGAAACGGCGTCGGGACTGCCTGGTGCTGCTTTGCCACGGGGCAGCACACGACGCCAGATCTTGACACAACGTCTTCTTTGCCCGGGGAATGATTTGTGACACAATTCAGGCGGTCCAGGCGGTGTGGCTGCAGCAGAATCAGGGTCTTGTCTGCAGTCAGTCTGCAAAGACGCTGGACCCCCAGTACCTAGTGTACTTAGCTCCTTGGCATTGGGACACCAACGACATGCCATCGCCTTCAGCTTCGCCTGCTCCTGCTCACCAACCCTCTTGTTCCTCCACCGCGCCATGCACTTCAATCTCGCCGTCCAATCTTCTGCCACCACAACCCACATTGGAAAATGCCAACTCGGCATCTCCTATGGCATCCTCAGCGGCCGGCCAGTAGCAACTGGCCGCATCCCTGCGAAACGCGGGAGCTGATGCCGTGACCGAGCAAGGGCGGCCGCGTCGGTTCCCTGCGCTGACGGTCCAACATGGCCTGTCCACGGTAGACACGCCTTCCTACGTAGCCGCGGTGGGAGACAAGCTCGGCTTACCAACCACTTGTGACATTCCCTGTACCCGGAGGCTGTGCTGTGCTGTGCCATGGAAAATACCCTCTTCCGCCAGCGGAATGTCAGCCAAATCGTACGGACTCACCTGGCGACGCCAACATCAGCGTCGCGCAATGCCCACGCCCGACGGCCGTCTCTGTGATTCTGGACTGCCCGCACTCTTCCTCCTTGAACGACACCCTGGCGTCTTGGCTAAGCCATCTCCCTCCCCCAATCATCACCCGGTCCATCCTGGAACAAGCTGAAAGAAGACCGCAATCACTGTTGGCAACCGGGGACTTGCAAAGCACCCTTGCCAGTCGCATCTTCACAGTAGTCACTCGAGCAACTCCTCGTCCGAGCATCAACAACCAGGGATGCGCGCATGCCTCTGTATGAAGACCCGTGCGTCTAATACGCATGGGGCTTTCTGCTGTTGGACGCAGTCTGTCAGGCGCACATGCTCTTGAGGATAGGCTCATCAGCGGCGGTTTGCCCGTGGGGAACTGGCACCAGTGGTGTTGGGCTTAAGTATCGATACTAAAGCAACCTGCTTCCATGTACCAGACATGACTGCATGGACTTGGCGCTCATTATGGACTCACGGCCTCGCTCTACGTCCAATTGCAACCCGGTCAACGGCTGGTCACTACTCAATGATTGGGTCGAAAGAAGATGCGTGGCTGTTGCTTGCTGACCGGCTCGCTGAGCTGGTATCCTCACGGACATGGGTGCTAGTTGCATTCAGCCTTGCAAACGGGTAAGTGCAGCCCTACAATCTACCACTCTACCATTCGAGACACATGCCGGTCCCTGCGGCCGGCTTCCACGCGACCTATACCCACGCTGTCGGGGCCCGCCGGCCTGACTTGGACCTCAAGTGTCGTTCTGCGTCTTGTAATAGTTCGTCCGACCCGCGAGGACACACGGCTATCCTGTCTACCGCCCAGTGCCTCCTCCCGCCAACAGCAGCCACACCGCCACCGGCAGCAGCTTCGACCGCAAGAGGCTTTGATGGCTGGGTGCCTTGGAGGGCTCAGTCAAGGTCTGTTGGTGATGCATTCGTTTCCATTTCTATATCCGGAAGCTTCTGTTGTCTCCACATGCATCACCCGCCGAGGTTATCAGCTCGCTTGCGTCTGTACATCACACCAACAAGGAGAGGCTTATCTTGCGATATTCCAACGGGTTGGTTGCGTGTTCACCCGTTGCCAGAAAGCGAGATGAAGCCCACCAGCCAACCCACATCAAATACTTTTCTCACCCAGGGTGGCTAGCCGGGGAACCGAGGAGTGTTGTCTTCCGCTAGAGGCACAGGCGATGTACATGCGGATGACAGCAGAGCTAGAGTCATCATCTCCATCAGCCGCTAAGCTAAGTCACTCGAGCTCAAATATGGATGCCTGCTGAGTCTGCTCCCGGATTCGCATGTTCCTTTTAGAATATCACAGCCGTAGATGGGACGCTAGGCCCTGAGGCCCTAGCTTCAGCCTCCCATTGTGGCTTGCAGTCAGACCGCTGCCTCTTCCAGGGTGGCCAACCCATGCCCGTCGAGATACTCTCCGGTGGAGCGTATATATCTTGGTCCTTCATGGACCTGAATGGGATGTAAACTATTTGCTCTAAATTTGTGCGCGTCCTGTTTGTTTTCCCCTTCTTTCCTACCGATCCCTCACCTCGTCCCCTTTGCGGGAGCCTTCCTCCTCTTTGCCCTCTTGGGGCACCTGTCGTTTGCTGCCATGTCTCTCATCTATCTCCTGCTTGCGGCCCCGATAGCCCAGGCTCTTCGCTATGATCCAGCTTATGCCGAGTACAACCTGAACACAAACCAACAAGCAGTCAGTCCCTTGGATTATTCCGGCGAACGCAATGGTCATACATATCATCCGTCCCCGGACAACTGGAGGTTCCCTTTCTACACTGTCATGCTCGACAAGTGGGTCAATGGTGACCCTTCCAACGATAACGCCAACGGCACTCTTTTCGAGCAAGATGTGTGGAGCACGCAGCTTAGGCATGGTGGTGACGTTCAAGGCTTGGTCGATTCCCTGGATTACATTCAGGGCATGGGAATCAAGGTGCGCTCACCTGGAATGTCGACGGTGCTCGATCCACGTATTGACACAGTCTCAGGGAATCTATATTGCCGGCTCACCTTTCATAAACCAGCCATGGGGTGCAGATGCATATTCGGTTCGTTCTTGATTCGTGTCAGAAGTAGGGTCTTTTGACTTCTGACTGCTTTCTAGCCCCTTGACCTGACCCTCCTCGATGCCCACTTTGGCAACATCAAATTATGGCAAGACACAATCGATGACATACATTCAAGAGGAATGTACGTTGTGATGGACAATACCATGGCTACGTGAGTGATAGAGATCCAGCAACGATAAATTTGAATGACTGACAGTTTCGCACCTCAGTCTCGGGGACCTTATCGGCTTCGAAGGTCATCTTAATGATTCTGCTCCTTTCAAGACAGACGAATACAAGGTCTCATACAAGACCGAGAGGCAGTATCACGACTTCGTGTTTGGGAATGAGTACAATGACGCCTGCGAATACCCTCGTTTCTGGAATGAGACTGGTTTTCCTATCGACGACGCCGATCGCGATCAGTTCAAGGGCTGTTATCAGTCCGACTTCGACCAATATGGTGACACGGAGGCCTTTGGTGTTCATCCGGACTACCAACGGCAGCTCACGAAATTCGCATCGGTCCAGGATCGCCTCAGGGACTGGGTACCTTCCGTCCGCCAGCGCCTCGAGAAGTTTTCCTGCATGGTCATCACGATGCTCGACATCGATGGTTTCCGATTCGACAAGGCTGCTCAAGTGACGGTAGATGCTCAGGGCAATTTCTCAGCGGCAATGCGTGACTGCGCAGAAAAGGTTGGAAAGAAAAACTTCTTCCTCCCGGGTGAGCTCACGCCCGGCAATACTCTCAGCTCCAGTAAGTTCCGTTCTTCGCATTTTACGCCCCACCATCCGTCATGGGTCGGTTTACTCCAGAAAGCAGCTCTTTGAGACGCGTGGCAGATTGTTAACACGTGAAAGTCTATTATGGCCGGGGCCGACAGCCTGATCAACAGCCCGAAGACCTTCCCAAAGCGATGAATTTGACGGGCAAGCAGAGCGAGGACAAGTTTTTCCTCCGCAAAAAGGGCCAAAACGCTCTCGACTCGGCCGCATTTCACTATTCCGTATACCATTATCTCACAAGATTTCTCGGCATGAGTGGGAATCTGGAGGCTGGTTATGATCTCCCGCTCGACTGGGTCAACGCCACGAACCAGATGATTCTCACAAATGACTTGGTTAATCCAAATACTGGCAAATTTGACCCCCGGCATATGTACGGGTCAACCAATGTTAGTAGCCCTCTCGTTGGAGTATTCTTTTCATGAAATCAACCTTTTTATCCCCGTGCTCAAATTATATATCAGCCTAATCAGAATGCTGAGATGCTCTTACAGCAAGATAATTTCCGCTGGCCAGCAATCACCCAGGGAATTGAGAGGGAGCTGTTGGGTTTCTTTATCACGACATTATTCTTGCCTGGAATTCCCTTGGTCTATTATGGCCAGGAGCAGGGCCTCTACATCATGGACAACACGGCAGACAACTATATTTTTGGACGTCAACCAATGAGTCCTGCGCCCGCATGGAAGATGCATGGATGCTACAATCTGGGCAGCTCACAGTACATCGACTGGCCCTTAGACCAAGGGCGACGGGGTTGCGAGGACGAAGGAGTTCCACGCGACCACCGCGATCCTAGCCATCCGACAAGAAACATATTAAAAGCCATGTACGCCATGCGAGAAAATTACAAAACGCTCTCAGAAGGGTGGCTGGTGCAACAGCTTTCAAATCAGACAGACTTGACCATGCTTCATGGGAGCACGACACCTACTGAGCGAGGTATCTGGAGCGTTGCCCGAGCATTCTTTCCGACAGTGCAAGGGCAGTTTGCCGCAGACCCTATTTGGTTCGTATACCATAACCGCGATTCCGAGACAAAGTACACTTTTGACTGCAGCAAGAATGAAACGGCGTTCTTCTCTCCTTTCGATGCTAAGGCCGAACTGAAGAATCTTTTTTATCCCTACGATGAGGTCGAGGTCGAGAGCTCGACCAAGTCATTTGGATTTGATGGCTCTGAGAAGTTGAGCGGGTGCCTTTCTGAGATCACGATGGCCCCATTCGAATACCGGGCATACGTGAAGAAAGCGGACTGGAAAGAGGCCCCTCCAATGATCACCAAATTCATGCCCGGCCACGATGTCTCTGTTGATTTCGGAGATGCAAAGAGCGCATTCAATATCAGCTTCTCCTTCTCGCGGGAGATGGACTGTGACGGGGTGACGGAATCGATCACCGTTTCCTCGCTCATCGAGGGAGATGCTGGCAACGCTGAGATTGACAATGCCACTATTGAATGCACAACCCTTTCCGACGATGAAAGACCACCTTACGTCGGTGCAATCGGCTCGAAGTGGCGCTGGTCTGCGACGCTTCAAAACGCACAGGAGGGCATCCATTCGATCATCGTCAAAGACGCTACCACAAAAGGCGGTAAGGACAGCACGAACTCTACCGACAAGTTCTTGCTCCGTGTGGGCTCGGTAAATAATCCCGTTGTATGGCCTATGACTGCGAACTACTCGACCTCGCTCTTTACCAAGTCTGGCAGCGACTTCTTTGTAAACCACAACGCGGCAGGCGCCTCTTCATGGCGATACTCGACGAATTGGGGCTCGTCTTGGAGCGACTGGCGGCCGTATACAGGCGGTAGGCAACAGATCCAGGAGCTGCCCTGGAAAGGGACTGCCGCACAAGCGTGGTCAAATGATCATTTAATGGTCCAGTATCACTCCTCGCCCCTGGGGTCGAGCAGCATCATTCAACAAGGTGACGTCGCTCCAGTCTCCACCAGCCGCCTGTCCCGCAGGGACTCTACCACATCCGCCAGTCGCTTCCCTCATCTCTTCGTGATGGGCGAGTTCAATCAATTTGGTTTCGACGCAGGTATCCAGAACAGGATGTCCGTCGATGGCGACGGCGACTGGGAAATCCACTTGATGGACGAATGGCCTTCGCGCATCCAGCTCAATGTCTGGGGTGTGAACCCTGACGGCAAGCCGGACCAGACTTACAGTAAGTAGCTTCTGGATACGATCTTTACCCTACAAAACCAAGACTTTACGTGCTGCAGTTTCGAGACAGGCTATGGGCTACCTTGTGGCTCACTCCTTACCGTATTAGCATGCGGATACTTCTTTGGTTCTTTGACAGCTGACCCTGAATAAGTTCTCGGTGATGTGGACAACGACGGTATCGCAGACCGCCTCGCCCCGACCGCGTTGACGCCCAACTTCTTCAACATCTCTTCACCCCCACCAGGCTCAGCACTGAGCTACAAGTTGCGCTTCAATGACAACACCCTGAAGTTTGTGATGGAGCCTCAAGGAAACTGGTGGCTTCAAATTATTCTGTTTATCCTTCTTGCGTTGCTCCCCCTTTTGGGTGGTCTCTTCGCTGTTTGGACCTTCATGGGCTCGTTCTACAAGGTCAAAGTGAACAAGATAGGCTTCAAGCGCCGTGGCATGTCACCGTTTGCCAGAGCTGCACACCGACTGTCGGCCCTGTCTTTCGAGGACTTCCGAAAGCCTCGTGACAGCAACAGCATGGAGATGAGCGATGTTGGCACTGGTGCCGGAGCCATCAAGCGACGCACCGTCCTCATCGCGACGATGGAGTACAACATCGACGACTGGAACGTCAAAATCAAGATCGGTGGCCTCGGCGTTATGGCTCAACTTATGGGTAAAGCACTTGAGCACCAGGACTTGATATGGGTGGTCCCTTGTGTCTCGGGGGTAGAATACCCAATTGATCAGAAGGCCGCTAGTTTCTTCCCAGTAATCATGGGTAAGGAGTATGAGGTGGAAGTCCAGTATCACAAAGCCAACAACATCACTTATGTGTTGCTGGATGCGCCCATCTTCCGAAAGCAGTCTAAAGCCGACCCTTACCCACCTAGGATGGATGACATGGAGTCAGCTATCTACTACAGCGCATGGAATTACTGCATTGCTGAAACAATGAGACGCTTTCCAGTCGACCTTTACCACATAAACGACTACCACGGAGCTGCAGCGCCCCTTTACCTCCTCCCCGAACGAACCATTCCTTGTGCTTTAAGTCTTCACAAGTAAGTACCATTCTTCTCCTGTTACGGATCCCCGTCTTTCATGTTTTGAAATGTTCCAGAATACAACACTTTAGGCTCCGTAGCAAGACTAACATCACGATTAGTGCTGAATTCCAAGGTCTCTGGGCAATGCGCAATCCGGAAGAAAGCAAAGAAGTTTGCTCGGTCTTCAATCTCGATCCGGAGATCGTCAAGCGGTATGTGCAATTTGGATCGGTCTTCAACCTCCTTCATGCAGGAGCCTCATATCTCCGAGTACATCAGAAAGGGTTCGGTGCTGTTGGCGTCTCGAAGAAATATGGCGACAGGTCGTACGCAAGATATCCAATCTTCTGGGGCCTGTCCAAGATTGGCCAATTACCAAACCCCGATCCCACAGACACGGCTGAGTGGAGTAGCAACCAGCTGGACAACATAACAAAGCCCACGGTTGATGCAGAGTCCGAGTCCAAACGTGGCGCACTCCGCAAGCAAGCCCAGGAATGGGCTGGTCTTGAGGTTGACCCTACAGCCGAGCTTTTCGTCTTCGTTGGACGATGGAGCCTGCAGAAAGGTGTAGACCTTATTGCGGATATCTTTCCGTCCATTCTCGAGAAACACCCCAAGACCCAGTTGATATGCATTGGGCCCGTCATCGATCTCTACGGGAAGTTTGCTGCCCTCAAGTTGGCTAAGCTCATGGAGAAATACCCGAAAAGAGTCTACAGCAAGCCAGAGTTCACAGCTTTGCCTCCATATATCTTCAGCGGAGCAGAGTTCGCTCTTATACCTTCTCGAGACGAGCCATTTGGGCTTGTAGCCGTTGAATTTGGTCGAAAGGGAGCCCTCGGAGTTGGCGCTCGTGTAGGCGGTCTCGGGCAAATGCCTGGGTTTTGGTACACCATCGAATCAACGACTCCGCGCCACCTACTTCATCAATTCCGCGGAGCCATTGTGTCGGCCCTGGAGTGTAAAACGAAGGATCGCATCCAGATGAGAGCATGGTCTGCCAACCAACGCTTTCCTGTGGCACAGTGGCTGCAGGACCTTGAGAAGCTCCAGTCCGAGGCTATCCGCCTGCATAACAAGGAGGCCCGTAAGAGCAAGCGGGTAACGAGTGGCGGTGGTCCTCTCCTGACCGTCCCCTCCAACATCAACTTGGAAGCGGCCAATGACAGGCTCTTCGACGACACTGAGCCAACACCTCCGCCGTCGGCCTTTGTGTCCCGATCTGTCAGTCCTCGCGGATCACGAGCCTCGAGCCTTTCTCTCCCTCACTTTGCCACTCGAGTTGAATCATCGGGACAGACGCCATCAATCATAGGTCGTGGTAGTCGATCACGCTCGCCATCGCAGCCTCCTCCACCACAGATCAGTGAGCCCGAAGCAGATTCTACCGGCCTTCTTCCTCCGCCGAATCCGTTCTACGCTGTTGAAGATTCTGAAGACCATTCCTCGTCCGACAGCCTAGCTACCATGACCACCGCGGTGAACAGAGCTGGAGACAATGATCCTCGGCAGAATGCGTACAGAGATCTCGTTGGAGAGGGTCCCTATCACGATCCGCCACGTGACAGTGTGGATACCTTCGCATTCCGCATGATGGCACCCGACAGTACCGCACTTGCCGCTAACTCGAGCAATCCGACCGTTCATCGTGGCTTCACAAACCACCGCAACAGTTCGCGTCTGTCAGTCGTTGATGTTGTGGGCGAGAGGACTGATTACAAGCTGCAGAAGGTCGACCCGTTCTTCAATGACAGCACTGGAGAGTACTACCGCGAGTTTGAGCGGAAGCTTACAGGCCTCAGTGTGAAGAACAGTGAGAACGAGCTTTGCATCGAGGAGTACCTCACCAATTCGGAGAGGGAATGGTTCAAGAGGTTCAAAGATGCGAAGTTGGGACGATCCCGGAGCCCAAGTGCTAGCCCCCTGCCCAGCGGCTTGTCCAGGAGCCGCCACTCCCGTTCGGTGAGCTACAACAGTATCGCACCCAGCGATGAAGATGATGGCGACGAATTTGATACTAGGATTTCGGATCCCGATCGGGATGACGAGTTTCTCTTGGGTACTGGTTACAAACCACCCAAAGGTCTCAAGAAGTGAGTGACAGCACCGACTTGTAGCGAAATGTGATCCACTGACATACCGTCCCAGATTACTTCAGATTCGTCTTGGTGACTGGCCGGTCTACTCTTTCCTCCTTGCACTGGGTCAGATTCTCTCAGCGAACAGCTATCAAATCGTCCTCTTGACAGGCGAGGTCAGCCAGACTGCTAAAAAGCTGTATATAGTGGCAGGGACGTACGGTATAAGCTCCGTCCTCTGGTGGTTAGCCTACCGTCGGTTTCAGTCACTGTACATCCTATCCCTACCCTGGTTCTTCTATGGACTCGCTTTCCTCCTTGTTGGCATCTCGCCGTTCGTCGTCGCCGACAGCGGCCGCGACGTCGTCCAGTCGCTGGCCACGTTCATCTATGCTGCCGGCGCTTCGACCGGCAGCATCTTCTTCGCGGTCAACTTCGGCGACGAGGGCGGCTCCCCGATCAGCACGTGGATCTTCCGCGCAAGCGTCATCCAAGGCCTTCAGCAGCTCTATGTCGTCGCACTGTGGTACTGGGCCTCGGTGCTCAACGGGCAAGACGGCGACGGGCCTACAAGCGGCACCATCGCCAGTAGCGCCGTCCCCATCTTCCTCGTCATCGCCGTGCCTATCGCGATCCTCATGTGGCTCGTTGGTATCATCCTGTTCGTGGGGCTGCCGGACTACTACCGCCAGTCGCCGGACTATATACCCAGCTTCTACAAGTCCCTGATGCGGCGACACATCGTGCCGTGGTTCTTCCTCGCGGTGGTGGTCCAGAACTACTGGCTAAGCGCGCCATACGGCCGGAACTGGCAGTTCCTCTTCTCCTCCAAGTACATACCGGGCTGGTCGGCCGTGCTTCTCGCCACTGGATTCTTCGTAATCGTATGGGCGCTGCTGCTATGGATCTTCTCCAAGTTCAGCCTGAGCCACCCGTGGATCGTACCCATGTTCTCGGTTGGGCTTGGCGCGCCAAGATGGGCGCAGATGCTCTGGGGAACTTCGGGTGTGGGGCTCTACCTCCCCTGGCTCGGCAGCGCGGTGGCCTCCGCGGTCGTCTCAAGGATCCTGTGGCTCTGGCTTGGTGTCCTAGATACCATACAGGGAGTCGGTGTGGGCATGGTGCTGCTGCTGACGCTGACCAGGCAGCACGTGGCCGCTACACTTGTCGGTGCTCAGATTCTTGGAAGTATCGCTACCATCTTAGCGAGGGCAACGGCGCCCGACAAGATTGGCCCAGGAGACGTGTTCCCTGATTTCTCCGAGGGCATTATGCCCGGGATTAGTAAGGCGTGGTTCTGGGTTGCTTTGGGCATGCAGTTGATTATTCCGTTTGGATACTTCAAGTTCTTCCGAAAGGAGCAAGTGGCTAAGCCTTGAAGAGGCAGTGGGGGTCTGAGTAGTTGTCTGGAGGCTGGAATGGGCGTGAGGGGACTGAGTATGGGCCTTCATTTTCGATCAATTTTGAGTTCTGTCTGAATTTTCGTCTCTCCTGCATAGCTGTGGTGTGGAAATTATCTTACCTCGACGACGATAGAGATTTAAAGTGGATACCTCTAGATGCGTGAGCACCTGGGCAACACGCAATAGCAACTATCTTGCTGTCTACTTCCTAGTGACATGGAACGGAGAAGGGAGGCAGGAATGAAAGGTCTGTGGGGCAGTTTCCTAATGAGGCTCGCCTAGCAGGCAGCGTATAATCATATATGCCTGTGCCTCATACATTGCTGGCTTGTTCACCAACGACTCGACCAGCAATCAGGAAAGGGTGCTAAACATAACATCGACAGAAGAGGTACGCACACGAAGGTAACAGACTACGAGCTTTGCTCGGGTGTCTGCTATGCGGCCACAGCATCTGTGATGGACCCTCTAGGCAGTCCTCACTGTCAAACCTCTTATGGAATAACCCCCTATGGAACAGTCTCCTATGGAATGATCTCCTATTGAATAACTTTTTGTACTCCTATAAAGAAACCTAGTACTATAGGACTACCTTTTCTAGGAAAACCTCCTTTAGGAAAAAGTTGTGCAGGAAAGCTCCTATATAATAACCTTATACGGGACAACCAGATAAAAGCAAGCTATAGGCATTCCAAAATAACGTTTTCGAACTTTGTTGCAGAGTGGCCGTGTTACGGAAATCATGTTTGTGATATAGGTCTGTGTAGGTTTGAGCTCGGTCAACCAACCTATGGTGAAGGAAAGCTACCGTGAACTCGCCGTTGCAACCATCGTTACCCACAAGTCTTGGCCGGGCAAGGAAGAGGTCCAAAAGCTTTCGCGAATAATGATCGTTGGACAAGCCTCGTTGCCTATATGCCTTCAGATTTGTACAGTAGTCTCCAGTTATCTCAAGCTGCCGTATGAATACCTAGGAAACACGCGTGCTATCAACAGGGAGCGACATTTGTGCTCGCAAGGTCAGCAGCTATTGAGGCGGCGGCAGTCACCAGATTGCGCACCAGATTGCGCCATAGCCAAAGAGGTTCTCGCCCGAGTGGGGGATAAGGGTCTAACGTGTAAGACTATTGGCCAGAGGCGCATCGGTCTAGCCGGTTGAGGCATCTGCCTCCGACACATGATAAGCCCCACCTCCACCTGCCCTTGAGTGTCTCAGAGCTTCCCTCGGGTCATCCACAATCCCATCATCCCATGGCACATGGTGCCTAGCTGCACTTCGTCGACTCGCTGCCCGGCTTCTTTAGACTTGCCATTCAAGCTGCCTGTTCCTCAACTATTGTGCTTCTTCTACATGTAAATAGATTTCTTCTAGAAGCAGGACTCTGTCTCTGGCCAAAACCGTCGCACTTCTATCGTGCTTACTCTCTTCATCTAGCTTATCCCCTGACCCGCAACAATGGGCGCTCATCAGTCTAAACCAACGGCTGCCGAGAAGGCCATCATCGACCGCCTCCGGACCCTCGACGTTGAGAAGAAGGAGGCTGCCAACGACGATGGCTACGTCGAGGTCGACGATTTCGTGTCGTCCGGCTCACTCAACGAGAAGACACTTGATGCTCTGAGGCGATCCCCCACAAACCTCGACGTCTCCCAGCTCGAGGACTGGCAGGCCAAGTTACTAGAGGACCCTAAGAACAGGTATCAGACCCAAAGGCTCCGAATTCATGCTCAAGAAGGTCACCCAACTGACACGATACCCGTACCGCAGGCTGGCTTTGTCGGCCCTCTCCGCCGCTAACCCGCGCGATGTTCTGACGTCCCGCGCCGCTAAGATTTCCGACCAACAGGTCTACAATATCAAGATCCCGTTCGAGGGCGCTCCGATCACAAACCAGCGGTCATCGGGGCGGTGCTGGCTCTTTGCCGCGACCAACGTCTTCCGCGTCGCGCTGATGCAGAGGTACAACCTGGAGTCGTTCGAGCTCTCGCAGTCATGGCTCTTCTTCTGGGACAAGCTCGAGAAGGCGAACTACTTCCTAGAGCAGATCATCGACACCGCAGATGAGGAGTTGGACTCGCGACTAGTGCAGACCCTCGTCCAAGCTCCATTGTCCGACGGCGGCCAGTGGGATATGGTGTACAATCTTGTCGCCAAGTATGGCCTCGTACCGCAGGTCCTGTATCCAGACTCTTTCAACGCCATGTCCAGCAGCATAATCAACTCTATCATCTTTACCAAGCTCCGCGAGGATGCGCTCATCTTGCGAAGCCTGCTGAAGTCACCCACTGCTACAGCCTCCAGCGTCGCAGCCGCAAAGGCGAAGATGGTCAAGGAAATCCACACAATACTGACCCTGACCCTGGGACCTCCCCCGGCGGCCTCAGAGGAGTTCACATGGCAATATGTCGACAAGAGCGGCAAGGCCAGGGAGGTCACCACCACCCCAATCGACTTTGCCGCAGACATCTGGTCCTCGGAATACCGCGTTACCTCGTCCGTTATTGCTGGCCTTGTCAGCTTGGTACACGACCCGCGGAATCCTCCCATGAGCCTGCTTACTGTGGACAGGCTCGGGAACATAGTCGGCGGCCGAGGCATAACATATATCAATGTGGAGATGCAGACCCTCAAGAATGCGTGTGTCTCCATGCTCAAGGCCGGGTTTCCAGTTTTCTTCGGCAGCGACGTTGGCAAGTTCAGCGACCGCGTGAGCGGGGTGATGGACGTCGAACTGATCGACTATGAGCTCGGCTTCAACGTGAGCCTTCTGGGGATGGACAAGGCATCCAGACTGAGGACTGGTGAGAGCGCTAGTAAGCACTATTTTTCTCCTTTTACTGCTCCCCTCTGTCATGTTTTAGAACGTGTCTAGAACACATCACCATGGGACCTGTAGCAGGTGACTAACTTGTACTAGTGACGCACGCGATGGTCCTGACTGCTGTCCACGTCGATGAGCGAACGGGCAAAACGGTGAGGTGGAGAGTACAGAATAGCTGGGGAACAGCGAGTGGCGAGCAGGGTTGGTTTGTGATGAGTGACCGATGGTGAGCTCAAATCCCCGTGTAGCAACCATTGCAACTAACGCCCCCCCCCCCCCGGAAAAAAAAAGAAAACTTTTGTTTCTCAAGATAGTCCCGAGCATGATGGCTGACCAGTTGACTCACAGGATGGATGAATTTGTCTACCAAGCAGTGGTTGACCCAAAGTTCCTTAGCAAGGACGTACGGAACGTTCTCAACAAGGAGCCCATTGTGCTGCCACTCTGGGATCCTATGGGAGCTCTAGCTTAGGTGTCTGGCAAGTGGCACGCATAGCAACGTTGATAGGACAATATAGCCATGACCTCAGTCTACACAAAGGTTCCAGGAGAGGCAAAGCTTGTGGTGATGACGGATGGGTCATTTCATAAAGGCTGAATAGAGCGTCCAAGCCTCGTAGACGCGAAATCTTTGAACTGGCGCAACCAGAGACTGTGTCGCGATATGGAGATGGTGTCATCGCGTTTGCGTCTCCAGAGGATGTATAGCAGCAGTATTGTACCAATGTCTAGCCCTGAAGCTGTCATTTCCGGATGAGTCTTTTATTCTGTGGTGTTGGGTCAAGGCCGGCAAGACGAAGCGCGGAAAGCGTCCACGCAATTATGCTCTGTCCGGCGGTGATGTTAGGCCTAGGAGAGGCTTGGAATGCACACGATACGTCGGACTTATGCCTGCAGCCCTGCAACATGGACATATATCTTAATGACTCGCCATGCATAGATCGTCATCTCTTGGGGGCCGGGGCGGGGGATCGCTGGGACAGTGATGGGTTCTGTTGCACGGCGATGCTCTTCATCGCTGCCGGACTCTGACAAAAGGACAAGTTGACGTTACTACAGCCCAAATGAGTGAGCCATTGAGAACTTCGAACTGCACAAAGGCAAACCCTCTTGATTAGTGCCTATCCGGTGGCGGCCGCTACCGTGCATGAGTTCGGGACATGTTCACGGTGGTGGTGAGGAGCTTTGGGGGTGAGCGTTAAAGTGTGCTGCAGACCGCTATTTGCTTCGCCCCCAGATGTGAGAACAGATGTACTACTCCAGAGCCTATCATGATGCTGAAATGTTCGACGAGACGACATCTCCATACAAAAGTGCGTGCTCGAGGTCCTGGGAAGGTCTCGGCCTGGAAGTGACTCCGGTTCTCCATTGGGCGGGAGTCGACACGATTGTCACTGAGCCCTAGAGCCGCATGTGAAGCCCTTTGGGGCTGCTTTGCGCTTTGAGATTTGTAATACCATCGCGCGCGAGGCTCTTTCGTTAACGACTCTCGTTAAACGACTCATATCAGGCGCAAGTGCAGATTCTCAAGCTGGTCCAACAAACAAGCCATAGTGTTATGTGGGCGACTAGGGGGCACCCTACACACGAAGCTGATCCGCTGCCATGTTGAGACCGAAGGAAGGCGTCTTGACAGCTCACTGTGGCACGTGACAGTGATGGAAAGACGAGGGTTTATCGCTGGCGCTGGGCCTGCGATGTTGCCAGGCAGGCCAGGACAAGGCACACAGTGTTGTAGGGAGAGGTTTGGCGCTGGATCAGGCGCAATCTGGCCTGACCCTGGTTCTTCCGTAGAGAGGTCCCGCTCGCCGAGGATGAGCCCAAGCTGTTGGAGCTGGACGGGGCTGCAGGACTCTCGCAGGGAGCGGGCATCCCCTGACCTGCAGCTTGCTATGCCGAAGGACGGCAGGTAGCCCTGTGACCAGCCATCCCCACTCAGCGAATCGCGCCCAGTTCTCCAGATCCGGACTAAGCAGAGGTGGACAGCATCTCATCTGTGGGTGTGTTTTTTGCCTTCCACACGTTCTCTTCAAAAGCCGCGTTGCCGTTTCGGCTTGTGAGCACCTTAGCCAAGGTACAGCGCCCAGGCTGATGCGGGCATTGGCACTTGGGCGTGTGAATGCTCAATTGGGCCGGCCGGTGTTTGGCAGATCAATTTTTTTCTTTCATTATTTTTCTTCAGTGAGTACCGGACTGCACCGCAGCAGGCTCGTCAAAGGGCCACCAAGGACTGCCGTGTGAAGCCGCGGCGGCGCCAGCGCCGCGGCGTTGCTCGGCCCCTGACTTGGCATCTTCCTACCTGGATAGCTTGTCCGGACAGCCCGGGTAATCTGCAATATGACCTCCAAGAATTTGGGTAATCTGGGACTTGTCTTGGGGGGGAATGCTGGGGGGGGGCCACAGCGTTGTGGAATGCGCCTAGAACAGGTGAGATGCCTGCCTTCCCCTCTCGGAAGCCCTGGGTTGGTAATCAGTCCATCGACAATGGATCTAGAGTCCACCGTTATCAGCAGAGAAGCTGAGGAGCAGCAGGAGGAGGAGAGTCGAAAACATGGGCTGAGTTGGGCGGGCCTGGCCTTGCCGGGGGGAAAGGAGACGAAAAAAACCCTGGCGAGCTAAAGAAGCATGAAAAGGGTCCTGTGCCTGGCTTAGCGTGACAAGCTTGGGCGTAGGCATGCCAGCCCAATCTGAAAAATCAAGTAGACTGACCGACTGACTGACCGACCGACTGACTGACTGACTGACCACACGGTGCCTAAAGGTTGGGCGTCTAAGAAATACCTGACGCCTGGGCAGATGATGAGGTGCCTGACAAGGCAAGGTCGGCTGAGTGGCAGATATTGTGGGCCGCCTAGGTGTGAAGTGCCGGAGAATTACCACGAGGAATCGACAGAACAACCACAGCATCTACGCAGGGCACCACATAGCCTGATTCTGAATAGTAACACGAGGCAACACGGGACAGATGATGGCGCTCAGGGCGCCGAGGCATGCACCAGCCAGACCAGGAGCCCGGCTCGGAGCTCATCTCGAGATGGCTGTCGCGTCATAACTAAGGGCACGGCGTCGTCCGACCTGGGCTGGCATGTACTAATTCACTGATTTCCCTGGTGTCAGTTGGAAGAGGCGATATGTTCTGTGCCATGTAGGCACAGCGCAAGCATTTGTGGGGGGGGGGGGGCGCATCATTGGTGACCGGAGATGCTGGAGGATGTGTTCGTTCTATGTACGCCACAGCCCATCTGTGCACTGAACAGAAAGCGGAACCTCGACACGGAGCGAAGGACAGGATCGAGGTCCCTAGGAGCCTGGAAGCTCGGGCAGCTCGGCAGCGTGGGGTGGTGCGTGCCCTGTCGAACGCCCAGGACGCCTTGATGGTGGTTTGGTCTGGTCTGGTCCCCACGGTCAATAAAAAAAATAAAAAAATCCCAAGGCAAGTTAGTACCATGGTACACACGAGCAGTGAGCATCAACGTCATTGCTGCCGGTGATGTCAGTCGGACTACGGGGCCTCGTAGCACTGGGCCGCTGCAGCTGAACGGACCCGGGGTGGGCCTGCCCTGCAAAACGGGCAGGGATGGGGTACGTGGGTATCTAGGTTACTGTGGGAAAGGAAGGCATGGTGGATGTGGGATGGAGTGAGATGAGTGGTGGAAGCAGGACTGTCTGTATAGGTACTAGGCGTTCATACTACAGCCTGTCCTGGCAGCCTGGCAGCCCTAGGTGCTAGCAATCGCCTCAGGTCGCCAGTCTGACGGATCAATGCGTGTCGGTCGCCCACATACCTACACACAACCCCACCCACCCTCGAGCACACACACACACACACATGGAGTTCTATGCAGTATGTCCTACTTCTCCCCACTTCTATGCGATGCCCAATTCAGACAGGACGGACGATGGGGCGAGGTGAGAAAAGCAAAGCAACCTTGACCTTGCTCCTGCCATGCCCATGCCCATGCCCGCCCTGAATGAAGTGTATGCACTGCAGCAAGAAGCGAGGCCAGAGGATAAGCCTGCATTTCCAACCTTGGAACCCATCTTTTCTTCTCCTTCTCCTCCTCCTCCCCCCCCTCCTCCAATACCACAACACACACCCCGTTACCGCCATCAGCACACATACTAATTCCTACTGACTGTTCACTGCTGGTGTCTCCAACAATCCTCGACTGCCTGGACCCTTGGACCCTCTGCCTGATCCGCACTCTCGACTCTGGAATCTGCACTGCAGTCCTGCATCCTGCGGTCTGCCGTCCAGGCTTGATTGTTATCTGCGGCTGGCCGTCCCGAGGAAACTCCCTCCTTCATCCTCTCCCTCCACCAACTTAGTCTCCAGGCACCTGGGGCCCCGCGTCCATAAAACGGCCACTACTCACGACCGGCCGCCCGCTACGAGTCACAGGGTCTCGTCGAAATCCGACTGCACACCGCTTACTCCTCATTACTTCCTCTAGCCCCAGCGTTGAAAAATTACCCTAGAGCGAGCTCCCCTAGTAGTCGGGTGCCTCCATTCTCCAGCCGGGCAGCCCAACGCCACACTGCTCACCCCTCCCTTCGGTAGGGGCCGCTAAGCGACCAGGTTCTCTCCCTCTCGCGCACACAGACCCCGCCGGACCACAACGTCGCATAAGGCTGTCCCCCCCCACCCAACGGGTGACCGCTCCAACATTTTCCCCTTCGTGCCGTCCTCCACGGAACCGGCATTGCTTGGACTCGCAACCCAGTCTCCCAACCTACCAGTTCTACTTGCTGCCTCCAGAGCCTTGAGGGTCCCTTCCGCGCTTTTCTCCGTCAGGCCCACGCCCAACAGGTGTATGCAGTGCCTCAGGCTCCGGTATGGGTGTGAAGCTAATCGTCTGACAGGAATGTGTTGCCTCGAAAGCTGACACCCAGCTGCTTCAGCCATCTTTGGTAGTCGCCCCCATTCCTCTCCCCCGCTCTGTCCCGTCTCACGCCGCTCACAAGACGGACACCCGAGCCAGACACTGGCCGCTCTTTCAACAATCCTCCCGCGGCAGGGAGAAGGACGGCTTATACACCCCGTGCTTGACTTTCATCATCTGTACTGGGTACCGACCTCGTGCTTCAACACAGAAACGGCGAGAGACCGAGATAGACACCCGACTCGAGCGCCTTTCCCAAACTTCGTCGAAAACAATGGGTGACCGCTATCGCTACAACTCCGGCAGGAGATCACCAACCTTTAACCCTGCGCGGATGTCAATGCCCACGATGAGTAGCGGTTACAGCTCCTTTTACGGCGGCGACATACACGTCATGCCCTCCTCCAGATACGAATCCATTACTCCCCACCAGACTCATCACCACCACCACCGTCATGGCTCAAACGACTGGCGAGGCCCCAACGTTCCTGTGACTACCACCACATACACCGTCAGGAAGGACCCCGTGACCAGAAGTTCCAGCATCAGGGAAAACAGTCGCACTCGAAGCTCAACGATAGATTCCACTACGAAGAGACCGCCCATCATTGTCACCACGCGGCAGAGTAAAGAGCCTTCGGCCTCCCACGGCGCAGCCAGCCATCACCCTGCGAGCCCTGCACCAGATAGAGGCCGCGACGCCTATCGGCCCAACGACGAAGACCAGTATTATACCCAACCGGCTTCGTCCATCCGCTCGCGGAGCCACACGCGACCGTATCATGCTTCCGGCTCGATCAGCTCAACCTTGGACAATGAGGAGTTTCTCCGCTTGAGGCAGCGAACAAATGATGATAGGCTCGCTCCCTCTCGCAACGGGCATCGCCGCGAAAGGCCATCTTCCATTTACGCAGACCCTCCAAGACTCAACACAAAGACGGTCGACCTCGGCGACACTGGCTACGAGTATACTAACCCCAGTGATTTGGCACGTTACGACCTGGACAACGACAAGGTTCACACTCGGCGTCGCCGAGACAGCTTCGATCGGAACACGTACTACCGTCCATCCGTCAACGTTGGCACCGATGTTAGTCGACCGTACGAAGGCCGGGTCAGAGCTCCTCCGCCGTCTCGCGCTCTGGACAATTACAACAGGAGAATAGCTGAGGATTCCACGGCAGGAATCTACGATCGGCCCTCTGTTAGAATGCCTGCGCCTCCTGTGGTTCCTGTTCCCGCGCCGGATCGTCGGTCCAGCCAGCTGGAAATACCACCTAGCCCTGTCGAGCGAGCCGATCGAATCGAACGACGCCCCTCACGCACTGGCCATCGGCCGGTTTCCCTGTACCAAGATGGACCAGCCCGACTTTCTCAGCCAGATGACTTGTATCGCACACGCGACGATAACTACGCATCCCGGGATCACCGCGACAGGGACTATCAACGTGACGATGGGGTGGGCAACCGTGGGTTTGGCGTCCGAGTCGATGGCGACAAGAAAGACGATCGTATCAGGGAAAGAGAACGCGAGGAATTCCCGCCTGGTCGTGAACGTCGTACGGAGCAGCGTCGTGATCCACGCCTGGACGACTGGGAACGCGAGCCCAAGCGTCGGTCAGATGACGACCTGACTCGTCGCGAGGCTCGCAAGTACAGTCGTGATCAAGGTCGCAAGGAGGACGATCATCGCGCCGACAGGAAGATCGGAAAGGATGATTACATTCGAGGCGAAGACGATCGAAATAGGGATAGGGAGAGGGAGAGAGAAAGGGAAAAGGACAAGGATAAGGACAAGGACAAGGACAAGGACAAGATCCGCGATAAAGTCGCGACTGGTCTCAGCATAGCAGCTGGCGCGCTTGGTCTCGGCGCAATGTCTCACAAGAGCAAAGATGAAGAGGACAAGGAAAGATCGCCCAAGAGACGCGCGGATGATGAGGTCCGCAAGGACGAAGCTGAGGAACGGCAGAAACCCCCTAGGAAGGACACTGACGAGCGACCTGTGCCGCGCGACGAGACCGAGGAAAGGTCGAGGAGGGAGCGAGATCTCGATGAGTCCGAAGACAAGGAGCGCAATAGGCACGAGGCCGAGTCGAGGCTGTCCGGAGAGCCTATCATGAGCGGAGCCCGCGACGCAAGCTCTTCTGACGAGAGCAAGCCCAAGCGGCGGCGGCGACCCTCATCCGCTTTCAGACCAAACGACACCGCCGGCCTGATGGCGCTAAAGGAGCAGCTCAAGGCCAAGGAGGAATCCGACAAGGAAAACGAGAAAGTCGCCAACGATGAGCCCTCTCCTGACCGTCATTCTCAGGCTTCCCCGTCCAAGAGGGGAGCAGACCTCGGCGACGACATCAGAGGTCGTGAGGCAGTGGCTGGCGGTGGTGATGATAAACAAGTAAGAGTCGTGTCACCGCCAAGAGATAAGGACGACAAAAAGCCCATCAAGGGAATCCTCAAGCAGCCCAAAGTCCAGTTTCCGGAGGAACCCAACCCTGTGCGTGAAGGTGTTGCACCTCACAAGGATGACAAGTCCAAGAGCAATGTGCCACCCGGGGCACGCTGGACCAAGATTAGCCGCAAGTTGGTGAATCCAGAGGCCTTGACCATCGGGAAGGAACGGTTTGAGGTTCGTGATGACTTCGTCATTGTCCTCCGTGTCCTTAACAAGGAAGAGATTGAGGCCTATACGGCCGCCACTGCACAGTTGAGAGGTGGGTTGCTTCCTTTCCATTTTTTGTCTTGAATCGTTCCGCTTCCTCGTCCGTCGCCGTGCCGCCCACACCGTGACCTCGTCGATCCCGCCCGTTCAGTCCGCCCGTCCAGTCTGTCTGTCCACCGCCCACCGCCCACCATCCCAGCCCTGCGTGCCCAGTGACTCGTGCCCGTGCCTTGTGCCTGTGCTCGTCGTCTCCTTTGTTCTTCCGAACATCACGTCTCCTTTGATCTTTGCATCTCGGCTTCGTTCTCCCACTCTGCAGTTGTAGAGAGGGTTTTTCAGGAGATGGAAAAGGCTGACAACCCACACAGAGATGAGAAGACAGGAGTATGACAGGGAGCAAGAGCGAGACAGGGATGACGACCGGGATGACGATGATGACGATGATAGACGGAGACCGCATAGATCGCACCGACGAGACCCACGGGATGAGGAAGAGGATGAGAAGAAACGACGCGAGGAGAAGCTCCAGCGTGAACGTGAGAAAGACCGAGACCGAGAGCGTGATGCTCGATCGAAACGACACCGAAATGAAGATGATGAAGAGCCTCGGAGGCTCGAGTACTACGCTGACGACAATGATCGCGGTGGCCTGCCACACCGGTCGCACCGTCATCGGGAGCGGGAGCGGGAGCGGGAGCAAGTCCCGGTCAGCGTGCGGCCGGAATGAGTGCTTGGAGCATCTCAAACTTCTAGTTTGTCTTTGAGTGATGAGAGGCGCCCATGACCACTGACACTTCGGTCATATTTTGTTACAACCACAGTTCTTTTACAAGCGGCTTGCTTCCTAGCATCACGGGGAAAGAGAGTACGAGGCAAAATATGAAATGAGAACTAGATACCATAGGAGAATAAGTATATACACATGTACTAGGATGCTTAGCGTCAAGCGATAATGCACACTCGGAAAAATTAAACAGTCACTAGCCTGCAACGACCAGCTGCGCCTTCTGGAAAACAGAGATGTCTCACCTTGTGTTTCTCGATTGGACGGCCAGCCAGCTTGCGGGCAGTCCTTGCTCGGGCTGAACAGGAGGAGGTTTTCGTTAGATCGTTCAACCAGAGCGCGCGCGAGATTACAGCATAAATGAGAGAGCATTGGACCTGGTAAAGGCTAGACTTCAAGGGTCGATGCATGCTCTGAAAGAGTTGGTGGATGTGAAGATTGGACTCAGTCACGACACCCGGCAACTCTGTTCCAACACACATGAGACATCATGGCTGTTCCGACTCGTCATGCGCCATAGTAAGCTACAGAAGGAAAACGGAGCATGGTGTGGTATTTTTCCTAGCCAGAGACACAACTACCAGTCCCTCACCGGTTATTTCCACCACAGCACGGAAGGTTTATCCTCGGCTGGCGCCAGCCACTCCCGTCTTGGGCGAACAGGCCCGGCTGGGTGTGCCATTTTCTTTTTCTCTCATGGAACACGGCTGGCGGACATGGAGGCATGTCTGGTCCCTCTTGTATCCAAGTGAGACAGTCGAGCAACAACTACCGTCGGCGTGAAGCCTCAACCCCAAGTCCCGAAGACGAGGTCTCAAACATCCTGTGTCGTGAGTATTGTGTAGTGTGGCTTGTCATCACGTGTCGGCGGCTCAGGAGCGCGACCAGACGGTTTCAATAGCTGCCGCCGTATGCAAAATCCTGTTAGTCGCGCATCTGTAACGAACGCTGGCAGACTGGCCGCATGCCTTCGGAAGCCGTTGATTTACCAGTCACTTAGTCCCCTTTCAACCCGGCGCTTGGTCGAATGACATCAAGCCAGGTTGAAATACCCTGCTACGTCTGTCGCAATTAATGAGCAATCACGACATGGTATCTGACTTCGAAAATGGGCGAGCCAACTGGAACCGAGCGGACACCACGCAGGCCTACGGTGCATTGGGGTCGGTCTGCCCATGTTGGAAAGCAACCCAAATTCGAAATTGTTCCTCGCATGTTTTGGAAGTGGTTGTGCCTCTGGCTGTCACGTAAGAGAGTCCAGGTGGGAGTGAAGAAGACGGTGAGCTGATCAACCCTCTAGAGACGGGAAAGAGTTCCTGTGCGAGTTGTCTCAGACGACGTATGCGACAGGTCAACCGCACGCCACTCCCTCCGATGGACGTCACTGAGACATCTTCTGTAAAACAGGAACCCGCCAGCGTGCATGCGGTCTAGATCCTGCTGCTGCCTGATCCAGAGTGTCGGGGAACAGGAAAATGAGGGACCCTTACCTGATTAAGGCCACGAAAGGGTGCGCGACCCAGAAAAAAAACCAAATCATGATGTCTGGGAGCACGTGTCTACTGTAATGAGGACGACAGACTGCCTGAAAACGATAGGGAACAAGACCTCGGCCCATACCTCTCTCAGAAATCGTATCGCGCCATGCCATGCCGGGCGAGGCGAGGCGAGGCGAGCATATCACCCACTCATCTCCAGGGCCGTTTGTTGCTTGCTGGGTGGGCACTCGAGCAATAAGGCCCGCGGAAAGACGCATGCAGGCTGATTCCGTGGTGAGGTATGCTATCCTGTGTCGTCGAT
The DNA here is from genome assembly GCA_014872975.1 of Diaporthe citriasiana. Taxonomy (NCBI): domain Eukaryota; kingdom Fungi; phylum Ascomycota; class Sordariomycetes; order Diaporthales; family Diaporthaceae; genus Diaporthe; species Diaporthe citriasiana. Next base: position 276,178 of record JADAZS010000043.1, on the reverse strand, counting down.
GAGCGCCCCAGCGTGATCAGCTGAGAGGGGGGTGTGCGAGTGTGGCCCCACGCATCATATCGAGGGCGGTCCGACGTTCCCGCGGCAAATCTGAGTCCTCACGTCGCCCAGAAGAGGGTTCGAATGTAGCGTCCCGGTTCTTCATGATGCGTGACGTGATTTGATGAAGGCGGTGGGAAATGACCCCAATCTGCGTGGTTCCGCTGGCCGTTCTTGTTTTCGTTCGTTGACAAATGGGAGAGGAGGGCCAAGCTGACATTCGCTTCCCGGTCTCCCTCTCTCTCTCACTCTCAGGACGTCCAAGACGCAGCGTCATCAAACGTGCGAATTTCCCGCCGCCAGTGTGTCTTGTGCACCCTCGCACCAATGGCACCTCTTGATCGCGGACATTTGCTATCGTATGGTTCATATGGCATCTCTCGCATGGCAGAGACGAACTGTATTGAGACTGCCGGGTCGCGCGACTGGCTACAGTGGCCTACATCTCACCACGTCGGCTCCTGAAGCCTGGCAGATGCTCCTTGTTGACTGCGAGTTCGGCAAAAAGTGAGATACACATCAAGGTCTCACATGCCAGCGTCGGCCGTCCTCCTCAGCAATCCGGTTTCCTATGCTTCGACTACCCCCCCGTTGGTGGAAAGCGTATGCTGTGCAAACTGCACCAGTGAGGCTGGTACATGTAAGCGATCTCTCTCTGACAATATCCTCTCTGCCCCATCCAAATGATCTCAACCTTTGGGTTCAATACTCCTCGACCATCAACCATCCTGATGACAGTATGGCCTGGCATGACATGTCGTTCAGTCGTCGTCGTTGAAACCCGCGTGCGTACCAGGGTGCCCCGGGGGTAACAGTCCCCCTGGCTACCTGCGTCTAGATCCCATGTCGTGCCGGGGGGGGTGGACGACTGGACGGCAAGGGAAGGAAGCAAGGTCGCGCGGATAAGCCGGGGGTGGGCGATGTGCAACAGGCGCATGCACAGGCCTATCCCTATAACAATAAGGTTGGACATGGTTTGAGCATCGCGGGCGGCTGAGTAGCTGTGCTCCAAACGGGCTGGGCCCCCCCCCCTTCCAGTGCGTCTGACTCCACCTCGCGCCCAGGGCAAATTTCCCCTTGTTGGGCAACAAGTCATGGCCCCGGTGGACCTGTCTCGACAGAGATCTTCTGGAGAACCCCTGAGGATGTCCTGTCATTTCCCCCTGCTTTCACCCTTCATTCCCCTGAAGTCTGCTCCGCAGCATTCAAGGGTTCATCTTTTGGTAGGGCTGGAAAGTGGGTGGCCCTGGGACTCTGATGCCTGGATAGGAGAATTTAGTCTATTTTATTTGGGGACCGCGAGCGTGCCAACGTCTGCCCAGATTCGCGATGTGCTGAAACAGGGGTTCAGCTTGAGAGCACCACGCATGCCGTGGGTGACGAAGCTTTCGGAGCCTGAGCTAGCGAGCGCGTTCGGTTGCAGACCTGAGGCAATAATGTTTTGCCAGCTAATCAGTGCCGGCATAGTTTTTGAAAACGACATGATTTTTCCCTTCCACCTTAGCTTTCAATAGTATGTGGGCAGCGCCACACCCGAGCCTGTTGCTGCCGTTCAGATCCTGCAATTCTCATCGAGAATAGGCAAGTCGCCCGTGCAAAGTGGCATAGGGATCGCGATGGGGCGGCCGTACCGTGCAGAGCACATGGCAGTCCGCGTTCGTATTTGTCCTGTTTTTTTTTTCTTTGACGCGCAACTGACGCGGATGTGGCTAGCCATGGTGGAGCTCCGGCGCGTCAGTAGTGGTTGAAGTGCCAGTCATACTGTCCTTGCCGCAGTCGGGCCAAAAAAAAAAAAAACCAAAAAAAAAAAAAAACCTGCCCTTTCGTATCCGAGTCATCCTGAAATGATGATGACGACAGGTCCAGCCGAGACTGGCCCAACGGTGTCTCAATTTCCCAATGATCGCCGCTTGCCAGTTGTCTGGTGTCTGGTGTCTGGTTGTCACAGAGCCGAATGGATTCGGGAAGACGCCAGTGTGGGCGAAAGAGTTTGCCCAAGACGGGGGTGTTTTCCTGAATGAGCATAGTGTAGAGAGCATGAAGAGTCTCAGGTACAGTGCATGCTGAGCCCGAGACGCATTTGACCGCGGCATCTGATAGCACAGCAGAATGGCGTTTCCTGCTCGGCGCAACTCTTGGTTCCTGGCTACTCAATAAAGCCAGCACACAAAAAAGCAAATCAACCAGCAATTGAGAAGCACTATGCATCTGAGATTCACGCGCAGGTCACCATTGCCACTCTCCGTCGTCCCTTCCGATGATGCATGTGAGGGTGGGAGGTATTTGGCTGCAGCAGCCACAGAGTGACTTGCAGCTAACCCCGTGCATTTGTCTAGCATCGCTGCTACTCCCCGCCTGCTCTCTCGTGGGGGTGCGACGGAGCTGTCGGAGAAGCTTGTGGTCGTCTTCGATCGTTCCTCACCCCTACCCTGGAAGGCTTACTATGTGAGCCGGTGCAGGGTGGTAGGGCCCGACTGCAGGCCGCGCACATGGGGGGGACCCATTTGTGCCACATCCCCAAGGGCCGGACGAAGAGTGACCAGGATGCGGGCAGGGAAGGAGGGGGTGGGGTCTTACGATCAGGAGCTTGGCTGTTGGAAGCGACCGGTGTACATAGTACACACCTACTAAGCAGGTATGCGCGTACTTTTATACTCGCCGTCAACTCATCTCATCTGCCAACGACGGCGACGTCCGCCTACCCGGCGCTCGGGGTGGGCATTGCCTGAACCGAGAAGGAAGTCTATGATCGGAGAGACGGGACGAGTGTCATCCACATAGTCATTCAGTAATGCATTCAACTTATAATGGCTGTTAGGTTCTGGCTTCAGTCCTTTGATCGTGTCTGGTGCCGTAGGTTTTAGGTTGGCTGCAAAAAAAAAAAAAGAGTGAAAAAAAAAAGGAAAGCTACGTGAATAACTTCACTTCGCTGGTCTGCTAGTCAAGTTGATGAAAGCTCGTGTAGCCCACCTGTTTCAAACCGCAAGGGTTGTGAGCGAAACGAAGCAGATCGGCTCCGAACCACGATACGCCTTGTGAGTTCCGGCAACAGGGTCGTTCTCCAACAGAGCAAAGGCCCCCCGGTGAGTCCACCCTGGGACGACGACGGGGTGCGCGGCTAATTCCCACCACGGCCCGGGGCATTCGTAGTGCATTTTGTTATCGAAGGCGCAAAGCGCTACCAGATTTCGTTTTCTGCGTGATCTCCAGTGTAAGGTTGTTCATTTCTGCATTGTACGAGCAGCAGTCGGCCAACAGGGACTTGTCAGCAAGGCCGCCGTCCCGAGCAGCACCTGGATCGTGTCGATATCAGCAGCCTGCATGGTGGGAATAAGGCACGAACGCGATCAAAAGATACCCGAGGTTGGGATCAGGGGCTGAAAACAAAGTGGCCGGCCACAATGCAATTCCCGGGACGGGGATGGCGGGAAGCAGGCTCTCTGCCGTGCGGTAGTGCTGCACATTCCTACTGAACGTGCGGATCCCGGCATGCTCTACCACGATCGCATCGCCCTGCTGCAGCCATTTTCAGGAAATGCAAGGGCACGGGCAATACGTGGGAGTTTTTGTGGCCCACACACCCAGGCCTCGGGCCGACTATTCTCACAACAATCACGATTCTCCGTTCGACTGTTCCGAATATAGCAGACTCAGAGGCAACATGATGTGGTATGCATTGATCAATCCGATGGGTGGAAACCCTGTCGGACCCTGCGGCTTGGCGGCCCAGGTCCTCTCCAAATGCCGCTCCGGGATGGGATGTGCCTGCATCATCTGCATACACTTCAGGCCATGGCGGCCATGCGCCGAGTGGTCGTGATAGAGACGTCACGGCTCGACTCGTCGAGGTCCCCGACATAATCAGCGTCGTGAAACGGTTAGGACGTGATGAACGGGCTAGTGTAGGAAGCCGCCGGAATGGGATCCTCAAGTCGAGAAGGCAGCACGCGCCGTGGAAATGAACTTTGTCAGTTGCGAAACGTGAGGCGCCATCCTTGTCACGGCGGTGATGGGGCTGCGGTTGTCTCGGAAATGACGAGAATAGCACCAGCGAGGAAAATCACACAGGTGGCCGCCGCAGGGCGTTTCTTCCTTGTTGACGTTGCGGTACCTGCGTGTCGAGCTGCACATGGCAGAATGTGACGGCAACGGCGCGTTCCTGCAATTTGCAGTGCCACTCGGCCTCTGCGGCGGAATCTGTCGAATCCCATTTGTGTTGCGACGGATTGCGATGGATGATGTCCTGCGGAACTGTGGGGCAGAGCAGAAGGAGGTCAAGCCGCTGCGCTCCTACACTACTATGTAGAGCTCTGCCGATCGACGAGAGGGGGCGGCATCGAGTGCCTCGGCGGCCACTCAGCCACTGGCAGAGTCGGCGAGCACGTTCCTGCCAGGGCACACATTATCACTTTTGCAGTTCAGATGGACATCGAAAGATCTTGCTGGTACAGCAGATGCGGCCCCGCCCATTGGACCGCCGCTCGCGAGGCTTTTGACCGAGCACACCGAGGCGATGTCTATGGTCGAGCTGTATACATAGTTGCTCAGGAAGCGGGTAGTCTTGCACGCGGCTGCCACGCCGCCAAGAGGGTGGTGAGGTGGATTAGCAGACCAGGTGATTGTGAGGCACTATTACACCCAGACCAACCGACCAAGCGTGCTTCTTGGTGGCAGAAGGATGGTTGGCAACGCCACAAGGTCGGCATGGGTCGCCTGAGGCATGACGTGCTGGTGGGTTCTGATTTGATGATGGCGGTGCCGGGTGGAGGAGGAGACGAGGGCGAGGGAGGTAGCGGACCACGCTGTGGCCCAGGCCCAAAGTTTTGGTTGACTGATTCAGGGAAAAGGTGCCCAAAGTACCGGGAACCGCGGGCTGGTTTCGAACAAAGTTGGAGCCCGGTCGAAATTGGGTGCCCCACTCTTTGGAGATTGTGCGGCAACCCGGCCCAGCCCAGCCCAGCCCAGCCCAAATCCACAACCTACCTAGGTCGCTACCACAGTATAAGTGTGTGTAGCGGTCATGATGAATGTCTGCCTGCGGCTGTTATTGAGCGTTGGCTTGGTAGCGAGTGGTGTGCAGTCAGGTCGAATACAGGAACATGGCGGCAGGTTTGTTCTGGGTGCTGCGAAGAGATAAGATGGGTTGAACGGGCAAGCTTTTGGATTTGTGTGCGTGTGTGTGGGTGTATGTGTGTGTGTATATATATGTGTATTATATGTATTATATAACAGTACACACACGCACACACACACACACACACATATATATATACATACATGCAAATGCACGCAGTATGATAGACTACCCTCCCTGCCCTACTACCCACCTGGTAATTGGCGGTAGGGGTATATCACCAAAATCGTTGGCCCCCCCCCCGGAGGCAGGCCCATGTTGACGCCCTGGTCAAGGTTAAGCAGGGCTGCTGGCTGCTGGTTCGCGGCGGGCGGCGGGCGGTCGGTCCCTTGGAGTGGGAAGATGGTTCGAACCAGACGTTCGGATCTCTGGTGCATCTATCATCCTTGGAGCTGTGGCAAAATAAGCATCTGACGACGACGGACCAGCGTGTGACAAGTGTCAAGGACATGGGAGAGCCCAAGTTCTATGTCTCTGAAGGGTCCAAAAAGGATCAGATCGCCCACTGTATGATTCCAACTAGACCACAGTACAGTGTCGGCAGACAGGTAGGACAGGCCAGACCCGAGACCGAGACCCTCGAAACTTGTCCTGGGTGCTTCACCGTATGTGTGCGTGCGTGCGTGCCTTTGTGTGTGTGTCTGCCGAGTTTGAAATGAGCATGTTGCATCCAGCCAATCCTCCAGGGCCCAGGTAGCTGCGAACTACCTACCTAGGTAGATACTATAGTCCACCCAGGTAGGTACCTGGCTAATACACAGTAAGCGTAAGTAACGTGGACACATCTCTGCTGTCTGATCATCCTATCTAGTAAGATGGACATTATCTGTCTTTTGGCTCTTCTTTGCCTGCGTTCCCAAAGCTGCCCTGACCCTAGATCTAGTGTAGCGACCCCGGGGGGCCAGCTGGTGGCACAGCGATAAGCACCTGGCACAGGAAATACCCGCACCCGGCGGGACAGGGGCCAGGGCCAGGGCCAGGGCCTACATGTGGACTCGCCAGGTTCGGCCTGTGCCCAGCCGCTTGGGAGCCTGGTAGCCAGCAGCCCGCGCTCCCACGCTAGGAACCTTGGCCTGGCGCCTGGCGCCTGCCTCCTGGGTCTCTCATAGTGCCCTGGCATCCGCGCCGTGAGGCAGCACATGAGGTACCCGCTACCGCGCCCTATCAGCCAGGCAGCCGGAATGCACGAAAAACCGACCGGGACCCCAAATCCCCACCTAAACCACCAAAACCCTTCACTTTGAAATCCAGATTACTCGATAACGAAATAGTATGTGCTAAATTCTAATTACATTTAAATATCGAGAATTAGTATCTAATTCTAAGGATGTTAGTATTTTAGATATAAGTTGAGGTTGTGGTGGATAAATAATTGAAAGTATTATGTGGTACTGATTCTGGTACTGAGGTACGGTCGGTTTCTCATGCATCCTGGCTGCCAGGGCGCCACCTGGGAGCATGGGCGTCTGCTGCAGAATTGGTGTGGTGGTGGTGGGAGAGTACCTGCCTTGCCATGTGGGCACCTGGGCGGAAGATGTGTCACTCTTCTTGTCACTGTGCTGAGCTGCACTGTACCGTGCTGTACTGCAGCCCAGTACCTGGGAACGGCGTGAACCCTACATAAGTTGGGTAGGAGGATGAACCACCAAGCTCAATGTCCCTTTCGACGCGACTGCAGCAGGGCATTTGAAATTTCGCTACTCCTGCCTGCCCTCCTCCGACCGCTACATCACCACCGTCGAAAACCTTCCCTTTTGGCCTTTTTCCCCCCCCCTCTCTGCGTCTCTTTTCGTGCTTTCTCCAGGGCGATACATGGTTGCGCACGCGTTGCCCTGTCGCACATTCAGAATCTGATCCACATCACGCGTTCGCACCCACAGTCACGGTCAGTCCCTTGTCCAGAGCGCCCTGATGACGGTGCTCGCTCCAGAGCCAGAGCTTGCAGCAGCCCCAACCCACGACGCGACCGCGTGCAAAGGCCATCCAGACACGCACAGGGTCCCCACTCCACTCTTGCAAGCCAAGAAATGGGATTCTGCCCTGCTCGGTGGTACTGACCTGCAATTGCTCTGCCCTGTCCTGTCCTGTGCCCTACTTCTTATTTCTCCTCCTTCCTCTTCAATGCACTTGTCGCTGTCGTCCATGCTGCCCTCTGCCATCTCGTCTTCCGGCTCGGGCTGACTTTTGCTCGACCGCTTTCCAGGGTCACCTAGGCGCAACGGTCACAGACCACGGTCATCCCTGCTCCTCTGCGACCAGGATTTTTCCCACCTCGAAATCCCTGAGCCCCTTCAAGCCTTCGCCATATTCCCCAAACTTCCACCACAGACTCGATCTCAACCGCCCATTACAACCAGGCAGTTCCGAATTCAAGGTGCCACGGCGATCTTGTCCTTCGGCATCACCACAACTTCTGTCCCCAACGCGGCTGCCTGCGCAACCACCCAAAGCTCGCGTGGCTTGCCGCCCACAAAGCTTCCAGCAGGGACGTTCTTCTCGGACAACTTCAACTCCTTCGCTCGTCGTCCCAAACCCATCGCCGACGCCCTCGCAGTCTACATCAAGAGGAACTGTGCGCAAAGGACCCCCTTCTTGTCTGCTCATCTGGCCCACTGACACAACCTACAGCGGCCAGCAGCGCAACGCCCCGTCACTTCAGACTAGCACAACTCCCGAAGGTCCGTCTGCTCTGCGAGTTTTCCCGAGCCAAACGACAACCTCTGGCCTCCTGAACCCTGGCGCGATGCGTACCTGCTGAGCTTACAGGACTGATACTAGTCTTTGCAGCTACTCCGGCCCTCAGAGCTGACCGTCCTGGCCGCCCCGTCTCGCCTGCGGATTGACTTCTTCGACTCAGATTCAGGTGAGCATTGCATCTGTCACTTGTTCTATGCGGCATCTGCCCCAGCTCCCAGTCATTCATTCCCGAGCCCCTCTCCGCTCGAACGAGGCCCGCCCAGCTTGAGCCGCATCAGGTCGTGCACCACCAGAGCGAGCAAATATCTCGACCTCAAAACGATCCGTCGGGACCGTGGCAGAATTCCAGCCTCAAGGCACGGCTCAACCATCACGTCACACCTTGGAAGGGGAGAGGCCCATCCAGTGCTACTTTGCTGGGGTAGCATGCGAGTTCCGCCCCAAGGTTCTTAACCCCTGACACTCTAGTCTCTCCTTTAATATCACCCGCACCCAAGTGGGCGGCATGGCGGCAAGTCTGGAACCTACTCCGAGGTGTCCTTTTGTCCAGCCACAGGCGCACAGTATCTCCTTCCTTCCTGTACTTCTTGTTTGAATACTTGACCGCCGGATCCCTCGTGCTGTCGTCGCGGCATCGTTCCCTCCAGCCGTTGTGGTCCCTACGCAATTTTTTTTATACCGTCCTTCTTCACCCAGGCCGACTTAGTCTTTAAAGGGACTTGTCACGACCTGACCGCCCCATTTTCGTTTGTCGCCGCCCGCTGTCAACGGCGTCTGTGTTAGTCGAACAAGGATTCTGCGTCATAGTCGGTACCTACTCCGCATTCGCGACTTTCCACCTGACCCCTGCCCACCTCTGCATCCCAAGACGAAGTCCCCTGGAGACACCTCGATTCCCCACCGCCCGCGAATCCATGGCTGACCTCAAAAGTAGATACAGCATCGAGCCGCGTCGGGACATACGTCTCTGATCACTCCCATTGATACACGCATTTCCTGCGACTGCAAGGCCTTGGGTTCCTGCAACTCGGCCTGCCGACCGGCCTGTTCAGCACACCTGCTCGCGCGGCCCATCCTTGACCGCACTGGCCCTGACAGCTAGGGTACGACCCTGCTTGTTCTCGAGGACATCCACGCTTGCTCACGTGGCTGCTGGGCTGAACTCCCACCACAAAGCATCCCGAGCGTCTGGTCTGCCAGTGAAGCCTCGCACCCGACCATACCGGGATTCCCTGCGGACGCTTGTATTACACACGACGTCTTCTTTTTCCTTCTTCTCAATCCAGGCGGATATACGAATTACCTCGAGGTTCGTGTGCACAACGATTCCCCTAAACATACGCGCTTTCACTGCCTTCCCTCAAAAGTAGATGGATTCCTCACGGAGATGGTCCCAGAGCGATCCTGCCCTGTCGTGCCTTGTCGTGCACCATCAGCATGACCGGGCTTGACCTACTCATCCTGCAGCTAGCTGGTCAACATCTCCAAATTTTGCTGCATGATGCCCTGCGCCGGCCTCATCGCCAGTTGAGGCCGGTGGCGGGGCGTCCTAACGGTTCATGAGCATCGCTAATTCACTTTCTGTAGCCGTTAAGCCATCCCAAAGGGTAATTGAACCCCGAATTTGTGTTAAAGGGGCTTTTGGTGGACGACTCGTAAAGGACTTTCAGCAGTAAGTCAAACTCATTTGTTCGACTGCCAAAGCATTGGCACGAGTACGCCTCCGAAATAGCTTGCTTTTACCCCATGCAACTCCCCATCCCACACTGCAAAGCGCAATCTCAATGCGAGCCAATTCTGGGCTAGTTCGGGTAGCCTCAGTGCTGGTCGAGCTCTTTCTCAAAAAGAGCGACACTTATACTCGAAGGACGCCGCCGGATTAGTGCCAGAACTACGTTCTCGGCCCCTTGTCGCCTGGTCTTGCTACAAGCCGAGGCAAAACCGGTCGGAAATGAAAAGTTTGGCAGCCATAGGCTAACACCTCAGCCATTGTGCAGGTCGATTCGATAGTTCTCTTCTGGCGCGGACACCTTCCATATGGGCTTGATGACAATGGCAAGAGATCATCGACAGGCCAATGGCCAGTTTAAGGAAGAGCCTGGCAATGACTCGGTGAGTTACCCATTGCATTTTCTAAGAAAGTCAAACAAGACCCTAGCACACCTCCCTGTTGTTGGCGGCATTTCCACACGGTATTGCCGATATGCATGTCCTGCTCGGCCATGCTGCCCACATCGCCGCCGTCCAAGCACAGTACACATATCCGCCCAGCCCTGCCTTGTCGTACGCATCGTACTCCATATTTCCAACCCGCTCCTGCACTTGCCAACCCTTGAAGCCCACTGGACCTATTCGATCGCCCACCCCAGTCACTTTGCATTTTGGGGTGGTTTCCAGAAAACGAGATCGAACGTCGCAAGCCTGACCGGGACCGGATTGGGCTCAGGTTTGTGGGAATTACAGGGGAGGCAGCTGTTTCACATTAGAGACTGGGGGGGCCGACACCGTTGTATGCGACAAGGTGCGCCGGACAGGGTTTGCTAGTGCGACCCACAGAGTCTGAACTGCGGGAGACCTTGGACCTCCCTGCTAGCCAAGCCGGCGGCGGAAATACATGGATACAACAACGCATTGAAGGGGGGGGGCCTCGACGCGTCATGCACACAAGCAGATTGTCATTTTCCTTCCCAGGTCGCCTGCTATCTTTTTTTGGTGTGTTTCTTTTTTGGCGTCCTCAAAGCGGAGCGAGACCAACTGTGCAATACGATGCCGCCCTGTACGGCGCCCACAGATCCACAGGATTCACAGCAAGGTTTCAACCCATTGACCGGGGGAACCGGGAGCTGGGTGACCACGGCAAGGCCCAAACCTTGGCGGGAGATTGGGCAGTTCAGGCTAGAAGCCCAGCTGGCTCAGTCGTAGGCCGCGTGCTGTGGCGCCGAGCGAGATGAATTGCACGCGAATGTGCCGTCTATGTACGTGTGGGGGATGGGATGGTCTGGTGTGCTATGGGCGGCGACGTCAAACAAGCAATTTCCAACGGCTGGGAGGTCGGGACCCGGGCGACAGCCGCCAGTGCTTGAAAATTGGCGCTCTGCCTTCGTCACACATCCTGTCCGCACGCCCGCTCGTCAGGCCATCGGAGGTGCTGTTGGTAGTCGCCGAGGCGACCGGACATGTGACGGATGGCGGTCCCGCAGCACAGCACGCACAGCAGAGCACAGAACACCACAGCCACCACGGGCCAAGCCAGACCAGTCAAGTGACACAGATGCGGCCGCTGCCTCTCTATCCTCCTTTGCTGCCGGAGAATCGTCAAGCCTGGCACTGTTGGCCTCCGCAAAATCCCCCCCTCCATCCCCCCCAATTAGTGGTGTGTAGTGCGTGTGGCTTGAAGCCCGCTGTTGATGCACAGATGGGGGGGGTGTGGGTTGATGGATGGGATGGAAGTCCTTCCCAGGCGGCAACGGTCCCCGGTTACAGTCTAGGGCTGCAGTGCAGCCATTCCGCGAGTGCCCCGACACCAAGCCACTTGACCATATAACTGGGCAGCTGGGGAGCAAGCGAGCTGCGAGCCGAAGCAGGGATCGGCCAGAGGCTAGGATTGCGCTTCCACACCGCTCCTTTGCGAAGACACAGATACGTACACGCTTGTACTGTGGTACAAGTGTGCAAGAGTCGCGCGCAGCACGGTGGCCATGCACCCTGCTCTAGGCCCGGAGCAGAGGCCCTTTTCTGGAAACCCTTCTTCGCTCGCCCTCGTCTCAGCCATGCTCATTGGATCGCCCACTGGCCCCTGCATCCCTGTCTGCTTAAATCCCTGGCCCTGCCCACCACCATCTTTTTCCCTGGGCCCCATAATTTCATTTCATCTTTCCAACGCAATGCAGTCAATGCCTGCGTGCTGGCCGCTCCTCGTTTGCCGACTCGACGTGCCTTGAGCGCCCGACTCCGCCAGCCACTGGTCCTGGAGCTTGCTGCCCGTCAATGCTTGGACAAGCCCAAACAGCCTACGCATCAAGACCTATACCACCGCTCTGTTATTACTGCCGTACCGTGCCTGCGCCTGTTGCTACTGCTGCCGCTGCCGCTGCTCTCTTTGCTGTCGCTGCCGCTTAGTTGCTTGGTTGCTAGCCATGAGCTGATGTGGCTCCTTTTTTTCCGTCTTGTTTTTCTTGTCGTCGCCGCCGTGAGAGCCATTGCAGAGCCAGTCCAGCCCCACAAAACCTTGCGCTGCATCTAGTTCAAATATCTTCACAACCCTGCTCCGTCCATTCCCCCCCCTCACGGTTCTCATTCTCGCTATCCTTCACTACCGACATCTTTCTGGATCCTGGGTCTTGGTCAGTAACAGTAACAGTGCCCTGCCCTTTCCCCCTGCTCTGTCCTGTCCTATCTTGTCCTGTCCTGTCCTGCCCTGCCCTGCCCTGCCCTGCCCTGACCGGCCTTGCTGGCCTGCCTGGTGCCTTGCAAATGCAATCATGTTCATCCTATTCCCTGGTTCGAACTGGTCTTTTCCTTTATTTCTTTCTTTCTTTCTTCTGTCTGCTTCAATTCGATTCCTTCTTCCGAGCCCCCAGTTATCCCTCCCTCGAGCGCATATCATGGGTCTGGGGTGTCATCACAGTGGCTTCCCACTTGTTCCAGGGCCATGCACATCACTCGATTTCCGATCTTGGGATTTCAGGCATTATGAATGGTCCAAACTCCTCCTGCCCTGGCCCCCCTGCCCTCGCTTCCGTGCCTCCCCCATGGCATGGCCTGCGCGTCAGCAAGGGCAAGGTGAAAGGTGGATGTTGCCTTTCCGAGGCTAGGCCTCAGGGTCGCCAATAGCACCATCCCCGTCATTATATCGTCTTGCCCCAATCAATAATTGGCTCTCGGAAGCTTCGCACTCCTTGACAGTGTCAGGATGCTGTGCAAATAAAGAAAAAAGCAAAAAACCTTGCTCTCGTCTGGTCTCTTCGCTTTTCCTGCCCCCTTCCTGCCCAGTCTCGTCTACGTTGAGCCTTGTTGCTGGAGCCGGCAGAACTAATGGGAATCTTCTCTATGCAGCATTATCCCCACCAGGCCCCACCACCCTCGCATCTTCAGCATCATCGACCTCCTAGCATCGTTCATCAACAACATCATCCCCAGGCTGCACCTCCACAACAGCCATCGCATCCATCAGGGTACACATCCAGCCATCCCACCGCTCCGGTCTATCATCAGCCAAATCAAGGGAACGCTGCGCAGAATTCAGCACAGGACGGTTTGCCCTACTATCAGGCGAGCCCGTACAGCACACCAAGCGCGACAAGCGGATACACGTCCGCAGGTAAGTCGCGTCTCCCCCAGACAAGAAAAAAAACACCTTGTCAAATGCCTCTCTACTTCCCTTGCTAACGCGACTTTTGTAGTTGAGACGCCTGACATGATGGCCGCGACAATGCATCGACAGTACCCCCCCATTTACCAGACCCCCCAGTCCAACTCGCCCGCGTCTGTCGCGTCGCCCTCTGGTCATGATCAGCATAGGAGCATGTATGCCCAGCCGACTTCGCAGCAAATGCCACAGCAGTCCATGTACTACCCGCCGCAAACCCAATATGGATCTATGCCTCAGCAGCCTGCGCCTTCGCCCTACAGCCAGCATGCTCAGACGTCCCACCAGTCCATGACTTCTCAGCCGAATATGATGATGTCGCACACCGCGCCACAGCATCAGATTGCACAACATGCGACTCAACATGCGCAAGCTGGAATGACTGGCAGCCCGCGGCATCAGAAGATTGAGGCGCACCAGGTGCCACCTCAACTGCAGAGGCCGTCGCAATCAGGATCCATCGGAGGTCCATCACCGAGCACTCAGAATGGCGCACAGCTCTCAACGCCGACGGGCTCCACCCCTGGCGGTGTTAACCCCAACGCTGCTCCGGGCCCGATTCCTGCCACAACGCCCCTGGTCGTTCGCCAGGATGGAAATGGCGTGCAGTGGATAGCCTTTGAGTACTCGAGGGATCGTGTCAAGATGGAGTACACGATTCGCTGCGACGTGGAATCTGTCGACACCGACCAGCTTTCGGCCGAGTTTAAGACCGAGAACTGTGTGTACCCCCGCGCGTGCTGCGCCAAAGACCAGTACAGGGGCAACCGTCTCCAGTATGAGACGGAGTGCAACACCGTCGGTTGGGCACTGGCACAGCTCAACCCACCTCTGCGCGGCAAGCGGGGTCTTATCCAGCGAGCAGTTGACAGCTGGCGGAATAGCAACCAGGACCCCAGGCTGCGTTCCAGACGAGTCCGCCGAATGGCCAAGATGAACAACCGCAAGGCCGTCAACAACACTCACCCTGCCCACATGGCCGGTCCAAGTGGTCCTGCAGGTATGGCTGGCTCAGGACCCATGGGTCCCAGTGGTTCAGCTTCCATGGGAAAGCCCGCAATGGCGATGGGCGGGCAGATGCACCACCACCAGGGCGGCTCTGATGGCCACTCTCATGGTGGAGGGGATGAAGTCGGTATGTTCCACCAGATGTGATGTGTGCATTATTGCGACTGCGTGTGATACCTTTCAAAACATATTATACCTATGGCTGCGCTTTGCTTTATCTTGTTTTTTTGTTTTGTTTTTTTGGTTGTTGAGTTTGGAACCTCGGAAACTGTCTTCGCATTCCTTTTCTTGTTGTTTATACGGCCGCGCCGACTCTATACATACAAGCTTCAGAAGCTCGCCCGGCGACAGGACATGCAGCATATCAGAAAAAAAGACACCTGTACATTACACTATGCGCCTGTTGCGTTGTTAGTTTGTTCTGCTGATTTTCCTTTGGTATCTGGCATCGCATCGCATCGCACTGCATTCATTTGCGCCTGCTTGCGCTCGCTTGCTATCATTACCATGCAAAGTCACCAGCACTGCAACCAAACACACCCAACAGCTCGCTCAGGCTCACTCTAGTCCCCAAGACTGTAGTCAAGTCTCGAGGATCTCTGTATTGCAAAAACAAATCATTTTTCATCAACCCTTACCCTCCTGCTTCAGCTTGCAGCCCCTGGGCAATAGCCATGCCTCGCTTGCACCGTTCTGTTCTTGGCTCCTGTTTCCCGTTTCCCCCTGCGACACCTCCTTCTCAAAGCAGCAGCCATAGCCGTCGATCACATGCACATCAAACAGCTAGGATTGCTAACAGGACTGCCCCTGCAGGCGAGGGAGAATATATGGACGACCAGCATCACCACCACCACCAAGCTCCCCCGGCTCAGCCTGGCCCAGGTGGTGACGACGTTCGTCAGGCTCATGTGTTCCATGGCGGCTTCAACGGTGGGTATGGAAGCAACGCGCCCGCCAGCAGCTCCACCATGCCGTCGCTTCAGGATACTCTGAGCAATGGTCACCATCCCGTCGCTGCTCGCCGCGCCGGCTCTCGCGCTGCCGGCACCGACGAGCCATCAGATCTATTCCCTGACATACCCGAGGCGAAGAAGCGCAAGTTCATCCTCGTTGAGGACAGCGACCGACAGAGCCGCTTGCGCGTGCGCGTTACCCTTGACGGGGTCGACACCCGCGAAATCCCCGATTCGTTCCGTAAGAGCTCGTCCGTATTCCCGCGGTCCTACTTCCCTCGCGAGATGCAGAGCCCACCGCCTAGCGCGACAGGCTCGAGGTTCTTCCAAGAAGACATGAGTGACATTGAAGATGACGGTAACGCTGAGACTGAGGGACGGCGCGCCGGCCGAGGAGCCGCTGGAAGAGGCAGATCTTTGATCAAAGTTCCCGCCACGTCTAGCGAGGGAAGCGAGGTTGAAGTTGCTATCCCCAAGCTGCGCAAGACCATTCGTGGCAAGGAGGTCCGCCTCAATGATCTGGGATACCGCATGGCATGGCTCCAAAGCAGAGTCTTCGCGGGTCGACCCGTGTTTCTCCAACGCGCCCTCGACTGCTACCGCAACAAGACTCGCCAGGCGATCGACTCAATCATGCAGGATGTTAAGACCGTGGCTCCGCACTATGAGACCCGCGTTGGCAAGCGCAGGTGGACCGAGAAAACCCGGCGCGGCGACAAGAAGGACGATGAGTCTTAGTTGGACACTCGGCTGAGGTCGCCGCAGCAAGGTCCCAGTGTGAACTCTGAACAGCATGAGACAGACAATCATCAGATTGCGGAAAGCAGCGCATCGTGAGGAGGGGTAGACTGTCCGTTAGCGATCGAGACAAAGCAAACCGGACGTACGACAGGATGACCGTCTGGCGTCAGATACGGGCCACTGGATGAAGTCGGGCATTCTGATTCAGCGGCCTTGAATTTGAGCGGTCTAGGCCGGGAGCTTCGACGGCTGCAAAAGACGTACAAGCCACCAGCTGGAGAGGCCCCCCAGCCCCAACTGCTTAGCAGACTCTGATGCGGCCTAATCGAGAATTCGCCTTCGGAAATTGTCTAGCCACTCGATTCAAACAAAGTGGTGATATTTTTTATTTCTTGGGGGGGGGGATTCTTGTTCATTTCTGCGGCAGTGGCCAAGCGCTTGCGAGTGAGCGAGACAGGTGGCCCAGGCCGCTCCGCACTGACAAAGGGTTCGGCTCCGTCCCGCAGTCTGTTCGGGCCGAACAAGAAATAGACTGGCAACTTATTTTTCTATTATTTTTCTTTCTTCTCTTTCGTCATGACTGCAGCAGAAGTCATGATATGAATGTCACGAACGAAGACTAGACGAACATGATCTCAGCAATGACCACCAAAAAAATGACTGAACGTGGGAGGAGGGAACATGAGGGAAAAGGAATCTTCTAAATCAAAAAGGGAAAAAAAGATCAATTCGCTCGGGCGGAATTAGTGCGGCTTTCTTCAGGTGGGAAGGGTATCACGGAGGGCGGGGTGCGACTGTCAACTTTTATTTCCATCTCGTCGATATCAAATCGTCAAGAGGACTCTCGAAGGAGTAGAGGCTAAGCAAAAGATCTGTCAGGATCAGAATGGCCAGAGTAGGTGTTGTGCGTTTGTTATGATTATGGTATTTGGTTAAGTTTGGCTCGAATGATGCCAGTGTGACTGATTTTTCCCCGGGGGGGTTGGGGGCGGCGGCTCGGCGACCTGCTTTTGTAATGGACCTTGTTCTCGATCTGTCTTTACCGAAGGATTTCTTTCTCGTTTTTTTTGTTCTTTTCTTCTTTTTCTTTTAGCCCTTCAGTGGGTGAATAGGAGAGGAGAGAGACCTTTTGGGCTTGTCATTCTTCCACTGCCATTGTTAGATATCCCCCGTCAAAAAAGGTGTGCTTTTGAATAGTTTCGTCCGTATGCATATTGGCTCTCGCACGTAAGCTTTCGGCAGCTTGGCCACTCCATGATACCGTAGAGCGCTCCTCAGCTTTGCCTAGGTGCTTGATGATTTCATGCAGCGCGAGACCCCGACTTGAGTTTGGTGCCCAGTGCTAAATTCTCCTGTCCTTCTTTCTGTCCTTATGTAGGTCTGTCTACACTGGGTGGTTGGCCACCAGACCCACCGTGGGGGTTATTTAAAGTCAGTGGCAGGGGACAGAGACGATTTGACTTTGGCAGGTCGCAATCCCCTTGCATGTGTTCTCAGGAAAGGCGGAAGGCACCTGGGAGTTTCGTGTGCCGAGGGGACTGGTTCATGGTCGTGTCGTTCTTGGAGAAGGGTTTCAGAGTGGACGAAAATGGACTTGCGTGTTGGTCACCTCCTTCTGCTTCCTCTTTATTTTCTCCCAATCAGACCCGCACAAACGTCGGTGAATACGAGGCTAGTCTGTTGTCTGTCTGTGTTTCACGTCTGGCCCGCCGAGGAAATTGTGGACGGTGTAGGGATGAATCGTCGTTTCTTATGTGACATGGTGACTTCTGTTCACTGCACGTTTTTGCCAGACTGTACTATGTGACCAGCAGGGGTGCCAAGTTGGGGGCGTAGGTGTTCGTTGATCAGTGGTTGGCTTGTTGTGCTTTCCACATTGGATCATGCAATTGGACTCAGTTGTGGCTGTATTATTTCAGTTCTCGCCTGACCTATATCTCTTTCTTGCACGCCGCAAGCAATCCCAGGTGTATGCGAAGGAGGGGTGGTGACACTCAACTAGCACGAGCGTCGAGTCGCGTTTCTTTTTTGAGTGGGTGCAAATGCTTTCAGAGCTACTCATAGTCCGGCTGATTCCAACAAGAATTCAGCCTGGTTCTCGTTATTTGCTATTGTTCTGTCGAATCTTTTGAACAATAAGAAAATGCCAATCTGGTATTTCAATTCTCATATCGTCTTCACGTGAAGATTATCCCTGGGTAGAGTGCAGTCAACCAGTAGCAGTGACATTGCCGCTTGTGCGAAGACTCTGGCGTCGTTTGTGGATAATGCTGCTACTGGACAAAGTACGCAGAATCTCGAAGTTGTCCATCTGGCTGGGCCAAACTAAGTCGTGGCAAGTCCTCGGGTGGCGAAGACTGAGACAGTAAAGCTCCTTTCTACAAAATTGAACATGGAATGGTATGCACGACACTGTCTATGTCGAATGCGTAAACGTAGCTTAGAAGACAAACGCTTGGGTGGATGATCCCTGTTTGCCGACCAGAACCCAGAAAAACTGCCCTTCTCGAAGCTTTCCAGGAACCTCCTCTCAGCTCCGTCCCTCTCTTCCTTGGCGGCAGAAGGGATTCACCCTAACAAGGTTGTTGGTTCCCACGAGCACTCCCGAGCCGCTTGCCAATCCTGTCAGGGCCCGGCGGCCTGGCCGGGGTTCATCGTCGACCCGCGCACCCAAGACCACATACCCTGGAGGTGCATATGCAGCAAGTAGCATGGGTCAGGGCTCTCGAGGCTGCCCAAGTTGGCTTGATTAGATCGTGGCTGGCTGGCAGCTGGGTGGCTTCGTAGACGCCTCCCTGCCGTATGAAAAGTGGGTGCTCGCTTCATTGGGGGTTCGTCCTAGTGCAGCCGCAAGTGCGGCTAGATTTGCCTGTTGTGTCAACAAGCAGATACAGCCTGACCACGTCGAGACTGGTTATTGGTACAAGGTGTTAACTCACAGAAGGTCGTCCCTCAGCAGGCCACCCCACGGGAGGACATCATATAGCAGGTTGTCTTATAGTAGGCAAAGAAACGGGGTCTGCACCTGTGGGGATAGACTCTGTATTTTTGGGCAGTCAACGGTCAGAATTGCCTTACCCAAGGTGTTTCACGCCAAATTTGCTGATTCTAGTAAAGGTGCATGATGGTCATGTTGGACTGCAAACATATTCAAGTGGTTGCTACTTGTTTCTCTGGGCATCTATATCATCTCGCTCAAAAAAGCCAAACTTGCAACTTCTTGGCGTGTCTTTAAGTCTGAGCGAGCGGCCCATGAAGACATCACACAAACACGATCGTTCAGCTGCAAGGCTTGAGGACAAACAAAGACCATTTTTGTGTGAATATTTGTGTGTACTATGTGTCATAAACCTGGGAGCTGGTGACCGACGGGAAGCCGCCGACCATGTCCGTTGAGAACACCTGGTCAAATATCACAACGTCGTCAAATCCGTGACAACGTGGATGAAGATCCGAGATCAACTTCTGCGATGTGGAAGTCACGTTTCCACGACTCGCTCAGAGGCTACGCAGATGAGGGAGAAAATTCGTGACATTTCACATATAATATTGCTCACAAGGGCAAGAACCCGGAGGGGAGGCAAATGGATTTTCCGCGTGAGCAAGGCCAGCCAAAAAGTTCATTGGCCGATGGACTATCCTCGCAAGAGCCAGGCTTACGCAAAAAGTCGAAGTCCCGAACCCTCAAATATCATTGTATTAGTTACTCATGATCGTAAAATACCCAATCCGAACCAATTCCGCCCACCCGTCCTGGTATCTTGGTGTAGCATCTTGTGTGGCCACATTGTTTCTGACATAACGCCGCTCCAAAAGGATAACACGACCCGACAAAACCGTTAACCCAGGCCGTCGTACACATTCAGGCCCAACCCGTTCATAAATCATGGTCAAGTTATCAATTTCGTCCCAGTCCCCGACAAGAAGCGTGGCTCAGCCCACGACCTTGTAAGCATCGGGCCCGCTCAGCCTGCCCACCTCCCAGGCGCCAAGGTGCCTCTCGCCCTTCCAGGCGTGCAGCTTGACGACGACGTCACCGACGGTGTCCTCCCGGCCCTTGGGGACGGCATACTTGGGCATCTCGTCCTTGGGCAGGCTGACAGTGCAAAGGCCGGACTCGGAGGACTGGACGTCGCGGGCAGTGATGCGCTCGACGAAGATCTCCTGGTCACAGTCCGGCCTCTCGAAGGAGAGCTGCAGACCTGATGCGGGGAACTGGGGGGACACGGATGTTAGCTGCGTAGATGGTGGTCAAGGGGGGGGGACATATGGCATGGGACTCACGATGGGATCACGGCTTTCTACGCCCCTCCGGAAGGAGACTGAGAGGAAAGGGGAGAACTTGTTGGGAGCCATGAGGGACTCGGGATAGATTGAGTATCTGGGCATCTTGACGGAGGCGTGAGGAGCACAATTATGACTCGGAAGATGAGTGGACGCTTGCTTGGACTTGCACGTGGCGGTGGGGGTGAGTGTGTGGGGGGGGGGGATAAATAAGAAGTCAGTGCTGTTTTCACCGGTCCGGGTCGACTGAGAGAGCAACCCCATAAGCTTTTAATCGGGCTTTTATACTTATTTGTGCTCGGATATAGAGATAAACAAGACATAGTATATGCGAGAAAACACAGCGAGTCTCGCAAAGGGGCAGGGAGGACCGCCAATGAGGGCAGGCCGGGGACTCGAGCGACACGGCGCTGCGCCATGGACGCGCATGAAGGAAGCCTTTTGGAATGCCTGGTGTTAATCTTGGATAGGAAGTCCAATTTCAAAGTGTGTGGGTGTGCCAGGGAACACGTCTGTGTGGCGGGGGAGGAAGTGTGCATGGGAATGGTGGTGATTGGTGGAGGGGGTTGTTTGCAAACAACGGCGTGCCTGGCTGAGGGAGTGCCGTTGCCGAGCAATGCAGTCGCGCCGTTTTGGCGCGCCGTGACGGCTCGAACGGGACAATCAGATAATTACGCAGATAACCGAGGAGCTTATATTGCTGTAGCATGACAACCTGTCAAAACGGTGGTTTGTGTTCTCTGCATGACGGGACTGCACATCTGCGAGCTTTGGGTGCTGGCGAACGTCTGAACAGTTCCTGTGATCCTGTGTAGGTATGGAGGAGACAAACAGTTGTCATGCAGCGCCTAATTGACTTCTGCCAGCCTGCTACCTAGGTACCTAGGTACCTACCGATCAGTGACCCACAGGAGCTCCAAGATCACCGCGGGGTTCTTGTGCTACTGTAGGTATCCTCCCACCTGCCACCGGGCTGACTGCTCAAGACTGTGTATGAGCAAGTATGATCAAGTGATTCATCGAGGCCAGGCTGAAGCAATGTTTAGAGGCCAGCTATCGAGCCTCTCCAGCCGCGTGCAGCCCATCCTGACCAGGTCCAAATCCGTCTTTGGCTCAACTCTCGCCAACCACACCAGCAGGCATGTCAACATCACCATCAAGACCAATATGGCAGGCAGCATCTTTGTCCTGAACCAGTACAACAACGTGCCAGTCACGGCACAGGGCCTGTCGAGGGACCAGCTGGCACAGTGGGCCCCATTTATGTAAACATCTTCTCGCATGAGAGGCGCGTGCCAAGGAGTACGCTGAACGAGTGGGAGGGCAAGTACGGCGGGCTGCGCGTAAGCACGACTCTTTTCCCTAAACGATTCCCCACCCTTTGTGTTTTGAAATGTTCCAGAAAGCGTCACTTCGGGCTCTTGGCAGGCGACTGAAAGGATCTTTTAGGATGATGGAGAGACGATATCTCTCAGACTCGTCCCCTTGGGTGATCTGTGGTTGGAGGGCGCAAGGGATTCGAAGGCTTTGGCTGAAGTTACACTCTACGGCAAGATCAAGCAGTGGGAGAAGCAACATGCAAAGTCAACCATGTCACAGTGGTCAAATAGCGCTGGGGCGTGCTTCAACCTCTTTCCAACCATTCTCACCTAGGAATCTCTCAGGGCCTGGATTCCGAGTGTGGGTTGGGGCGGGACCCTCGATCTGGGACGGCGGGTCTATCATCTTCTAGATTTTGAACTGCTTGGCCAGCTCGATGCCCTCGGCCAGGGTGCCTACCCGCGCGTCGATACCGAATCCTTGGGCCTCCAGCTTCTTGCACTCCTCCCACAGGTCCTTCAGGGGTACATAGAAGACCTCGATGAACTCGTTCTCTTCCAGCTCGGGCTTGAGGTCCTGGTTCTCGGGTAGGCTCATGTCGATAGAAACATGGACCATTCTGAGGTTGGTATTGCAGAATCCGGGATCTGCATCATTTTTGGTACCCGGCAGCAGGGCTCATGTCAGTTTGGTCGAAGGGTGCAAGGTGGTTCAGGGCCTGCTGGGCCCGGATGGCGTCGCAAGCAGGAGTACTGACCATTCCACATCAGAGGGGAGCTCTCTGTGACCTTGCCAACGTAGCCGGTCTCCTCCTTGAGCTCTCTTAGTGCGGCTTGCTCGGGATTCTCGCCTGGATCGACCAGTCCGGCGGGGACTTCGATCATGACCTGGTTTGCTGGAGGTCTATACTGTTTCTGGAGCACGATCTCGGGCCCTGAATAGTTGGGACGGCCCCTGGTCAGCAGGGGGACCACCAGGGCAGAATTTACACGTAGCTGCGCGAAGTGGCGTCCAATGTCGAGGAATGCCTCACCCGTGGGCTTCTCCAGGATGGCGACAATGCCAACCCCATCGATGTCGCTACCCTCGGGGCGGGTGCTGCGCTCAGCAGACTCCCAGTCCCGGGTCCTTCCACGGGGGTCTTTGTACTGTATTCTTGATTTTTCGTGTCTGTGTCAGCCAGGCTCCCGGAAAACAGGTGTGGGAATCGAGTTTGACAGATGAAGCTCCGCTGTGATCACTCGCTGCGCTCGCTCAGAGAGAGAGAGAGAGAGAGAGAGACCAGATGGTCCCAACTATACTCTGGTAAAAGTCTCACCGACAGAGCTTGATAAATCTGGCCTCCCTCGCGGCCTAGGCGCAACGAATTAGGCGTGGCAAGACGGGCTGAGAAGAGGTTGCATGGGGTTTTGGGATCAGACATACCAGTGGACTGACAGACACGACCTTTGCTTCGGAGGCATACATGTCGGGCGAGCAACGTGGTCGCGGTGCCTCTTAAGCTGTGTCTTGCGATGCCCCGAATAGCTGTCCTGACGTCAACGGGAAACGAGGCTGTATCTAGGGTCTAGCAACAACCCTGGGGCAGGCAAGGGAGTACCTGGGTACTACCTAAGCCACTCCCACTGTTCACTCACCCAGTACCTATGGAACTACTACACCATCAATCTGCCTGTCGGCCAGCCTCCACACATTGTGCTCGACCCGGTCCATTTGATACCAACACTACCAGATGCCGTCATGTTATCTCCCCCTCGTGATCGCGACGTATGAGAAAGGCAGCGCGCTATCGCCGGAACGCACCACGACGTGGCCCGAGAGTGCGACCACAGCCTCAAGAAGTCAGCATCGCAGGATGTGCAGGGGGTGACGGACGGATCACATTCCCGGTCTGACTCCGAATCCGACAAACTCCGGCTGCCCAAAGGGCCGCCAAACACCAGCTCCGAACCCGCTTCCTATGGCCATTCCAGCCATTCTAGACACGGTTCATCAGAAGACAAAGAGTTGAGCCGGCTCGTGGCAAGGAGCACCAATGGGGGTCAGTACCTGATGAAACCTCCGGGGAGTCTGTTCCGCGAAAACTGTGTCCTCCCACGCCCGCCTTACTGTCTGCGTGGGCTGCATTCCGACTCGCCGGACAACTGGAACTCCCAGGATTCTAGCCGCTCTTGTGTTTCTCACTCCTTATCAACACCGCGCGCGTCGTTGGCTGCAAGAACAAGATTGTCCCAGTCGGTCGGATTGGCTTGACCTTCTTACACCGCGTGCAAAAGCTTACCTCTCCCTCCCTCTCTCTTTCCAACTCCGATACCTGGCTCGGCATATTTCTCTGGCTCGTTTCCCTTCCATTCGGTCCAGTGCAATGGCCATGCTCTCTTCATCTGCATGATTTGTGACCAGATCTCAGACTACTTGTATCTGCTCTCTACATATTTTCAACGACAGATTTGGTCCAGGACAGCCCAGAAGACCGCCGTCATGGTCGGAATGACCGCGCCTTCGGTCGAGGACGAGGCGCCGATCACCTCGTTTGAGCGGACGCCGCTACTCGGTGAGGCTCCTTCTGCAGTCAAGGACGACGAGGACCCGCGCGACAAATATAAGTGGCGCGTCCTCATTGGGGCATTCTCCGTCCTCTTCCTGATAGAATTAGCGGACGGCATCTCTACACCGGCGTGGAACGCCCTCCTGGAGAAGGGCCTCTGCGCCGAGGCCTACCCGGAGATCGCTTTTTTCCTTGCCGCCGGCGACGAGAACCCGCTGTGCAAGGACCCAGCCGTCCAAGGAAAACTGGCCTTGTACCGCGGTTGGGCTTACACACTGGACTGCCTCCCAACCATCCTGCTTGCCCTCCCCTACGGCTCGCTCTCGGACCGCTGGGGCCGGAAGCCTATCGCCATACTGTCGATAATTGGGATAACACTGGGCATGGTCTGGTACGAGGTTGTGTTTTACTTCCCACTGCCAATGTGGACCTTCACTCTCAGTTTTGTCTTCAACTTCATCGGAGGCGGGTCCGCTGTCGGTATGAGTATGATATATACCATGTTAGCAGACGTACTTCGCGTGGAAGAAATGTGAGTCCCACAACGCTGCCATTGACACAACACGCCGCGGCTGGCAGCAATGCTGACTCTGTACACTGCAGGACCCCTGTTCTGTTCAGGTTCTACTCTGTCTTTCTTGTGGCGGAGCTGGTCGCCAACCCGCTGGGCGGCTTCCTGGTGGGCAGAGGCCCGTGGCTCACTCTTTTTATTGGCAATTTTTTCATGGCACTGGTCATCGGCTCGTTGTACATACTTCCAGAGACGCTTTCTGTTCGTCTGTGGCACGATAGGAGGGCCGGGAAGGTGCCCAGCCCACGCCTCCCGCCGTTGGACGCTGATGGTGGTGACGGGCTCAAAAAAACCAACATGCGTGCCGCACTTGATGATGCTCGGGCGCAGCTGATGGAAATCTGGGATTTTCTCCTCGGAAATAGGCGCATCGTGGTGCTCATGCTGCCGCTCATCTTCGTAACGCTCGGGAAGTACGTACAGGAGATGCTGTTGCAGTACGCTACGAAGCGTTTTGGCTGGTCGTGGAGCGAGGTATGTCATGTCGTCTGCTACTCCTAACGTGAATGCAAATGTAATCGCTAACAAGGCACGCCAACATAGGCAGCGTACTTCCTTACTCTCAAGTCCGCCAGCTTCATAGTCATGCTCACGGTCCTGCTCCCCGCATGTTCGTCCTTTTGCCTCAGGACGCTGGGGATGTCACCGCTGTCCAAGGACCTGTGGCTCTCGCGCTGGTCAGGCGTCGTGCTCGTCCTCGCTGACCTCGCCATCGCCTTCTCTTGCAGCCCGGCCCTCTTCGGCGCAGGCTTAGTGCTCCTGTCGGGCGGGAGCGGGCTCGTGCCGCTGCTGCGGTCGCTTCTGAACGCACAGGTTGAGCCGCATCACGTTGGTATCCTGAATACCCTTCTGGGCTTCCTCGACACCCTTGGTGTCATGATTGGGGCGCCTGTATTCAGCGAGTCGCTCCACAAGGGCATCGAGCTCGGTGGGCCCTGGATTGGGCTGCCGTTCTTGGCCGGCGCAGTTATATCCTGCTTCGCGGCCGGGGTCCTCTGGCTGTATCGGATCCAGCCACAGGTGGAGAGGCTAGTCATCCAGGAGAATCACGTGTGATGAAGGCATCGCTCCCCCCCCCCCGCGGGGGGCTCCTATCCCCTATTGCATGTGTGGGAAAAAGAACAGGCCTTCTTCAGGCCCTTACAGCCAGGTCTTCAAGAGTTTCATTCGTCATTTGTTCGGGGATTGCCACATACTGGGCCATACTTGGCATTTCGATGTTGTTTGGCGGATCATGCGCTCCTGTCTGGGATGAATTGTATGTGAATAAGGCGTAGCCTGGGCTCACGCGGCCACTTGGATACCCACACGGCGTCATGGACTCTTCCAATATGCTCTCATTTTCTACTGTAGAATGTTATGGATAGCAGAGGCCTAGACTATACATTTCTAAACATATATGCTAGAGCAAAAACCAACGCAGCAATAAGCCTGATATCGAGCCCAACCAATTTAGAGTTGTTCAGAGTAATCACCGACCAAAAATTCCACAATCCAGACTTCGTCTCAGCGTGCAGACCCGACCTCCTTTACTCTCAAATGGTAGCTAAGTATGGGATTAACTCCTAAGGTCCTCTAGGATAGTCCCCTCTTAAGGTCGTGGAGGCATGCTGAGATAGAGCCTACTTGACTTTCCATTCGTCGAGAGGCCAGAAAGTGCGTACCATCTCCACTGTTGTGCGCATTACTCGCCATGCGTCAACAAAGTCAGCAGCCGAGCTCATTAGTAGCAGCGATTGAACTGTGCCTGTTCTGGTCGTCATGCATGATAGAGGAACGATACGACGCGGGAGTGGCATGTTCCCTGTCCACGGCGCAGGCCAGGGGAGGCTGAGCACGCGGCTCTGCTCAGACGCATCTATTTCCAAGAAGCTACTTAGGTGTGCCAGGTAGTCATGACCACCCGAGGTCCAAGGCGCGCTCGGGCACACGCACTTTGACATGATGACAGTATGAGCAAGTGCTGGCAATAGCTGTTCGCATCCGGCTGGATGGGGCATGGGGTGTGACTACCCAGTTGTCTATTGGAGCGCCTTCTCATACGAAATGCTGCTTGATTAGTTAGCCTAGGCAGTGGATTAATTGGTTCCTGTGTAGTGCATTTGATTTGATGAAGCTAGACGATGACAGTCGGATGGGGTGATGACTAGCAAAGAAGCCACTCTGCTAGCCCAGTGGGTCGTATAATAACGGGGTGAACCCGACGGGATGGTGCTCGGTTTTAGTCAGGGGATCTTTCTCTCACCCCGTCGGCCGCCTTTTCTTTTCATTTGATGGCTGGGGCTGCGCGGGATTGCTTGTGGACAAGTCCGAGCAAACAGTTGAAGGGATGGGCCCTGCCGAGCAATTGACTTGGCGCAAGTCTTTGGGCGGAGGGCGATGAAGAGGTAGGCCCGGCAGACATGATGCGGTGGAACTCGAGACGCACCGCGCATCCACCTGGTCCCCGGCCGGAGATTTAGTGACGAAACATGAGCCGTCAACGTCGTCAGTGTTTGCGGCCCTGGCCATCGCCCATCTCCTTGGGCCCCCCAATTGCTGGGCAGAGAGATAGACTGCCTGGACTGCCCAGCAGAAGTTGCTCTGTTCCGGGCCGGGATTCACCCACGGCCCAGCCGCCGGTTCCCTCTGAAGCTCGTTTTGGCGGCCGCACTCGGCCCTCGGGACAGGACCCTTTATTTTTCATGTTCGTATGGGAAATTGGTTGCTCGGCCTGGCTGGCCTGTCATAGGACTGATGGCTTCCCAAGCCGGGCGACCATGCCACCCTAGATCTGCGCTCAGGCGGGCCTGCATAGCCCTTGTCCCTGGCCACCTCCTGGCCATGTAGTGTAGTGTACACTGTCTAAGGAAGGGTACCTAGATAGGTACCCTGCCCCTGCCCCCTGCCCCTGCACCTGCCCCTGCACCTGCCCCCTGTTGGCGGCAGGCACACTACGGTTCTGACTTCTGAACCCCAGATGGAGCTTGTCATTCCCACATGCTGCAGCCCGCTGCAGAAGACCTACGCTGGAAAGTACACACATGATGTGGTGTAGGTCCTGCGGCTGCGTGTGTGGGTGTGGGAATTGACACACGACTGCGTACCAAGGCTGCAGGGCACGGCAGCACGGCATGAGCCAGGCGTCAGGCTCCCGCCCTGCATCTCTGTGTGTTCAACGTCTTTTTTGTCGGCCCAGCGTTGAAACATCAAGTCGGCCGATGTCGACGTGGGCCAGCCCTAAACAGGTCTCATGTAATCTTACACCTGCAGCCGCTACAGCCGCGCTCTGTCACTTGGCCGCCGCTAGTCCCCAGTGGACAACACCTAGTCAGTCAGGGACACACTCAGTGTAAAGTAAAGCAAGCTTCACAAGAAACGGTCACGTTCTGGTTCGTGCTGCTGCACGTCGCATGCCAGATGCCACACCTTAGCTGCTAACAGTAGTGTACGTTGGACGCTTTCCCCTTTTCGTCCGTGCCTCGAGGGTCCTGCCTGCGTCTACTTGGTACTGTGTTCGGCAGCGGCTGTCCCAAACGGGATGCCACACCCTTTCACAGCTTGCCCCTGCACCATCACACACCACCATGACCTGCCATCCACACACCCACCCTGACTGACCACCGCCTGAGCGGCAATCCAGGGACAAGATGCATCCTATCATCTGTTCGACCAATTTTGCATACTGCTTCTTCTTCTTCTCTCAATGTACCATCTGTCAGTCGCTGGCTTCCTGTCGGCGCGGGAGCTTCCTACGTGAGTAGCTTGTAGGTTGCCTGCCCCTTTTAAGGACCGACCAACCCACCACCTCCCACGCCTCCACTTCCGTGCTTGCTTGACTCTCGTGCAGACCTCGCTGCCGTCACACTCGCTCTTCTCTGCTGGGCTTCTGTCTGTCTGTCCAGTCTGCGGGGGAGTCTGGTGTAGTGTGTACTGCAAGCCTGGCTGCTGTAACACCATCCCACCCACTCTCTCCATTCTCACTCCCCACCCGCAGTCCCCAGCTGCCATCCTGTCCTTATATTGTGGTGATATTGCCCTCCCCTGAGCCGACAGACACCCTTCCCCTTCGTCAACCTGGCTGCTGGCGCATGGGGAGCAAGAGAGGGGCGCCCGTGCCTATGCCTGTGCTTGTCCCCGTTACATCACGTCGCCTGCCGGTCCACCCGGACGCTCCCTTTGGGGCCTGTTTCTTATCGGCGGATCTCAAAACGAAACCAGGCCGCCGCGCATCTCTCCTTTTCGGCGAAGGAAGCGAGAAGCCCCTGACATAGGCCCCCCCCCCGTATAGTTGCATGCCCCGATGCGTCCCACCCCCCTCGTCGCCCCACGCAAATTCTCACAAACCTGTGGGCCTACGCATGCATCCGCCCTCCCTCGACCAACCCGCACCCTCAAAACCCTCCCGATGGGATCACCTCTTCTCCTCATTCCCCCAAAAAGTCTCTTACACCAGCCGAGAGATTCGGATCGTCGCCGCGCCCGCGCATCTCCTTCCCCCCTCAGAAATTGGCCGTCTCCAGCACCGCGCAGCAAAAGGACCACACAAGCCTGCTGCCCTGCCTGTCGTCTGTTGTTTTCTCCGATCCCAACGCCCACGAGGCTTGCTTTTCATGCGGAGCCGCCGTCGACGGGATAGCCAGGCAAAAATGGGCTGCTAGCACAACCGCTGCCCTTCCATTTCTTGCTTTGTTTTGTCTGGCAGCTACCCACCTATCATTCTCTCCTTCAATCCTCGCCATTCCTTGGGGCCAGCTTCCCTACGCCAGAAAAGCTACGTCCTTCATTTTGTTGTCTTTTTTTTCTTCTTCTTTTTCTGCTCTTTGGGAATCGGGGTGTATGATAGTGCCTTGGCTGGACTCATCCGCCAACCCTGCGCTCCTTGTCCTTGTCTACTATTGTAAGCCGCCCCCTGCGATACCTGCCCCGGTATCAGCATTGCTCAAAGCTCGACTTCTTCTGATACAGTACCACAGCTCCCTAACAAGTAGGGTATTCGTAATTTTTAAACATGGTTTCCTTCTTCGGCCTCAAATTCGGAGCCGACAAGAAGAGGTGAGTGGCCCCCGGCCGTACCCTTCCTGCGCCGTCTCATTTCCCCAACCCCTGCGACTAACATACGCCACAGGAAAGAGGTAGAGGCCTTACAGCCTCCCCCTCCGCCGCCGCAATGGAAGAATGACCGCACCGAGGTGCTCCTCCAATGCTCTGGTCTGTCGAGCACAAATCCCAGCAGGCCTGGCACCGCACACAGTTCACGCAGCAGCGCCCGAAGGCCCTTCGCCGCAGGGGAGAATCGCAATTCTGCTGCGAACAGTGTATGGGATTTCCACGAAACAGAATTTCGAGGCGTGGGCGCCGGCCGCATGGGGAGCTCTGCTAGCATCAGCGCCGGATCTGGCCCATTCATACCTGGTCACGGCCTGAAGTCGTTTGGCTCCGAGACGAATCTGCAGTTGAGCCTGGGTGCGAGAGATGGGTCCTCGACCAGCCTCGTTGCACCCAGGCTACCCTTTGGAGGGGGTGGCGGCGGTGTCGGTCCCAGGCCCGGCAGCGCACACTCGATGCGTAACGGCCGGGAGAGGCCATGGATGAGCCCGCTGGACACCAGCCCCGTGAAGGAGTCAACGCCAGGTATTGCCGGCCCACAGAGGAGCCCACTGGGCCAGCTGGAGCTCATGTCGCCCGTTCGGAGCGACAGTGAGTCGCTCCTGGGCGAAGACCCGGAGAAGTTTGCCCAGGACATCAGCGACAGGGTCACGCAGGAGGAAAAGATGGCACGGATGAACAATGAGGTCGAGGAGAGGAGAAGGATCCAGGCCGAGTTGGAAGCAACGGCAAGGAGGAACTCGGAAGCCTTGAGGCCCAAGACAGCTGGAGGATATCCGTCGCCACCCGCCTCCGTTACGAGTGACTATATCGTACCGTCTGTACTGGTGCCCGGGCAGAGATCCGGCTCCTTCGCAGGAGCGGCTGCAAGGGAGGTGAGGCCCGCGAGCAGCGGCCGGGATAACTCGGGCAGCCACCTCACACCGGCCCCAGGACCGCACACCCAGGATTCGCCAACCGGCAACTCGAGGTCTGTTAGCAGGGGACGGCAGCCCAGTGTAGAGGGGCCCCAGCCCTCTTCGAGATCACCCCTTGCAAGCGTGGCACCAGTTGTCGAAGACAGGTCAGCAATCAGGGGCCGGAGTCAGACCGCCGATAACCTTTCGCCAGCGTCTTCGGGGTCAAGACCGCATCCCTCGCACGAGCCGGTGCGCGGCGCCACAGTCCCTGCAGTAAAGCCCCAGCGCTCGCCGCTGTTCCAACAGTCGAGCCCTTTTGATCTGCACAACTCGGACGGCCAATGCGAGAACGAAGACGGAGATGAGCAGCCAAAGATCGACTACCGATCCGCCAACGCGCCCTATGGGATACCGTCCCCACCACTGTCCAACCGCCAACGCACGAGCGAGGAGGCCGAGAATCGCCCCGTGATCAGGAGCGTGATGGCCAAGCGTGACACCCTGGTCGTCGGTGGCCCTCCACGTCAGAGTCTGGGCTTGCAAATTGACGAGTTCGAAAAGACTCTGCAGCAGGCACAGACCATGACGGCGCTGGAGAAGGGCCCGAGTGCCAGTGCTGTTTCCCGCAGTCGTGGTGACAGCGACGGCGCCAGCAGCAACTACAGCGACATCTCAGAGTCACCCATGACGATCGAGCCGCCCCTCGTCTCCCCAAAGCCGTTCCCGCTTACTCCGAGACCAACGACTCCCAGCGCGAGGTCGAACTCGCATTCTAGAGGCATTCTCCAGCCGAGCGGGTCGAACTTGGAGCCAAGGTGGGAGACTCAAGCCGGAAGTGTCGGCTCAATCACGCCGACGTCTGGGAAGCCGACTAACCCGACACGAGAAGAGACGAAGGACTCACCCGCAAGTAGAACGCGTCCAACGGGCGCAATGCAGGTGAAACGACCCACGGCTGACGAATACGGCAACGTGAAGGTCAGCGCGGTTGCTTCGATGGCGAACCGCATCCGCAGGCCCAGCCCAGACGAGTACAGCATCCAGATTAAGCGGACGGAAAGCCCCTTCCGAACAGAGAGCCCGATCCTCAAGGAGGTCCGGAACATGTCTGGCACAGATATATCGTCAGATGGGCTCAGTAGCAACAACACATCGCGCTCGAACAGTCCGCTTCCCAGTCACAGTCATAGTGTCTTCTCGCCGCCGCCACCGGCGAAGCGCCCATTCCCGTCACGATCCGCCACGCAGGAGTGGGACCATGGTCCGGCCCCGACCGCCCCTCCGACGACTCCCCTACCTATTCCCGAGAAGAGTGCCCGTCGCAGGAAGGCACAGGACACGCAAGGTCGTCAGCAGCAGGACAAGGCGATAGCGACGCAAAGCCCCGCAACGACGCCCATTCCAAAATCCCCCGGCCTCGCCTCGTCAGCTAGCATCATTCCCGACCTGGCTAACAACCCCAACTGGCCCCTGCCGGCCCCAGACGCCTCCGCCTCAACGTCAGTGACATCCGACGGCGGCTTCGCGGCGCGTCGCTCTCTGCTGCGCGACAAAAGGTCCGCGCCTGCGCCGCTCAACATCGCGGCCACGAGGTTCGCGGAAGACACGGTGGGGCCATGGTCGCCGGACGACGCCGCGTCGGATATTCGGCCCAAGACGGCGGGTGGGGAGCGCAAGGGTTCGCTGATCAGGGTCGACACGGAGTTCGAATGGAAGGAGGAGTACTCTTCCAGCAACTCCGGATGGCACCAGCAGCAGCCGGCATACCAGGTCTCGTCGCAGGTGGCGGCGGGAGACGGCGGCAGCAAAGCCGAGGCCATCGGCATGGCGCGGGGCCTGTCACTCAAATACGACCAGGAGAGGGAGCAGCAAAAGCGGGGGAGGGCCAAGGAGCGAATGAAGCTGATGCGGGCGTGGACTATCGACGAGACGGCCGCATCGCCGACGTCGCCCACCGCCGCCTCGCCCCCAGGGCAGCCGTTCGACAGGACGTTGAGGCCCAATCACTGCTTGAGGAGCCCAACGGGGATCGCGGACGAGGCTGGGACGAGGTTTATATAAGGGGAATAGCTGGTGTTCAGTGTTTTGCTTGCAGGTCTGCATTGCGTGGTGGACCGGGTTCCAGCATTTGATCCGTTGTTTCTGGGTAGATACCATTTCGCAGCAAGCCATAGATGTTCTCAAGTGTTTATTGTTGCAATTTTCGTTTGGTATGTGATGGCACGTTGCCTCCCTTCAAATGCAAGGATGAGATGGCATGCTGGTGTAAGGGGTGACAGCAGTAATGCGTATCGCTTGCCTTTCCACGTATGTATGCTTCATTGCTGCTCAAATGCCTTGAAAGTTGGCCCGCTTGGAACGGGGTTTCTAGGAGGAGGCGAGAGGAGATTAATACGGTCCAATACGTGGGGATGAACAGTAAATTGACACGGCCACTGCAGCTTTCTGCATTCCCATTCTTACAAATCTACACGCCACGCTTGGCGATGGCGCCGGCCTGGCCAATACAGGAAAGATTATTGGCAATTTTTTCTGCCACTGGCGCGCAATACCACGCAAAAATATTGAACGAAGGTGGACGCGACAGAAAATGAGATTTAGTGAGGCCTTCTTCTTCAGGCATTCGTGTATTTGTGTTGCCAATACGCTGCTCTGTCAGAATTTAGCGCACATGTCGTAATCGTAAAAGGGGAATACAATATTGTTGGACAAGCCCTGTACAGTAATCGAATCGGCTAACAAATGCAATCAATCACCTGAGAGTTGGCGTGCCGTCTCTGTTTTACCACAACGGAACGGTCCATGGAGCCACATCCACTGGGAAGTTCCTTCCTTTTCCCCCTTCGCGTTCCAAGCGCAGTTACTTGTTGTTCGGAAGCTGCTTTAGTAGGAGCACCGTTTCCTGGAAGCAAGTCCAGGTTTGTCTGGTGTATTGTTGAGACATCTGTGAGTGTTTCAACGGGGCTGTAGAATAGAGATCACAACGGCCAAATACAAATGCCGGCCGCGACATTACCTACAGTCAATGCAATGACAATTGTGGTCCCAGGAACAATGCGAGGACGACCCCTCCGGAAGCCAAGTCTTAATAATTCTGGAGAAAACACGACGTTTTCTAGGGACATATGGTGGCAGCGGGAGGAATGTACCACGGACAGGACGTCAAGGTTTGTTATGGAACCAGCTACGCATAGCTGTCACAAGAGGATGGCCACAGAGTTAGGACTCAAAGGCCGCAAGGAAATAGTGAAAACCGCAAGGCTGGAATTTGGTTCTCAGAAATACAATCTTGATGTGCTTGTCATGTAAGGCAAGTACTAGTAGCTAGCATATGGACCAGTTGAGACTTGTAATCACCTGGTACCCATTTTGTACGTGCAGGCAAGAGCGTGAACGCGCAAAGGCCCAATACCCCGTGGGACGCTATTACAGTAACAGTCAGCGATCTGTATAACTAAACGAGGCTGTTCCCATCTTGCTCAACTTTGAATGCCCCGAAGCCCTAGTGAACTCGCAGCCTCTACACATGTATTCCCCTTTCATCTGCTGCACTCTGAGCGATCGAGTCTAAAAATACGTGTGTCTCCTGAAGCTCTTCTTATCTTTTACAGCTGTGAATGCAGGCTAGTGATACTCTATGGAGACCACTTGGGGTGCCGAGAGGCTGGTACCAAGCAGTAGTGGCGATTCTCCAGAAAAGAATGATGAGTTGTGTTTGCCCGGCCTACATTCAGACAATAGCATCCATGATGCAAATCTGTTTTCTCGCAGCCTGTCTTGGATCCTGGACTTGATAACATTCTGTCGCTCGAGCTTGCTGTGTAGAGGAGTCATTGCCGCCGGCGCTCTTCAGGACAGAGGGCTTCTCACTGTATGGCACATGAGAGCAGGCAGACTGATGGGAGACGAAAAATAACACACTGCGCCCCACGTCAGAGGCAGGAAGTCGGCATGGTTCTGTTGGCGCATTTCCATAGAATGAAGGTTGCCAAGGACAACGGGCGACTAGCCGCGTGATGCAGCAGGGGATATCGGTGAAGGTTCAGCTTCAGAAGGCGAATGCTCCGCTGAAGACAGTTTGGAATCAATCCTACTCAAGATCTCAGATAAGTGTATTGTGTTAGATTGCATAACAAGAAGTGATGTGAGCACTCGGAACTGGGACAGGGTGTGGGCTGACGTGGCCTGAGCAGCGCTTCAATGTTTACCCGGCGTCTTTATGGATCAAACAAGCTTGGAAGATGAGCAGCTTCTAGTTGAAGTCCACTGGGCACTCGGGTGTTCAGATGGGGATGAGTTTGAGGCCACGGGCGTGAAGCTTCTGGTGATCCCGACTTAGAAACGGGGTGCATGCATGGTCTGCAACAAATCTTCTGAAATAGAACGAAGCAGACTTGCGCAGGGTAAGCTGAGAGAAGGACCAGCTGTTTACTGCCCCAGCTGTTTTGTGGCAAGGCGGCGTGGCGTGTACCTGCGGACGATCCAGCTGGATGGGCCGCAGCGGCAGCCCGAAAAGCTTCAGCTGTTCCTTGCCAGGCTTGCGTCGAGGTTTCACAGTGTCCCCTGGCGGCCCACGGGCGGTGGCCGCAGCGGCCTCAGCTGCAGTGGCCAGAACCCGGGCGGCCAAGGACGACCAGGGCCGAAATCCGGGGCTTGCCTCTGACAATGTGGGGCCGTGGGGCCCTGAAACAAGCTTCACCGGCAGCTCACTGGACGGCAGTGACAACACGTATTTGCAGCACAGCCTCTCTTGTTGCCAGAACAGAGTTGGATGGCGATATGGCATGATGGCTGTGCTGGCGCCCTCGTCAGGCCTCTTGAGCCAGTGGACCAGCTTGGACCCCAAACGACCCCTGCCCACTGCATACGATGAGACGAGTTTCCGAGCTTGAAAGGGGTCCGCCTCGTCGTCAACATCTGGGTATAAAGAGGTCCAGTCCCTCGTGTCAACTGTCCCCGGTTGGGAGAGATCATCACAAACACCCACTGTTAACAACAAGCATACCTACAAGACCCATTCTCCTCATCCCCACCGTCTGTCTGTCTGTCTGTCTGCCTTGCTCCAGCTGCCAAGCGTTCTCTTTTCTCGATAACCCAGCCGTCCTCTCATAAGCCACATCATGTCTGCTCAGGATTACTACGGTGACGGAGACCGCCCTCACGAGCGCCACCACGATGCCCCTCCTTACAGGGAGGAGTCGAGAGGCGGATCGGACTACTACAGCCATGACGGCGGTCGACGCGACCGCAGCAGGTCCCGCAGCAGGTCCCGTGACCGCAGGGACAGTGGCGGCGACAAGGACCGCGACGTCGCCGGAACCCTGATCGGCGGGGCGGCCGGAGCGTTTGGCGGCCACGCCCTCGGGGCCAAGGCCGGCCACGGCGTCATCGGCACCGTCCTCGGCGGCGTCGCAGGCGCGTTTGCCGGACACGAGGTGGAGGAGAAGGTGGATGACTGGAGGGACGAGCGCAAGGAGAAGAAGGAGGACGATGAGCGCCACCGCCGGGAGGACGAGGACCGCCGGCGCCGGGAGGATGAGGACCGTCGCCGTCGTGACGAGCACCATCACGAGGCGCCTCGCGGTGGTGGCTGCGGCCCTGACACGGTCGTGGTCCAGCAGGGAGACACTCTGCGGGGCATTGCTGCGAGGTTCGACGGCGTCTCGTTTGAGGACATCGCGAGGCACAACAACATCGCCAACCCGGACATGATCTACCCGGGTCAGACCCTGGCCATCCCCCGCCGTGGCGGATGGTAGAGGTTAATGGCTAGGCACAGCATTTGGGCACGGTGGCCCAGCTGGGAGGGCGGGTCGTCTAGCTCGTCGACACGGGTCACCAAGAACGGCTTGTTCTGGCACGTGGTAGAACATAGCCTCGTGTGTGTG
The DNA here is from genome assembly GCA_014872975.1 of Diaporthe citriasiana. Taxonomy (NCBI): domain Eukaryota; kingdom Fungi; phylum Ascomycota; class Sordariomycetes; order Diaporthales; family Diaporthaceae; genus Diaporthe; species Diaporthe citriasiana. The sequence continues at coordinate 239,640 of JADAZS010000043.1, read as the reverse complement.
TTTGTGTGTGTCACATGTTGCCACCGACCAAAGAGACGGGGGGGGAGGGATAAATCAATTAGCAATTCCCAGACATAATGCTTTGCTACTCTGTGGTTATAGCGCCTTGAGGCTGAAAACTAGTCGTCGTGAATGCCCTGTATACCCGCCCACTACATACTGTATGTTGTCAGGATAGTGCGGCATCCTTGTCAAGAATTCAACCAACCCGTGCTAGCCCCGTGAGAAGGCTCGTAGATCGAGGTCGGGGTCGAGGCCATCGTGTTATCCCGCTAATGCAGCCGGACGCACCGCGGCGTGCTTGGTAGTTAGGGCACCCCCGACCCGATAATTATATCCGACCCCACCAACATTGGCACCATGAACGGGGGACCCAGTGGCGACCGGCACCCATTCCCACCAACCCCCATCTCGGTCTAGTCTGGCTGTCTGGCGAAGAGAACCAGGCCGGGGGAGACAAACAAAGTTGATAAAAAAAAAATGGAAAAAAAAAAAACCTTGATCGACCCAGACTGGCGGGATAAGGAACCCTTGCTTTCTTTCTTTTTCCCCATCCCTCCTGGACTACACACCCTCCTCTATCCAGCCTTAGGCCCGTCGTCGGTCCACTCAGCTCGGCCTGAACCCAAGAGACTGGTCGGTCGTATGCCGTGTCTGTGTGCCTGCTCTTTTTTTTTTCTTTTCGTCTCACTCACCACCACCTCCCGGCACATCAACCGATGTGCCGCCTGGGACCTCACTAGAACACAGCAGGCGACTTCAAGTCTTTGCGCACTGCTCAAGGGGACGATAGAAAGACTACACGAACATTTATACCTAGAGTCATATCTCTAACTCGGAAGTAAACCCTCAAGGTCGCTTCAAATCGGGTCCGGCATCAGCTTGCTTCCAGGGCCCCAATAGGTTACCGACGCCAGGTCGGACACGATCCTGCTTCTCCAAAAGATGGCATCTACCACCGAGACAACCTCAAACAAGGCCCTGTACGATGGCGTCGACGGGTCGCCCGTGCAGACGCACATCTACAGCGAGGGCGACGCCCGCGAGCCAAACACCAGCGAGGACCAGGCCGTCGCCGAGGGCCTGCAGCAGATCCAGGCCAGGAAGGTCCACTGGTACTCGTACTTCACAACCTGGGACTTTTGGACCCTCATCCTCCTGGGCCAGCTCCTGACCCTGTGCAACACGGCAACCAGCACCTTCACCTCCTTCCTGGTCGAGTGGGGCACCTCCATCCCGGCCTTCCAGACCTTCTTCAACTATGTCCTGCTGAGCGTCGTCTATGTTCCCTACATGTTCTACCGCTACGGCTGGCGCAAGGTCGCCCGCGTCGCCCTCTCGGACGGCTGGAAGTACTTCATCCTGGCCTTTCTCGACGTCGAGGGCAACTACTTCACCGTCCTGGCCTACCGCTACACCAACATCCTGTCCGCCCAGCTCATCAACTTCTGGTCCATCGTCTGCGTCGTCGTCGTCTCCTTCACCCTGCTCAAGGTCCGCTACAAGCTCTTCCAGATCCTGGGCATCCTTGTCGCCTGCGGCGGCATGGGCATGCTGCTGGGCAGCGACGCCATCACCGGCACAAACAACTTCTCCACCCCCAACATGCTCAAGGGCGATCTTTTCTGCCTGGCTGGCGCCACCTTCTACGGCCTGAGCAACGTCTTCGAGGAGTGGTGCGTCTCGCGCCGCCCCGTTTACGAGGTGCTGAGCTTCATGGGCCTCCTCGGCATGTGCGTCGGCGGGGCGACCGCCGCAATTTTCGACAGGTCGACCTTCCAGGAGGCGACGTGGAACGGGCCCGTCATCGGCTACGTCGTAGGCTACACCCTGTGCCTCTTCATCTTCTACTCGCTCGCGCCCCTCATGTTCCGCATGGGCTCCGCCGCCTTCTTCGACATCAGCCTGCTGACCGGCAACTTTTGGGGCGTCATAATCGGCATACACGTCTTCGGCTACGCCGTCCACTACCTGTACCCCGTCGCATTCGTCCTCATCATCATCGGCCTCGTTGTATACTTCCTCGCCGGGAGTATGCTGGGTGACTCCAAGAAGCCCTGGCTGGGCGACAACCAGGAGGGTGGCGTCGCTGGGGTCGGGACTGCCAAGCTCAAGGCGCTCAACGAGGCGAGGAGGCAGGGCCTCATTGCCGACCAACGGGTGTAGGCGCTCGAAAGACGTCCATGGGCCAACGTTCCATCTGAGGCAAAACTAGGAGCATACTGTTAGCCAGGTACATTGTTAATAAAAACGGTGAATAAAAATCCTATCTATAGGATCCTCTCCTGTAGGATAAGCTACTGTAGGATGACTTTCCGTGAGATCCATAACCTCCTATATGGTAACCTCCGAATGAGACAACCGTCTATAGAAGTCCCTCTCGTGGGATAAGCTGCCGTAGAATAACCATCTGTAACGTGACCACCTGCTGGATAACCTTCAAATGGCCGGGTAGAGTTAAGAAGGCCATAGATGCTCCACAATGACTTCAGATATATACCTCTCTCAAAGAAGCCCTTCCCCTAGACACGTTCCAAGCCAGTCATTGCCAGTGATTGGCTCAAGTCACAGGTCACAAATTGAAGCCGACACAAACTCGTACACGGAAAGGACGGGCTTGGTCGGACCTAGGCAAGCGTGGACGCGGTTAAAACCAGACCTGCCGCCGTCCCGCGCAAACTGTGATTCTCTGGATCGCCAGCTGGAAGTGGCTGCTACCGGCATCGCTTGGCTCGACTTCGGGTGATTCTTTCTCCTAATACTCACCCCCTCACCTCCAATCATGCCGTGGCGACTGTAGGATCAACCGCACACGAGGGCTCATCGGGCGGGCGAGTTCATGAAGCGTCATTCCAAAGTGTGACGGAAGCCGTTTGTCCACGCTGATATGTTGAATGTGACGCCATCAAACTTTTCTATGTCCCCCCCCCCCCCGGGGAAAATAAGTCAGGTTTAGTGCCACGAGCAAACACATGGGAGCCTGACGACTCCTACTCCGCCGATAACACTCGATTTTGATTCCTTAGTGACGGCATTTTCCCTGCATAGGACAGACTGGGCATATCTAGAGAGTTGCCATTACCCCTGAAGAAGTCTTCCCAGGCTGATGCCTGACCTTGGACGGCAACCAAATCGGTCACAAATCGACTCGTCACCACTCTTGTGTGTTCCTTGTCGTTGCTGAGACAAGGCCCCAATGAGGATGACCGGCCTTATACAATGTTCTTGTAGCCGGTTGGAGGCCTTATGCAGCAACAGATATAGCACGGCCGACCATTATTGCGCCTGCTATTCGGGCGGCCCACGAGAGGCATCATCACCGCGGGCAGTGAATGGCCGTCACGGGCTCCGGGATGTTGTCTCCGATCGGTAAGGATGGTGGACATGCAATTTAAAGGGAGAAGAGACTCGTCCGCGTTGTGAATTCCACTCCCATCTAAGCGTTGGGGTTCTACCTGCAGAGTTCCATGTTCACGGCAGCAGCGGTGTCACTCTTGACCCGCGTATTGCAGGGTTTTGTATCTTATTGGCTGTTGATGCATCATGGCTTGAAATCGGTGTGGACAATAGCCTAGTAGAGGTATCCAAAGATAGCAACAGAGACTGGATGAGTGCTGGCGATTTGAGACGGTCGCCGCGTGTGACCGCAGTGGCTTTTGTACCCTACATCCAGGGTCTCAAAAGAAACAGTGAGCAGGCCCTCTTGCTGAGTTACTACGCACATGTCGAAAGTGGCTCCCGATGCCTGCAGGAATACCATGCCGTGAGTGCTTGACATCCACCTCGACTCATGCCGGCGAAAAAGTGGTAGACTAGTACCGCAGACACCTTCATTGCTGGGCATCTGGGCGTCTGTGCTGCTCTGCAGGACTCGCATCCCCAAGCGATGCTCGCATGTGAGCGCCCAAGACATGTGGTGCTCTACAAGTTAGCCTAGCGTCCTTGAAAACGTTTCTCCGGCAGTGGCGCGGTTCTCGTACGAAATTGAGCTCCAGGAAAAGTTACAAAGATCGTTTGGAAATAGACGCTCCAAGTAGCCGAGACCAGAAACACCCCAGCACTGGACCGCCACGGGCATGTAGCAGCCAACAGTGAATACTTTAATAAGCTTTGTGACCATGTTCTCATATTCGTTTCGCCATTTGCTTTTTAGATGGCTTCGGCGAAAGCGACGAGGCACTCCCCACCGTCTTCTCAGTTGGAGGGTATCCTCCTCCGACATCGAGAAACCGACTTTGAATAAGACACCGAGACTGTGGGGATGTTTGAGCTTGCAGGCTCTCATTCAAAGTAGTGTACCATTGGTATATGCTGATGCAGTACGCGTGTGGGGGGAACCTGTCTCCCCGCGCGGGGGCCGAATGGGAAACTCCTGAGGCGGTAACATACGGTTCATCTGCAGTAGTGCCATGGAAAGCAGACCAGCTGCAGGACAGGGATTATAGACATATGATAATGCAATGCGCCTTGCACCTGCAGAAGCCATGGGAAACAATCAGGCGACTAATCCTCGGCGTCAAGCGGAAACGTCTCGCAGGCTCCACACCAAGGCTATTTGATACTGATGAAGGGCGAGGCTACTACAGACAATCCTTTAGGGGGAAATTCGCAGGATGTAGGTCGTCGAAACAACCAAAGCGGTTCCTCCACCGGCATGAAACACGCCGGCCTGTCTGGCGGAATACCATTAGACGAGCTGCAGGCTTGCAAGGCGCGCCTACCGGAGGAACGCAGAGCCTGAACGACTTGCAACCAATGTCGTGGATATCCCAGGTTAAGCCTTGTCCCTTGGTGGAAAGCTTCTAGAAGGACAGAAGGACTAGGATCCCGCAGTTGCTTGTCTGCAGGCCATTCAAAAATCTCGCCCCCACCCCCGGCAAGTTCGCATGCTCCAAATCGAAGAAGTGATGTTTGGGACCAGCTCCAGCGTTTCTCAACATTACGAAGGCAGGGACCACTCCCGTAGCACTCAATAGGATCCCGGGCAGAAATCGATTCGAGAATTATTATTAGAAGTGGGCAGCGCTTGGGGAGCGCTCAGGACCAGGCGGATACTTCCAAAACCTGGTGATCAGCAATGCAAGGATCGATGTCTGTTACCGATCTGATTCTCGGAGTAGCCTTTTGTTGAATGACAGCAGTTGAGATTTATAGAGTCTAGTAGGGCGGGCGACGATCCGGGCGGCAGAGGTGAAGGCTAAGCCGGGGTGGACAAATATTATGAGTGCAATTATCCACCGGTGTTGTTATTGCGACTGACAAGCGATATAGCCCCACACGCTTTCTGGGCGCTCGGCAGGAGGCTCCAAAACCTTGACAGTAGCATTCTGGACAACCGAGGACAGACTTGGTGCTAAAACCCTGGCTGGTCAGGCCATCAGGATTTGCAGGAGCAGCAAGGAACCTCGAGTTGTTGAGGGCGATCCTATGAAGGGCCCTGAAAACTCGGGGTTCAAGCAGGCATTTGAATCGGCTCGGCGATTGTCATAGACTGCTGCGACATGGCGCGCGGTGCCTGGGAAATGGACGACGCGATGGTTGGTCTCGTTGGAACGGTCCAATACGCTTCGCTTCGACTTGCCGTGCCTATGGGAATGTTCAAGCCTTAGGATTCCTGATTGGGAAGTCATATATGAAATGGTCTGGAAAATCTTATGGTAGTCACCCACGATCCACGAGATCAAAGACGAGGCAGGCCTACTGTACCGAAGAGCACACGACATGGTGGTGTTCGGGTGCAGGCCATAATCTGGTTGATATCTACTGGGAAGGGCCGGGCCGGCTGCCAATAAAGGCGCTGTCCTCGAGGGAGTGACAAAGGGCTTGTCTTAGCTCGATCAAACACCCCGGCACCTGTTGTTCCAGCGAAGTTTCAACCTCAGATGTTGCGATTGCCGACCACCGTGATGGCGGCAAGGACGGAAACATCAAGACAATATGGATCGTCGTCCAACCATTAACTGCATGGGCATCGTGTACTCGGAAGCATGGAACCCCCCGGGCATGAATGGCATGGCCAGGCGCAGCGTGGGCATTGGCAGAGGTCCTTGCGGTGGTAGGGCTGCGTGCAGGTATCGCTGTTGTCCCTGTCGCTGCTGGTTTTGATGCTGATGCTCCTTTCTGCTGTTCTGCGACCAAGTCCGTACCAAGATGCTCGACACTGGCAGGTCTGTGTCATGGCGAGCAGGAGCCATGAGGCGGCCAGGTGCAGGGCGGAGAGACAAGAAGCAGCACCAGCTCGTGTTGTGGAGGGTCTCAGATGGCGACAGGGTCGCATCGGCCGGACTTCACCAGCAGTCCATGTTGGCAGTTGAAGAAATCGGCCTCCAGAGACGTACAGTACAATACGGGTGCTTGGAATTGGACCCTGAATGTATGAGTGCGTGCGCGCAGTACCGCGCGTGGTATGGGTACCTCGGAACTTGGGCATGCACAGTGGGTCCCGCCTTCTTCTTCTCGAAGCGAAAGGGAAGGAGCGACGAAGCTGGAGACCAACCTTGTCGGCAGAAGGGAGGACAGGCGCTCGCTCCCGTCGGTTCGGTTAAAATGGCTCTCCTCTTGCCTTCCCTGCCTGGCCGACAGCCTCGCCGTGTCTGGTTCGATGTCGGCGGTCCGTACTGGGAACCTCACCACCGGACTGATGAAACGTTGGCAGTACGCATCGCAGTTTCGACGGAGATTTTCTGGGCCGGCCCTGTGAGATAGACCGACATGCTGGAGTGCATCCCCTACCATTCCCAACGTACGGTGCACCCCGATTTTCTGCGCAGTCTCAGGCCGTCCGAGCCCTAAATTGCCCTGCAGATCGAGTCCAGCGCAGATTGAGGCCGAGGAAAAGTACCTACCTCACAGCCTCAGTACCATGTTGACAAGCTAGGTTGCCGTGTAGAGTCGTGCTGCACCCCGTGCCGAGGCAAGGAGGCCTGGAGGTTGACTGACCTGCTGTGTTGCCTGCATGCAGGTGTCCTACAACATTTGATCATCTACTGTGTACCTACCTACCTGGGCAGCAGCTCGATGCCCATTGGGCTGGGGCTGGGATTGTCGGCAGCCCATCACTATCAATCACCATCACAATACAATCGCCCGCGCATCGAGCGGTCAAGCCTCCATCAGATGCCGGCGGCTGGCCGCTCGGCCTAGGGAAAGCTGATTGCTCACATCTTGGGATGACGAAGTCGTGGGCCACAAGATTGAGGCTCCACGCGACTATCGACATTCAATTTCAATCCTGCCGACTGCTTGCATCTAAATCCGTCGAATACGGATAGGGGACGGGAGAGGGGATCATCAGGATTCTAGACGGGCCATGCAGGCCACACAGGCAGACAGGCCAGCGACTCGAACAGAGAGTATGGGGAAGAGGACAATTTCCGCCTTGACACAGCATACGCACAGGCGCAGGTGCCAGGACGGCGCCCCAACGTTGAGGCAAAGATATGGAGAAGGTGGACTGGTCCAGGGAGATTGGGCGGGTGGGATGGCATCATCACTGTCGCCCAGCAAGGAAGGATTCTGGGCTTGTCCTGCCATGCTTCTATCAACCACGTTTATTACAGTCAGTCCAGTGTACTCGGTAGTTCTCAATTGCCAGCAGTGGCAGATGGAGCATGTGGTGCGAGTGCAGATACTATGTAAACGGGCACCCGGCGGGAGCATGAGCACGGCCACGGATAGACGGCAACGGATGGGCCAGGCAGGGTCTCTCGCAATGTCGCAACCGCGTCCGCGGGTTCAACTGGGCGCCGCTCGCCGAGGAAGGGCAACGATGGCCCTGCCCAGTGCCCAAGGTTGCCGTCTCCAGATTTCACACGAGCTGCTGATGGCTCGGGGCTTGTTGATTCGACCACATCTCCCCGCCCAGTGCAAACGGCGCAAGCCGGGCATGACGCTACCGCTCGAATCCTCCGTGGGCCAATTTGATTCTCAACCTGCGTCGCTCCTTTACTCCTCATTCCCGGGTCAACCCCCACATTCAATGTTACTCACTGGACGTTGCATTGTACTCGGTACTTCTCCACGACTTACGGGCGCTGGACAAAGGGCTGGCTGATCTGGCTTGGGTCACTTGACTCGACCTTTCCCCCCCTTCTGTTTCTGTTGATGCTTTGCATCTGACGGGCTAGCCCCCTCGCCTTTGGTCTTTGCTGGGCCGAGGGAAGGGGTTGTTCTAGCCTTCATGGGGCCACATGCACAGTCAGCATCATCAGCATCATCATCGTCACCAGAGAGAGACACGGCCATCAAGCCAGCAACCAATGCATCCAACCATCCATCCGTCCATCCATCCAGCCATCGATTGGATCTGTTCAGGGACAGAGCAGCCTATCCGCTTGCGTTTAAGTTATTGAATTAGACGTGAGTTATCCGTTTCGGCTGCAACGGTACTCAGTCATTCATTACTCAGCCGAGCCCGTCGAGGACGTCACCCGCATGCGAGAGGAACATTTGCAATCGAAACGGGCAGGTTCCTCGCCTGGTCTGCTGGTCCTAGCTGGGCACCTGACGCTTGACCGCGGGCAGCATGGCAGCATGGCAGCACGGCAGCGTGGCAGGGTGGTAGCGTGCGTGGGTGGCTTTTTCCGAGGAAGGATTTTGTCTCTCTTCCTCTCTCTCTCTTCCCCCTTCGCAAGCGGTCTTGTCCCTGGGTCTCCACCCCGGTACCGTACCCAGGTAATCCGTACTGGCCCATCCAAACAACGTGCGACCTTCGGCCCTGTCTGGTCAGTGCCTAGCCTCCCCTGCCCAGTCTCCTGCCAGTTCCCCCATTGAACTTGGGCGTGTACGGAGTCCTGTCCTCGGTACCTTGACTGCATGCTTCAGCCCGCCGCCGCTGAAAGTTGAGGTCAAGTACCGGTGACCTAGGATGGGAGGGTCAAAGGCAGGCACGGGCCAGACCTACATTTCCAACCAGGTGCAGGTGCGCACCTGGGAATCCAGCCAGCCAGTCCCCAGCAAGACCCCCCGTCTCGGTCCCTGTCCTGCGCAGGCCCAAGATCCAACCAAGGTCCCATCTTCAGTCCCCAGTCCCTCATTCTCCAGGCCCCTAGGGCACGGCGCAAGGTAAACAGGCAAGCAAGCAAACAAGCTGTGGCCTGTGTGTGTATGCGTGTTGGTGGGTGTGCCTGCCGTAGCACCGTGTAGTGGTGTCAGTTTGTGTGCGTGTGCGTGTGCGTGTGCTGTGCGAGTGCGAGCGTGTGTGAGATTGTGTAGGTGGTCCTTTGCGCCCGGCGGGCGGTTGGTGGTTTGAGTGGTGCCGTGTTGTGTCGCTCTTTTCCTCTCGAGGAGTTTTTTTACGTTACCTTGCGATTTTTTCTCGGGACTTTATCTACCCAGAGCATCCACCGCTCCGCTCCCACTCGGCTGCCGCCAGACCTGGCACTCTCCTCAATTCTTCCATTTCGGCGTGCGCCCTCTTTTCCTTTGCCGCTGCGTCTCTTTCTCCCTCCTTCTTTCCTTCAGGGCGCTGAAGAAAACCCCCCACGACAACCCCCCCCCAACCTCGTCCGTCCATCGATCCCGACCCCCCCCTTCGAGGCACGAGTCGTTGAGCCGACCGATCAAACAAATCACAGTCAAGTCAGTGCCAGTACCAGCGTTCGTGTGTCAGCATCAGCATTCAGCCTTCATCATTCGCACACGTCGTGTCTCGCCTGTCTCGCCTGGTCTAGTCCTGCCTAGTCTTGGGTCTCTGGGGGTTTTCCTCGTCTGGCTGCAGTTGCTCGCGTTCCCGCAACGACAACGGTCGTCTGCTTCCTCCCGCTCCACCTAACGTTGCGCTCGCTCGACCTAGACCCTGTCATCTCGACAGTATTTCCGTGTTACCGACGAACGAACTGTTGTGCACTTGTGGTCGTGTGTATCAGGCAGTAATAAGCAGTAAGAGTTTGGAATTCCGGCGCGCCGGTGAGTTTGAGTCCTAGTGATTCGGACGCCAGTACTGCCATCTTGGTTGTCGCAACTGCGCCGTTGAAATTTATCGTGCCCACCGATATCTTTCTTCTCTTGGGGCTGGCACCAACCGCCAACTCTGGCAGCGCCTACCTATCGCAACATGTTCTGCCAGGCGATAAGGCTCCCTCTGGCTAATCTGGGGATTCGTATCCAGCCTTGGTGCTGTCTTCTTGTTTCTTTGCTTACCGAATCATGCTGACAACCCCCCTCCTCTTGCAGCTCTTGATTTCGCACAACAACGAGCTCCTTCTTGATACCCCTGAAGATTCTGTTTCCTTTCCCGCTAGGAAAGGTCACCATTACGATTCATCATGTCATACTACGGCGATGCGCAATGGCCCGCTGGCGGTCAGCCTGGCTGGGACCACCAAACCCCACCCACCCGCTCCGGTACGCCTCCTGTGATTCCTTGATACTCGACAATGAATTAACATTGCTGGCTAGGCGCGAGCTCCACGATACCTCGCGAGGAAACCTCGGCATTCTGGTATCAATTTGAGGGTATGTGTGCTGCAACCTGAGCCGGGCGACGATCCTCCCAGCTCTGTCCTGCATCCGGGCCAGACATTATTGCTCTGTGGCGCCAAAGCCGCCGGGCACCGGTCTGAGGATTGGAAGAAAAAATCTGCCCATGGGCGGTGATATTCGTGCTGATGACAATCGCAGAGGTCGAGCGCTCCATCGAGAATCTGGTCAAGAGCGGTAAAATGTTCGGGATTCCTGGTGGCAGACGTGAGTTCAAACCGCCCTTTTCTCCCGGCCCTGGCAGAAACCGGCCCAAGTTTGGTGAGTATGCACATCAGTGCCGGCTGGGCCACATCCCAGCACCGTCCAAGCTGACAATTACCTCACAGACCCCCGTGGAGCTGGCGGGCCCCAACGCCCGCAGTCGGTCGAGTTTGATGGCCGGCCTGGCCCCCCTTCGTCGAATCTCCAGAATTTCTATGCCTCCCAGCGACACCAATCCTCGCGCGGCTCCAACGAGGCGGAGCAGATGATGCAGGCCAAGAGGAGGATGGCGGCTCAGCGGGAGCGCGAGCTTCGCAACTATCATCAGGAGCAGCAATACAACCGAAGTAGGCCGCCCTCCTCTGTATAGCGTCACGAGACTCCTACCGCAATGAAAAAGAAGAAGACACGTTCCTCCGTCCAGGGGTTTACCCAAGCCAGAGACTGTTGTTGCAATTTCTCCATGCCTCAAGTGCGGCCTGACATATTGATGCCCCCATTGCTACTCCCGACACCTCCTTTGTAAGACCGGACAGCTGGCTCGGGACCCCAAGTCAGAGCCACGGCACGAAGCACTTGATTGGGATCTGAGCTAACTACTGTGATCAATAGCTGCTGTCAGCGACATTCAACCCGGCCCCAGTTCCGCCAACGCGCCCAAGTCCGCCGACCGGACCCTGAGCCCCAGCGGCATGTCGGAGGAAGCCCGCCGTGAACTAATCTCTCGCCAGCGGAGCGCGCTGTATGGCGAAAGCCCCTTCGGACAGACAGGAGGGTACATCGACGAGACCGGCACGCCTCGCCAGGGGTTGCCCGTTCACCACGCTGGACCTCCGGGCATGCGCGGTCCTTCGCCTCTGACATACGACGCCGGTCCGCAGCCGCCGAACGAGCCGGTCTCGGCTGGTCCTCAGCAGCGAGAGCGGAACAGCAGCAACGCCAGCCCGGCGTCCAACCCTGCTGGCAACAAAGGCTCGCTTGAGCAGCAGATTAGCCGGACCAGCAACTCTTCGCCTGGTGGTGAGAATGGCAGGGCCGTCAGCGGGAAGCCCGTGGCTCCTATTGGCACGCGGCCCTCGGGACCACCTACTTCCCAGGGACCACCGAACCCGGCCCTGCAGAGGCAATCGACTACTCCCCTGCCCTCTCCACTTAATCAGGGCTACAACGTTTCGGGGGGCGGCGAGTCAGGCAGCGTGAACACTGCAGCTGGATCGGCCAACCCCACCTCCGCCGGGTCTGATGCTCCTGTGGGGCTGGGCAGCTGGCCTCAGAGAGGACAGCCCTGGGGCCCCAAGACACAGACCAGCGTGTGGGGTTGAGGCAGAGGACTTATTAGGGATCCTCAAGGGCCAGGAAAAATCGATGTTTGGGTGGGATGATTTTAAAATGCGCGGGACGTAATTGGTCAGGTGCATGCATTGATCTGGAGAATGGCGGGATCATGGTTACAGGGTGTTTTCTCAAAGGCTTTTGCGTTTACGGATGTCGGCATCCCGGAGGGAAGGCGTCGAGACACGATACCTGCATTGGCACTGGCATTGGCATCGGGCCTTTTGAGCTGGTTGGCATATGATGATTGACGGCTGTCTCGCGTGGGAAAGAAAGGATACCAATCTGGAATTTTCACTATCGGAGCAAGGGAGACTCATGTCGGGCGCCAGGGCAGTTCACACAAAGGTCATGTCTGGTCTGGGTCTACGTTGGGCGGAGTTCATCTTGTCTTGTTGTTCGGACGGCGGCTTGGTGTTGGAAGTCTTTCACCCTAATATCCACCCCCCTGGTCGTACTGGTTGTTGGAGTTATCTTGTTTTATTTCCCCCCTCTAGCACTCGCCTCTTAATGCTTCCCTATGTCTTTGGTCGCGGGTCTGGAGTTGGCATGATTTCGACGTGACGAATGCGGTCGGTGCTGGAAGGGACAGGGTCGATACCCACGGTTTTACACGGGGCGCGGCACTCCTGGTTCAGTATCAGCTACAAGCGTCACATTCCCCCTGCAACACCAAAAGGAGAAAGAGCATATCTGATATATAGGACGGAGAGTCATCACACGGCGGCAAAAAGCACAAAAAATGGAAACAAAAATAATCATCGGCGGAATCATCTAGCGTGTCTGGCTCAACATCGGTATGCTGTGCAATTGAGGAACACACGAGGCTGAGACGGCAATCTGCGAATAATCCAGAAAGCGGGACCTGCACGAACTCGACAAGATGACATATTCTTGTCTGCCGGCTTGTCCTCAGGCGCTGAGGGGAATGTGCTCTTGAGCCTGGAAGATCGAAATCTTTGCTACTGATTCTGGAAATGCTGCACTTTGACCGTCACAGAAACAAGCCATGAAATCCCGGAGGTAAATTCCAATGGCAAGGAGGGTCTTGGGGCGAAATTAATAATACGGAGTTTCTGTACGACGGGAGCACCGCAAGAGTCATTTAGACCTTCCGGGCCGATCCGGCCTCCGCTCCCGAATCGGCGCGCACCGGCCGGTGAATCCTCCCCCCCTTTCTCCGGTTCCCCCGCTCCCCCAAACCAAGCCTCGGCCACCCCACGGGCCCAAGTATCCAAGGAGTGACATGGAGCCAAATACTTTGAACGTGCAAGGCTGTGGCGTCGGAGGTGCGACAGGCCCCGCGATCCTCGGGCTCAAGCTCCCTTCCCGGCTCATCGTCAATGTCGAACACAGCCAGACACTACGCTGACAAGGCGGTCTCAGCCGATTTTTCCCTTCCTTCTTAGTCTCGCGGTGCACCGGAATGGTGCGAGAAAACGGAAAATCACATGGAAATGATCGAGAACGGGTACACAATGTACGAGGTGAAGTGTACTGTTAGATTGGGGGGTTTCCCCGGGAAGCACCTCCGCGGGCGGCGCAAACACAAACAAGCAAGGCGGGCCCATAAAGAGGACGAGACAGCACACGGCGCAGAGAGGCCGTCGTCTCGTACGCCTGCCGCGACCCATCGTTCATGTGCATATTGTGTGCGCGCGTGTGCTTCGTGGTACCACCCTTCGGCAGTGAGCCTGACGTCGCACGGTTCCTGCGGCTCGACTGTTGCAGCCGGGACTAGTCCTGGTCCCGGGACAGAAAGAGAAGGGGGGGGGGGGCCGGTGGGCCGGCCATCCAGCCATCCATTGTGAAATCCAGGAAGGTTTATATGCGGCGTGGCCATTTGAACACATATGGGCCCTATTTTGTAGTTTAACAGCCATCCACCCTGACTAGGTAGACGAGCGCCCAGCCGGTGCGTGCGTGGATGACATAAATTCGTACTTGTAACCTGACCCATTCATGCCAGTTGCGGCTCGGTACTGGTTCCGTTCATCGATATGCTCTGTGAGCGCCAGATTATAACGCTAGACCTCAACGCACTTGGAAGCACCCCTACCCCCGCCTCATGCTCATAAACCCAACGCTCGAATGCCAGCCTCAAGGTCCACAATCTCATCCGCCCTCTCCGCCTTCCCACCCCAGAGTACAGTTCCCCTCTCATCGACTGCAAACGCTCCGCCCTGCTGCCACTTGTTGCCCATAATCGTCCCTGGCCCCTCACCCTCAGAAGTAGCTGCAGCCCCGAGGTCCATACCGCCATTGTTGGTCATGCCCATCTTGCGGCCGATACTTGTCGCCACCGTGCTCCCCAGCCAGCCCTTCTCCTTCCACGCTGCCGTTTGTGTGGTTGGGTTGAAGTAGTACCACACCGAGGACAGGCCTAATCCCCAGGCTGCGTAGATGGCTCGGTCCTCGTCGATGATCACCTGCACCTTCCAAGCCCCTCCCATCAGGTCCATCCACTTGCTCGTGGCGGCGGGCGAGGAGTGGGATACGGCGATACAGGTGACCGGGGTTTTGTTCGCAAGATCGCGCAGGGCGAGAAACGTCTTTTGGGCAACTGCAAGCAGGTCAGATGGACACTTTATTATTGTTCAAGCTTGCCGAAGAGAAAACACACTGCGGGACCGAGGACATGGTTTGACAGTGGCAGGTGGGGCTCCCGAAACAACTTGTAGCTACTTACATGCACACCCCACGCACCGCAGGAAGACGACAAGCACCTTGCGCCCACTGTTCCCGAGCACCAACTTCCTGTCACGATCTATTGGTGCCACGGCGCCGACACCAGGGCATTGGGCAGCGACGGGGACGGGTGGCGGGGGAGGCGAGAGCCAGGGCTGGACAGTCAGAGGCAGACTCTTGACCGACATCCACTTCGGCCAGTTGTTGCCCTCAAGCTCATCCAGCTCTGCGGACGTAAGGCTCTTCTGGTTCTTCTTGAGTCTCTTAGGCTCGTCATTGGCGCCGCCAAAGGGCGAGCCCACGTTCATGGCATCCTTGGGGACGCCCAGCTTCTTGAGCGCGAGCTTGGTCCCAAGACTGGAGAACATCTTGTAGAGGTCCGGGCTTCCAAACAGGATCAGGGAAGCAATTGGGGCTTGTGCCAAGGTAGAAAACTGGTTGATTAAGCTCTGGTGGATGAGCTGGCGATGATCATGCGCATACAGGGGTGATCGAGGTCAGGTGGAATGGGAATTTGAAATCGGGGAATAAAAAGTGAAAGGACAAAAGAAAGTCGAGGAAACCTTTGTTCTCGCTCGAGACATAGTTTGGAAGAGGACAGGAGGTGAATGTTGAAACATTCACGTGGGAGTGCCGGAATGAAACCTCATTGTGTGCTTCGCGGGCTGTCGAGGCTGTTCCTTGAGACAGGGCACGTTTCGTGAGCGGCCCCAAGCCTCGGTCGAGGCTCGCACTGGCAGGGGCCCACGCTTCAGCTACTAGTACCCCTGAGGAAGCGAGGCGCAAGGCTGAAGAGATAGGCCCCTGGGTTGGGGGAAGCTTGGGCCATCCCTAAGTGTGGTGGGGTTCTCAGGTGCACGAGCCTGCAGGGACACACCTAGGGGACCAAGCCAACCAATTAGATATAGGGGGGGATACTGAACGTGAAAGTGCGGGGTCCAGCGTGTCGGGTCTCAGCCTGATGTTTACCATAGGACACACATCGGGGTGCACAGTACAGAACCTGTCAAGGTTTCAACACGATGATCCTCAAGAGGAAGGGAGGGGCGGGGGGTTCAAATAGACTCTGGTGAGGCGAGAGCATAATATATGGATGCCGAGCTGGCCTGCAGAAGATCTTGTGTCAACCGATGTCCGTGATCCTGATCAGATAGATACCCTGTATTTTCCATGGGACGTCAAAGACCTTGGACCGTTTGTCTTGGCTCTGGGACAGATCCACCTCGCCTCTGTATGACATGCGCAAGTCGCATCCAGCGAATCGCTGCCTGGTCGCAAGTTTTTCTGATGTCCCAGTTTTATTGCAGTGTTGGCTACGAAAGTGATGTCTATTTGTATGCGTGTTTTGTGATCAATTCCGCCATAAAGGAAAAAGTGCATGTTTCAAGATATGAGACAGGTATTCGGCCGAGGGCCTCACCTGTATTTGTCTGGCGCCCGGGCGACCTCTCTCGTGCTTCGCGGACCAAGTGTCGCCGGTAGGAGTGTCCCGGAGCAAAGTTCCGATTTGGTACATGTTTGTTTAAGAGCTTGCAGCAGAGAAGACACCCGGGTGGATCGTCTGGAAATTGAGACGAACTGCGACGCAGGTCTCGGCAAGAAGCAGCGATCAGACAGGCGAACATTTTGACGGCTGATCACCGACTGCGCGACACCCAGCCATGCAGACGAATAGCAATACCGTTTTGCTCTTTGGCGCATGGCCATCTCGAACCTTAACGTGCCGGAAGCACAGGCATGATGTTTGCCGCTGCATTGCATAAGATCTGGGTACCGGGCACTACAAGGTCAGAAAGGAGTGTGGAAGGGCAGGGGCGAAGTGCCACCTAGTTCGATCCGAACGCAGATGAGGGTCGGCTGCATCGCCAGGGGTTGGGTCTGTGTGTCTATGCCCGCGTACCAATGGCTATTGGTGGAAGCCAGCCAGCTTGACGGCCAGGCTGACGCACAATTCTCAGATCGGCCCATGCATGTCGCATATTGCGGCACACAATAGCTCTGGCATACTTCACAGCTAGACCCTGGTCCGAGTTGAGCTACAAGACAGACGTGTTCTGCGTTGATAGCCACGCTGTTACATAGGTTTTCCTGGCCCCGACAATCCGGGCTGTTGACGGCCTGTGAAGCCAGCATGGGAGCAAGGCTGGCCACTATAATGACTGTTCCGCAGCGACTCCGGGCATCTTACGCTAACAGGGACGCGGGGCCACCTGCACGACGGCAAGATGGACCGCATCCTGCATTTTGCCAGCTGCGAAGGTGAGTGGTGTTACACCTCTGTGCAAGTCGCTCCGACAGCCAATGCCGAACGTCAGTCCTGGAAGCTGGCAAACGAGGGCCTGGCCAAGCCACGCGGACAAACCATGGGACGAGGCCCGGTTTCCGAACCCGTTGGTCGGCTAATCAAGCTGCGTTCGGCTCAGACAAACATGTAGTACGCCTTCCTGGGCAATAGTAGTCGGCTGGCAGACAGGCAGAACAGGGGCATGCAAGGGCAGATCCATGAGCAGCTCAAGACCCTTTATGGTGGAGCATGACGTTGTTCGGGCTGCTTGTTCAAGATCAGGGCACCCTTTGTCTGATTCCGTCTTCTCGAAAAGGGTAGATACCTTGATGTCCATTGGCTCAGCTGTGAGGACGCTGCAGCATCGCTTGGTTACACGGCTTGGATGGTCAATCGAGCCCGAACTGCTGCAAGCTGTGATGGTAAGCCTCATCCCCGCCACCATTACGCGACATAACAGGGCCAGCAAGGCCTGCAAGGGCATGAGTCGGTATGGCCTCGCAGGATGAGGCAGCTGAAGCGAACCACAGAGGCGCATTGGGTCTGGTGTCCGACCCGGCTGGAATAGTACCATGTGCTCCCTGCTCAGCCCTACTATGCCCTCAGCGATTGATGAGTGGGAGGCCGAGACATGTCAGCGGTCGAGTCGGCACCCGCAGACCGGGTGGAGAGATACGAAGTGTGAGGTTCTCAGAAGGATCCGGCATTGTGGCGAAAGCCCTTGGCCATGTTGGACAGCTTGACGGTGGCCTAGTTGCACACAAGACGGACGGAGTCTGTCGTACCCAAGGCACACAGGGCCGCAATGACTGGGCATGGGAGGTTGGCTGTAGACGGGAGCGGAGCTCGTACAAGGACGCGGTACGTACAAGCAAAGTAGCTGGACCGGGTTCTGTGTCTACCTGGAGCCGTGCCGCCTGCAGATCTTCAAGGAAACATAGGGATGTTTGGAGGGCCTATTCCAAACGGAGGAAGAGGCGTCGAGCTCCGGGGTGCCCTGATGACTAGGAGGGGCCGCGCCGGAGAGAAAGGGACAGGGCTGGGAGAAGGGGGAGAGCGTGTGGGCGACCAGCCCCTTGATCTGTCGCAGCTGAGGCGTGGGTGAGATGAGTGAGAGCCCCGCAAGGTTCTCGTGATGAAGGCGAGTCGCGTGTTCTGGGGCGTCGAAATGAGCGCTGGGGACATGAAGTGCGCACTGCCCGTGTTTGCCGCGACTGGAGGGCGGGGGAATACCGAGGGAGGGTAGAGTGGGTGCGGAAATTGGAATAAAGGGGGCGAGGCGTGGACGACACATCAGACGCCTTGCCCAGTGCCCCGTGCCCAGTGTGCTCAGTGCTCGGGGCTCGGTGAGAAGGTGACGAGGGAGTGGCAGTGGCAGACCTGCGACAGATGTGTACAACGTACAACTACCTAGGTAGGCAGGCTGGCTCCGTTTCTGGCCTCCAACAGTTATGTGGCCATGGGTTCATGGATGTCGTGGAGGCTGTCCTTGGTCCGGCTGTCATCCCTAGGTACTTAGTTGTCTCTGCTGTGTACGGTAGTAGCAGGTAGGTATGGGCCAACCCACCTGGGCAGGTACCTAGGTAGGTGGGTGGCAATGCGGGCGTGTTCCTTTAGGAGTCACTTGCCCATACCTACCTACATAACTCCATACATGCACTGGACTGCCAGCTGCCTGCCTACTACCTAGATTCTGGACACGGTACGGGCGTACATCGACACGCGCCGCCCCAAGGGCCCCCAGAGAGGCAGCAGACTGGCAGAATGGCAGACAAGGGTGGATGGAGAAGTTCCTTGTCTTCCCATCCTGGCATCTGATGGCCTTTCATCACGAATAGGGAAACGGGGACCCACCCGCGGTGCACCTGCCACCCCCGCAGAGACCATCCCCTAGGCAGTTAGGCGGTTTCGGGATGAGATCGCCCATTGGCCCTTGTAGGAACAAAGTCCCCTGACTGTTTCCTTGAGGGAAGAAAGCGCGTCCCAGAGCGTCATTTACTGCCACTCCGTCCTTCCAGTCTGCAAGGCAAGGGCGGCACGAACGGCGAGTACTGAAAACACGGTACCCCAATACCTAATTGCCTGGGCAGTACCTACCCAGGTGGACCGGAGTTTGGAAAGACCAGAGCAGGAGCACTGGACGCCAGACGGAGCAGAGGGCGGCACGCATGCTCAAACGAACACATAGTCTAGAGATGCATGGACTCAAGAGCCGTCCTCGTAGCAGGAGGCCAGGGACACCAGAGAATCATATGCCTGGCACATGTTTCTGCCCGCTGGAAGCGAAAAACCAACCACACAGACAGCAGCCTAGGAAGGCAGTACTGGCCTAAGGCATACTTTCATTGGGGAGGCAACGGTAGCTGCACGTTGTCCGTGTGTGTATACCTACCTCTCCAGTAGACTGATAGAACACCTAGACTACCACCGGTGCCTGGGTATTGTGCATGGAGGAGCATAGACGCTGGGCCGAGTTACTACAAGCCTGCCACCAGGCCGATCCAGTTTAGTCAATGCCAGTCGACTGAGTGTGTCCCCTATCAAGACTTCGTTCGGCCTTTTCCTTGTGCCTTGTGGCAGACTGTCTGCTTAGGTTTCTGGGTATGCTGTAGCCACTAAATGCCTTCCTCTGCCTTTTTCCTTGTGGTATCTTGTGGCACTTCAAAGTATGGCCCTGGGCTATTAGAAACAATCCAATAACAGATCTCATCTCCTTTTGGGCCCCCTCTCACTTCCACTCCAGACAGCGCCTGCAACCCGGCAAAGGCACATGCTCCAAAGGCTAGGGGGCCTTCTGCTTAGGTACCTGGGTACCTAGGTAGCTCGACCTGGAACAAGAACCCCAACCTGCCTCATTTCCCTTCTGCTAATGCAACCAAACACCCAACGCAACGCAACGAACCGCACCGCACCGCTCTGCATCTCACTGCTGCCAGCCAGGCCCTGCGACGACCAGAATCAGAGCCAGAACCAAACCAAACCAAACCAAACCCACCTGTGCATTCGCTCTTGACCTGATCGCGTCTCTTCTCCCTCCCTGGCCCCCCTCTCTCTTTCTCCATATTATTTTTGCCGGCTAGAGGCGACCAGGCTACCCAGTTGGACATTGATAGTTTGCCCATTCTTTCACCTGCTTCGTCGACACTGCATCACGTCGCTTCCCTTGCGCACCACCGCAGAGCAAGGCAGAGCAGGCCCAGAGCATAGCATAGCATCTAACGACAGCATTTGCGCACGTACATTACAACAAACAGGCACAAGGGCACGCACACACACACACCAATATACAGGGGCATATAGCACTGTCGCCCGCTCATTGCATGTCCAGCCAGCACCCACTGTCCATTCCCGTCCCGCTACCCGGGGGTACCCTACACCTCTGCGCCTGCAACTCTCCCCGAGGTCCACCTGCGCATCTTCCAGCAACTGCGCCCTCGCCCTCGCCCTCGGCCACGGCCTGCACTGCACTGCTACCCCTCGACTTTCCCTGACGCACACATCCCGCCGCCCCCCCCCTTATTTCGCTCCCAAGATTGTTAGAATAGTCGCTTTCTTCTGCTCGACTTTCTGCAGCGGCAACATACAGCAAGACCTCACTCAACAGCAGCAGCGACAACAGTCCGGGAAACGGATGTTCTTGATTGCAAATCGCTTCCTCCAGGGCCTCTTCACTCACCATCTGGTTGCGACCGTGGTTTGCTATTTTGGGAGCACGCACCACACACATGTATGTACAGTACAGTAGTAACTCCTAATCCCGATCCTAACCTCTATGTGATTCAGCACCCTCTCCCACTTGCCCTTCCAGAGCGCTTATCCTCAATTCGGTCGCAGAAGCAGAAACAGAACTTGTAACAGCCCAGGTAGACCTCAGGCTTCCTCCTTCCTCAGTTAGACCTGGCTTGCCGGTCTCCCTACGGATCGATATCGCTCGCCTCCCGCTTTCCAATTTCTGCCAGAGCCATCAGCCAGCCCGACACACAGTCGCAGGTTGACCGTCTCAGCCAACCCAAAAAAAAAAAGGCCGGCCTGACTACTGGCCACTCACCGACCCAACTCTCAATTCTCGACGCCGAGTCCCTCGATATCTGCCACGTCCTCCATCGTGTGCCCTACTCCGATCCACTCCCGGCATTCACTGAGTGCGCCATCCGCTCTGCCCTTCCCTGCCCCGCCCGGCCCCGTGCATACATAGCTGCTTCATTCCTCTCAGTTCCTGCCACGCTCCACCTCCTGCCCGTGGCAAAAGTCGCCGGCCCAGATTCATGGACAGCCGGTCAGCTACGGCGGAGCAAAACCAGTCGTACCAACCAGTCAACCCCTGGAGCCGCATCAGCGTTCCCTCAACTCCGCGAACGCCAGCGGCTTCCACGTCGGCCTCGAGTTCTTTCACCGACGCCACCTCGGCCAGTCCCTACCCCCCAGCATATGACCTGCTGCCCTTGCTGGTATCGCAACACCAGGCACAGCTGTTGCAGTACAACAAGCTCATCTCTCCCGGCAGAGGAGGCGGCGGCTGCTTGCAGAGCCCACCTCTCCCGAGTGCGCTCCCCGTGCCCAGTATACAGGCAGCGCCGCGGTCGAGATCCTCCTCCAAGGTGTCGAACAAGGAAAGCCACAGCGTCAAGCAGTCTCCTGCACCGCAGAGCTGCCATGGGACAAGAGGGCCCAAAAGCACAGACAGATCAGAACGCGAGGGCATGACAAAGGGGAAGGACACGGACAAGGAAACAACTCGCAAGATGCCTCCAAAGCAACAGCCTGATCTCGCCCATCCCCTTCCCTCCCGGCCTCCGCCTCGAGCGACCCCCGCCCAGCAATCGACGAGCAGCTCCACACAGTCCGTCTCTGTGCCATCAACGCCGCGTCAACGGCCACGGAATTTCTTCGAAGAGTCCGAGTCCCGTGAGCCCTCCCCGACCGTCGCGCAAAATCATTCTCCCCGGTCAGCATACTCGGAACCGAATGGCGGTGCTGCCTCCATGCCGCCGCGCCCATTCCCCAAACCTTGTCAATACGAGACCGCTTCTAGGCACTTCCGGAGGCGCATACCTTATAGTATAGGGTCAGACAGGCTGGAACGGGTCGACTTGGACAAGGTGAAGAGCAGCTTGTCCAAAGATGAGGAGCGGAAATTGTCCACCGATATGCGCGAGCTATACGACAGGTTACTGCCATCGACCCAAATTGAAGAGAACCGCAAGAAGCTGGTTCAGAAGCTTGAACATATTTTTAACGACGAGTGGCCTGGTCACGAAATCCGGGTCCATCTGTTTGGCTCCTCGGGCAACTTGCTGTGCTCAGATGACTCTGACGGTTGGTGACAATACCACCCACGCGACCCAGCCTGGATGTTACTGACAGGAAACAGTTGATATATGCATCACGACTGACTGGAAAGAAATGGAGGGCGTTTGCATAATAGCTGATTTGTTAAAAAAGCGTATGTTTGCCTGCTTTCTCTCGCCGGACTGACACCATGTATGCTGATCGTTTCGGCAGGCGGCATGGAACAAGTGGTTTGCGTTTCCACGGCCAAGGTCCCCATTGTGAAAATATGGGACCCGGAGCTCAAGTTGGCCTGCGACATGAACGTCAACAACACCTTGGCACTTGAGAACACTCGCATGGTTCGTACCTACGTGGAGACTGACGAGCGTGTCCGACCACTCGCAATGGTCATCAAGTACTGGACACGGAGGCGAGTCATCAACGATGCTGGTAGGAAATCCGCGCCACCGATGACCACTGAGGCTCCGTCAACTGACTTCACTTCTCCTACGTAGCCTTCAGCGGGACGCTCAGCTCCTACACCTGGATATGTCTGATAATTGCGTTCCTCCAAGTCCGCCAACCGCCCGTTCTGCCATCTTTGCATCAGTGTCCCACCAAAAAGCTACCCACGACTAATGGTCACAAGACCGATTTCGCAGATGATCTGGACCAGCTAAGAGGGTTCGGTGACAAGAACAAGAGCACTCTGGGAGAACTGCTGTTCCAATTTTTCAGGTTTTATGCACACGAGTTCGACTACGACGAAATGGCGATATCGGTGCGGCTCGGCAAATTGGTTCCCAAGAAGGAGAAAAATTGGCAAGTTGGGAACGGAAACCAGAATCTCTGTGTTGAGGAGCCTTTCAATCGAGAGCGTAATCTAGGAAATACCGCGGACGACTGGTCGTTTCGTGGCATCCACCTTGAGCTTCGACGGGCCTTTGAGTTGGTGGCCGAGGCAAAGCTGGATGAATGCTGCGAGCAGTTCGTCCAACCAAAAGAAGAGCCGACTGAACCCAAGCTATTTACAAAGCCGACGTCACGTCCAGCCATCATTCGCAGCTCGTCGCAGCAGAACTCAGGAAGAGGAGGGCGGAACGGGGGCAACCGGGGCAACCGTAACCACTTTCGCAACGGCAATAGCAGTCGAAGAGCTTCATCAAGCAATGCCTACGACAACACCCAGCACCCTGGAGTGTTCCCTCAGCCCGGTGTCATGCCCAACGGGCTGATGGCTCAAGACCTACAGTGGAGCCAATTTGCGCAGCATTACCAGTACCCTGAAAATATGGCAATGCTGAGTAATGCCTTGCAGATGCAGGATCGGTTGAACTGGTACACACATTACCAGCTCACGGCGCACCAGCAAGCTGTGGCGCATGCCCAACGCATGCAAGCAGGCTCCACTCAGGCCGGGGAGAGATCGCGCACGAACTCGTTCGACCAAGCGCCGCCACTGACAGCTCCACCTAGACCGGAACATTATGTATGGCCGCTTCACCTCCAGCCCGCGTTCTACCATCACCACGCCGGCTATGGTACCTACCCCAGCTCGCCTTCCGCGCCAGCCGCAGCCCCCGAATTTAGGAGAAGCCTGCATAGGTCAAGCGCGGCGAGCGAGGTTGGCGGCTCGTCCGGTGGTGGCACAATGAGATCCCAGTCCCAGCCTGCGTCTCGAACACCAGCGCCCGCGGGTAAGGCGGCCCAAGGTTCTGGAACGCTGTCCCAAGTGGTCAACGGAGTTTCGAACCATGCGCCCCGTCAGTCGAACCTCATTCCCTTCCCAGGACTAGCACCGGATGACAGGGCGGACTCGGAGGTTGAGGAAGGATCGATCAGAAACATGACCGATTCTCCGCCAGAGGAAGATGGTGCTGGATATCTCGGATACTTCGTCGCCGATTCCTCGACGCCACCTCGTGGTCAATTGCAACCAGTTCCTCCTTTGAATGATGTGGGTTTGAGTAGCATAAACCTCCGCAGGCTGTCTACGGAGGGGCCTCAGGCTGTTCTTGACAGACGATTACAGAGGACGTCTAGATCCCCATCTCCGCTCGGGCATGGTAGAACCTTCTCCGGGACGAACTCAGCCCCAATCGCCTCAGCGCCGTTCTCGCAAAACACCAATCGGACTTCCAGGGAGACCACGCCGTTGGTTGTGAACGGCTCAACCTTCATGCCGCCTTCTGCCATGCCATCGAGCTGGCTAGCGTCAGGTGATGATTCTGGATTCGACAACCCACTTCGAATCAGTCAGGTCCCAGGTGCCAACACCAACACCATGAATGCCGAATCCTCTTCCTCGCAGTGTGCGATGGCATCGGAGACGGGCTCGACAGGTCTGGACCGTCCGCTTGTTGTCAACGGCTCTACGCAATGCCACGTCTTGCCCCAGTCCCAGGCTCCATTGCAGTCTTTTGGGCAGCGGATGGCGGCAACACAGGCCCCCAACGGTGCGCCTTATGCCGCATTCTTCGGGGACAAGTTTCAGGGCTACGGGAAGATGTCAGAGCAAGGTCGCCAGAGGTTAGCGGCACGGAACCAGCATGCCGGTATTTCACCGCTTGATTTGGCTATCCCAAATCCAATGATGCCAGAGTCGCAGCACTTATCACCAGTTTATGAGAACCGAACGCCGTCACCGACGGTCCGGCGACGATGGGAAGCTTCGGCGAGCCACGGGAGGATGGTTGTGCCTGGACAGGCCGCGGGCTCTTCAGACGAGTCTGTACGAGAACAAACGACCAAAGCCTTGCATAGGTCTCTCGGGACCAATGGTGTCGCTAACGGTGTCGACAACGGCGCTCTGGCTAATACACGACCAAATGGTGCTGTGCTACAGGAGAGTGCACCACTGCGCGTAGCCAAGGGCGATTTCGAGAATGCGAGCGGATGGCAGAAGCAGAAGTCCCGCAAGAAGCAAGCAGAGCTCAAGACCACGCCGAAGACCGGCCCTCAGAGCGAGAAACCCCCAAAGAACGACCTGGAACGGAAGGGAGGATGAGCCGACCCTCCTCTGATCACCGCGTTGTTGCCTTTTGGATAAACACGCATGTTTGAGCCCAACCGCGATTGCCGGGCACGAGAGCGTGCTTGATCTTATTGGACAGCTCTGTTCAGGATCTCGCCATCGAGCACTTGGTGTGTCATTTATGTGCCTCGAGATGGTGTTGAGGCAGAGGAGGTTGTACGATCTTGTGATTGATCCGGCTGCCAATGTTGACGTAACGAAGGAGAGCTGACGTATTTCCGGGATCGAGGACAATCGATTTTGGTGGCAGCTAGTGACAGCTCACGTCCGCGCCACCCGATGGCGACGCAAAGAGCAGCCCCCCCCCCCAAAGCAGAAATGATAGAATTGCGGTTTTCCACTCTTTGGGTCTCTCTTCGAAAGGGGGAAAAATAGGTCTTTTCACGCGAACATGGTTTTTATAGAGGGTCTTTTCGACGACAGCATATACCACACAGGAATGGACAGCGCAAAATGGAAGTTTTCGGTTTTCAACAAAGCATGACGCATTGCAGCGAGGTTTTCGGATGCCTTTCGCAATATTTTTTCGGGTGCAACGAACTTGTGTTTACACCTGGTTCCTGTTGGTTCCTTGGTTCTTTGGACGGTTGTCCGCGCCCCTCTACCCCTCAAACCTTGGCCTCACGCCAAGATTAAAGATGTCAGAGGTTGAAGTTCTTTCGGGCATATGTGGGTTGACCACCAAGTGCTTTGGACTCAGCGTCAAGAGGAGGAAAGCATGAGAGTGCTCTTGGGCAACCCGAGCGTGGTGAAGTAGGCGGATTCCCCTTGGCCGTGCGAGCCACGCCTTGGCTCAGCTAGCAGGTTGAATAGCGGATTTACCTCTGCTTCACCCTCCACATTGGCACGGTCAGATCTCAGACAATAAGTTGTTCTGATTCTCTCCAGCAGAACTAATGGTCGAGGCATACATTATGGTTGGCATCCTGCCAGGCAGGCACCTGTTTGAAAGCCAGCCACCGCTTGTGACGGGACCAGAGGGCGTGCGCGGGCCACCGAGGGAAGGGCCCTCTTACAATGCTTTCATGGAGGGAGGCGATGGTTTACTGAATGGAGTTTCAAAGAGGCACATGGTTGGTCATGAAAGTTCGAGGATGAATACGGTTTTGTTGTCAATAACACGCAGATCAAGTGCATCGGGGCAAGGTTAGGAGCTAGGCATATTTCGAGCGAAAAGCATAAAAAATAAAAAGGGCAAAAAAAAAATGTTGAAAATCTAAAAATGATTCCCAAAACTCCTGACATGGGCAAGCTGGCAAGGCTTCTTGCCGAGGTCACTTTGCACAATACATTAGAAAATTGCCTGCAAGTCCACTAGGTGGTGAGCGGCTGGTTTGGGGACGGCGACCCGGAGGGTAAGGGAGCGTGTAGATGCATGTGTTTGAGGCTCTGCGGGCTATACCAGATTGATGGGTGGTGCTGACGGCCCGCTAAACCGTTCCTGGACCCACCCGAAGTTCGGCTGCGGGCAGCAGAGACGACAGGGTGGATGTGAAGAAGGCGACATTCTCATCACTAGAGGTGTGAAGAAACCCATCGGCCTTCATGACCAGTCCTTGCCTTTGGTGCAAGAGATTCCGCATGTCGGCAGGCCTCGCCCTCACTCCACGACAATGACGGGGCAGCACGTCGGATCTGAGCATGCGACGGCAACGATGAGGCGCCCCATGTCCCGCTCTGCTTCGCCGTCTTCTTCTTTGTCCACCACTGGCCCGGTGAGGATCAATAATCTCAGGAGTGCCCTGCGTGGGTTGTCCATATCCGACCCAAGCCCTCAGACCGTCTCCCCTCGGGCGCCCCTCTCACCAATGTCGAGCAGACTCTGGCCGGGGCCCAGCCAAACTGAATGGTCACCACCGCAGAATCTATCACCGCAGGACTCGTCACCGAAGAATAACATGGTGGAAACTCTGAGCTGGAAGAATGATGCTGGCGCAAGCAGCAGCTGTGCGCCTGCAGAGGCAACAGAGAGGGCGCTGGTGGACGGGAAACTCGGCCAGCTGAAGGGCTACACACAGCAGCTTCGAGCAGCCCGCGTCCCAGGGTCTGACCCGGGGTCCGTAGACAGCGCATATGAGGAGTTCGCGAGGGTCAGGGACGAGGCATCAGACGTGGTTGAGGCACTGCTGGCCGCACAAACACCCTCCAGGGCGGCGAGCAGATCTCGCCGTGCCCGGAATGGGTCGGTTGCGGAGACTGTCGAGAGGCTCGAGTCGATGAGGATAGTGCGTGGTAGCACGGCCACTGACGGCGACATGGATATTCTGAAGGCTTCGTTCAGTGTCCTTGGGCTCGGTGACTCTTTGACGCCCCCGGGCTCTTCTTGCGAGGATACGGCACGGTGCAACGGAGACGTGGGTGCGTCGAATGGACCCCTCCAGATCGATTCCTCTCTAGCAGTCATCCGAGATTGGAGAGCAGTGCTGGCGAAGCTACTCCAGTCTCATAGGAAGAGTCTGGCCGCGACAATCCAGGCCTACGACAAGGAAGCTCCGACTGAGGTGTCAGAGAGAGCCCTGGACGACCTTGACTACCGCGCCGGCATAATCCAGGAGATCCGCAAGCGGAATTCCCCCTTGCCTCACAATGCGGCCGTCGTGTCACCTGCATACTGGCCCTTATACGAAAGGCGGTTTCAACACTATGACACCGTCAAGGAGACTATAATGCATATAGACCGCCTGCTCATGATGGCAGCGCCGGTGGCTGAGAAGAGGGGACAGAAGGCCAATGTGCGTGACTACGTGATTGCGCCGCGCGGGAACGCGGTCCTGGAATTTGCCAACACTGGAGCCTTCGAAATGCCGCTGCTCCGGTTTCGCGTGTCGAGCCATATGCTGGCTGAAACGTCGCCCATCTTCGAGGCTGTGTTTGGAGGCCAGTTCAGCCATCCACGGATCCTTGATAGAGACCTCAGGGAGCTGGACGGTCAAGTACCCAGGGAGCCACCGCGCTCTGTCACCTGTACCGACGGCAGCTGCGTGAAGCTGTATAGCATGCCACAGCTCGAGCCCAACAGGGAGGAGGCGTTAACGATCTTGTTGTACGCTGCTCATTTGCAGAATGACAAGGTCCCACGGGACGTCAGCTTCGCCCAGTTCACAGCGATCGCAGAAGTCTGCCTGAAATACCAGTGTAAGTACCATTATTCTCCTCCTTCTACGGATCCACACACCTTCCAAGTTTTGGATTGTTCCAGAATGCAATACTTTAGGCTCCGGAGCAGGTGACTGACACATAGGAGGTACTTCTCCCCTGGAACTAATCGTCGAGCACCGCTGGCTGCCTGCGTGGGTGCACAAGGCGACCGAGCACCAGCCGGACGGTATCCTGCTCATCAGCTACGCCTTTGGCCTGCGGCGGCTTTTTACGCGCATGTCTAAGACGGCCGTGCTGAATCTTGTGGACGAGGAGGAGCTGCGAGCCAAGCCCTGGCCAAAGGCCATGAAGGACAAGATCTGGGCTGTGAGAACTGCCAAGCTGACGCAGGTCTACAGTACTTGCGTCAGCGCGGTGCAGGAATATTTCCGGCCGCCAGCCCAGACGAGCAGTGATAACGGAGCCCGAGCGAGTAGTGGAAGCCAGCGGGTCGGGGCAGGACTTCCTCACAGCGACGATCCGCCCGGGACATCCTCCCTGCTGCGGACGTCTTCATACTCACCAAATCACCCGTCACCAAGCTACGTTTCTCTTTTCTCCCTGACTGGCACACCGCGCTGCCCGAAAGGCGACCACTGGTGCGACGCTACCAGCCTGGGCTGGCTTCTCCTGGTCCTCAACGAGCTGCAGCTCGTCTGGACGGTCGTCAACCCTTCTGTCCTGCCTCACGCACACAGCCAACAGCGCCAGCCGCCCCGGTCCCTCGCCCAACTCCTCGACGTGCTGCGTTCGATACCAAGCCCCCGGCACCCGCCACACTCGGGTTCCACTGTGTGTGACCCGGCCCCGGCCTTCCGCGCCGCCGTCAATGACGTGTACAACAGCATCAGCGGCCTCACGCTGTTCGATGTGGACGGCAAGAGACACGGTTGGGGGCTGTCGAAGCACAGGCGTAACGAGCCACAGTCTACACAGAGCGTCTCGCTGGGCAAGCTCAACACATTCAGCCTCAATGGCTCGAGTATACGACACGAGTCGGTGGCGCCTGCACAAGCCCCCGCCGAGGACACGCGTGGATTGCTGCAGGTGGGCACAGAAGCTTCGGTACCTGGAAACAGTAGCGGAATAGACACGAGGGTAGGCGAGGAACAAGAAGTAGAACAAGGTATAGCAGCCGACAGTATGCAATTCCGGCCCCAACCACCTCTGGCCTTCACGCCCGACGAGGCCCTCAGCCTGCGCATCATGCGCCACGCAGAAACCTTCGAAGACCTCCACGCGCTGGCGCTGGTGAGTCCTGCCTCCTACGCGGCCTTCAAGAACAATGAGCTCGCCCTCATGCGGCCACTGGTCGGCGCCTGGCGGCGGCACACGCTCAGCGCTTTGGCGGGCGGGCCAGCACAACCGCAGCACCTCCTCCCGCACGAGTTGGCCCGGCTTGAGGGGCTACAGGCAAGGTCGGAGGAGAGGATGTCGCGAATGCACCCTCCCGATCCATCACTTCCTCCACCATTAACCAGTCACCAGAGCATCGAGACCGGTTCGCTGGCCGAGGCCGCTCAGTTGGAGTCCTCATATTGCACCGACATGGAAGATGGCTGCGAGGCCGGAGCCAGCGGCAAGCGCGAGGGCGAGGAGCCTCGCGAGATGACTGAGGAGGAGGCCGGGCGGATACTCTGGCCGGACCGGCCGGCTGCGTCGAACTACAGCACGGCAGCAGGATACCTCGCTAAGGGGAAGGCGGCGGAGCCTCCTGCTTGGGCCGCGGTCGCCAGGGAGGACAGCTGCGACAAGTTCCTCGTGGAAGACTTGTCTCTGCTCGCCGAGGACAAATCGCTCGCCGTTCTCGGAGACAAGTCCCTCGGAGAAGACCTTGACAGGAGGAAAGGCATTACCAGTGCATGATTTATTTTAATGATACCTATAGGCGGCACGTCCCGCATGGCCGGGGTCTGGCAACGAGGAATATAGCGCTGGAGTCTGGGGGCGATAATGGTTCACATGACCACGGTGCAGAAGTTCAAAGACGCCGGATAAATACCAATCCTGCATTTCGCGATTGTCTAATAGCTACGAAATCCTTTCTGAGCAACAAGCCTTTACCCTGGGGCCAAAGCCAAAGTGCAACTGCGCATGACTGGCGCGATTGTCAACGGAATCTCCCATTGTGACTAAGGACGTTCTTGACTTCCTCACAAGTAAGTTCGGGACAAATCCCACGGGAGGGAGCCTATTTCATCACTCATGACCGCCCGGTCCGCAGAGAATGGACTGGCGTCTCGCAAACCATGTTATCGGGCAAGCGTCGGGTCAGCATTGCCCAAACGCATTCGGAACATGTGATGATGTGCGCGTCGGGTTGGTATCAGGACTTATTTCAGGGCCCAAATGCTGCTCGTTAATTGCACAGAAACCAGCTTATAGAGCCCAGTAGATTTCTAACTTGATGCTGTCGATGTGGTTGGTCCATCCTGCGAATCTCGCCTTCGCCCAGACAGTTACGACATCGCCCAGGGTGAGGTCGCGCACAAAGTCACCATTGCCAGTCTCCGGTCCGCGGCCTGATTCCGAAAGCCTCTCCGAACTCAGTGGGTCGATATTGTCCTTCCAGGACCATACGACTGTATGGGTTGTAAGCTGTCGAGTTGCAGCCTTGTTTCTCTGTATTGTTAACTGGGGAGAAGGGTGCAGGTTGTGGTGGAAAGCTTCCTGGCCGGGCTCAAGTGTTGGCTGTATGGCTCTCGCGGCATACACTGGAAAGTAGGGGTCCGGGATCTCGTTGTTAGGGTTGAGAGAAGAGCTGCCACCGGCCCCTTCCTCGACGGTGCCTTGCCCGGGTGCCTTTCTCTCCAGAGTGTCCTTTGGGTGAATCGCATTCTTGTCGAAACGCTCCTTACCGGCCTCGAACCAGGTCCATGATCCACGATAGCTTCCCCTGTCCTGGGGATGTCCCCCCCAGCCTTGGTCGCGGCTACGCAAGGTGAAGACGATCTTGCGGCAAGGATGCTCTAGTGTATCAGTTGGGCCACCGATCCATTGCTGGAACTCAGACAGGGAATAGTCTCCACCCTCTGAGAGTGGTTTGGCCTGAGCAGGGGTGAAGCTGTAGTACTGCTCATCATAGTGAGACTTTTTGATCAAGCCCAGTGGTTTTGACCGCAGCTGGCACGTTATGGGTCAGTCAAGGCAAAGCCTTGTGGCTGGGAAGCAGCACTTACAATGAACTGGTTCTCACGGCCTGCGCCAGAAGACACCGTACGGGAATGATCCAGGGTGGTGGTCGTGTGTGGCCAGTATTCAGCATGGTCAAGTAGAGACAGCACAATCTCGTGGGGAAGTCTCAGCCCGTTGGTCAGCATCGCCTTGACAACAACAACATCGAGAGCAGATGGTTGATATTCAATTGTTGAAGCGCTGGAGTGGCTGCTGCTAGGCCCAGATGAGCCAGGGCCATTGCTATCACCGGAAGTTAGTCCAAGGGCGTTGGTGAGAAGGCGTTGCACTCCTGGGAGGAATGACATTGTGGACCATAAGAAAAGTAGAATCAGTATGAAGGTGGTGAACATGTATCGAGAGAAAGACTCTGGTGGAAGTGGTTTGTAATGAGGAGTGTTGGGACACGGCTCAGGACGGAAGGAACTGGGGGATTTTGGAGAATCAGGTTGGGCTTGTTAAGGGATGTGCTATTAACTGTCCCACAGTGTTCTATTCAAGGCAGAGCTGTTGTTATTGTTGTTGTTATTGTAGTAGTAGTAGTAGTAGCAGCAGTGGTAGTAGGAGTGATAGCAGGTGGGTTACTTGAGTGAGTTTGTCACAAATGTAATGATTGATTTGTTGTTGTGGTGGTGTAACCTCAGTATTTGGGGAGTGTTTGGTTTCGGTGACTTGAGGAGAGGTGGGTACGACATACCCCCGGCCCAGGCCAGGCCAGGCCAGACCAGCAGTTTCCTTCATTCAGCTTTCAGGCCTCCAAAAGGAAGCTTCCGAATGGGCAATGGTGCAATACTGTACACGCAACCCCTAGCGAAAATCCACCACACCCTACAGTAGGCCTTTGGAATGTGGGGTGATAAGCACAGGGAGGGAACTGCGCTACACTATGTACGTCACCCTGACACCAACGGACAACACCCCAGGGGTGGCTGCAGCAGGCATGATCTGCGAGATCGGCCGAGGCAAGAAATCGAATGAGTCGCAGACCAGGTTTGCATGATTACAAACCTCACAATTTAGCAGCCCAGAGGTTGCTCCTGAGGGTGGAGTGAGTGAGGGGACCCCACCCATCGTGTTATTCCTTTCCTCCTGCTCAGCGTGTTGTGTTTGCACGAGAGGGGCATGGCTGCCATGAAGCCACAGAGATGCGTCGCGACGGCCTTGCGCCAGCTCACCACAGCCGGCACAGGCAGAGGCAGTCGCTCTTGGGGCACACGACGACCAGCCCACGATGCAGCCTGTCGAAGCATAACCTCACAATCGACCCTTGTGCAGCAGCGATGCCTTCATACGAGCCCATCCCATCCCAGCGGCGCCTCCAATCCCGCCATGTCCTTTCCCTGCCTCGATGCTGTAGAGACCAGGTCTGCAACTCTTGAGGCCCGCACCTCCTCGAGCGGCCCCGAGCCAACATATACCGTCGGCGAAACCCTCAAATACCACTGCGATAAGCCTCTACTCCTCGACTGGGGCGGCATCCTCCCCGAATTTGATATAGCATATGAGGCATGGGGAACCATGAACGAGGACAAGTCCAACGTCGTCTTGTTGCATACCGGCTTGTCTGCGTCGTCCCATGCGCATTCGACCGACCTGAACCCCCAGCCTGGATGGTGGGAGAAGTTTATAGGGCCGGGGAAAGCATTGGATACCGACAAGTATTTTGTGATCTGCACCAACGTGCTGGGCGGCTGCTACGGCTCCACTGGGCCCAGCAGCATAGATCCTGCTGACGGTCAGAACTATGCCACCCGGTTCCCCATCTTGACCATCGAGGACATGGTCAGGGCCCAGTTCAGGCTGCTAGATGGCCTGGGCGTCGAGAAGCTGCACGCCAGTGTCGGCTCGAGCATGGGCGGCATGCAATCCCTCGCAGCCGGCGTGCTTTTCCCCGACCGGGTCAGCAGGATCGTCTCCATCAGTGGGTGTGCCCGAAGCCACCCATATAGCATAGCCATGCGTCACACCCAGCGACAGGTGCTCATGATGGACCCCAATTGGAACAGGGGCTTCTACTATGGCAAGGTGCCCCCGCACCACGGCATGAAGCTCGCGCGAGAAATCGCAACGGTCACGTACCGGTCTGGCCCAGAGTGGGAACAGAGGTTCGGTCGGAGGAGGGCAGACCCAAGCAAGCCGCCGGCCCTGTGCCCGGATTTCCTCATTGAGACGTATCTGGACCACGCCGGCGAGAAGTTCAACCTGACATATGACGCCAACAGCCTCCTGTACGTGAGCAAGGCCATGGACCTGTTCGACCTGGGCCGGGAGAACAGGGTGCGCACAGTCGCCCGGCGTGCCGAGCGGGAGAATGAGTTCGCATCCGGCGCTTCGTCAGGCTTCGAGGCCAGTTGCAGCCTAACGCTGCCAGACCTCCCGTATGAGGAGCAGCCCGGCACGAGCGAGGGCACTGTCGACGTTCGGGAGGCGATGAGCGCCAAGCCTCCTGCTGACCTTGTATCTGGCCTTGCGTCGTTGAGAGACCACCCCACGCTCGTCATGGGCGTTGCCAGCGACATCTTGTTCCCTGCATGGCAACAGAGGGAGATCGCCGAGACGCTCAGGTACGCTGGCAACAGGAAGGTGACACACGTCGAGCTGAGCGAGGAGCAAAGTTTGTTTGGTCATGACACGTTCTTGTTGGACCTGCAAAATATTGGAGGAAACCTGAAGAATTTCCTGGGCTGATTGGTAGTGGGGGAGGGGGGGTAAGCCTCTTTTCCTGGGGTGTTGCCCGCTATGCTACCTATTGGGCAGGAGATGCACAACTGTTACACTTTGCTCTTTATCGTAACAATTTCATGCCCAAACTCTGAATCTTGACTTCCAGCCTTGAATAACGAGACCTTCTTGCCCCCGGGGAGAGCTGGGTGACAGGGGCACTCATGACTGTCATGGCAAGGTCAGGCACATTTCTACCCTCGAATGTGTCTGGAAGACTCCACATCTTTGGGTCTATTACGAAAAGTGGCGTGTTCTTGATTACTTCCGCTTGTCGCTCAGAAAAGCAGAACGCTCCTCGCCGCGGAAGCGACCTGTTTCTGAAGCAATCTACAATCTGATCACATGTGAGCAGGCCACTAACCCACCAAGGGCCAGCAGGATTAGGCAAAGATGACTCTGCCAGATTTTCATTCCAAGGGAGTGATATAAACGAGGCGTCACCTATGGCGAGGATGGATTGGTGCTTTAACGTGAGGCGACAGCAGGCAGCGAAGAGTTTGGACAATATCCTAAGCTCGGGCAGCGTTCAGTGGTCTACCAATCACTTCTCTCTCCTGCCTCAGTTTCTTCCTCAGATTGTATCCGTCTTTGATTCGATTGCGGCATTCTGTGCTGTGTTCAGTTCTTCGACGGTCAGATAATCTAAACCGAAGCTTTAAAAGTCCATTACTACATAGATATCATCCAGTGAGGGTGCAGGAAGGCGATTTCACGTTCAGGATCCAAACCTTGGGCCTGAACTAGACATCAGACCAACTGCAATTCCTCCAAAGACCCTCCAACAACCCTCCAACTGTGCCATCTATAACGAAGCATGCTCAAGGTGCATGCGATGCAGGCTCATCACATACTGCTTGACATCGTGTCAGGAGTAGGATTGGGAGTATCACTGGCGCACTTGTGCTGGATACGCGAATGTGACCAATGACAAGCTCCCAGACGATTGTCACTCTCGAGCTCTTTTTGTGAAGATATCACTAGCTACCATGCCGTGGTAGCACAGGCATCCTTAGCTCTAGAGGGAGCTGCGTGCTGCAAGGAAGCTGGCGCAGCCACACGCACGTGCTCACAAATTCTCGTTTGATTCCGGCTGAGGACCATGGAGATGGACTTCGAAGGAAACAGTCTATTGTACTCTTCAGTGAATAATTGACTGGGGGTGTCCTTCCGACACCTCCGTGGGAAATTCATGAGCACATCCCGCGAGACAGTTTAGCACACGGCGTGGTGGCCGTCGCCATCCCGGAAGTACAAGAGCCACAACCTTCAGGTCCTGCCGAACCAGTCTACCACAGCTTTATCAAGGCGATAACATCACATGCTCTGCAATTTGGTCATTGTTCTTGCGTACTAGACACGAGTCGACCAAAGCAGTGACGGGCCATCTAAATATGTCGTCGTGGAAGACCTGATGATGGGAGGATTCAGGAAGATTGTGGGGCCTTGCTAGAGAAGCGAGGACATCGGAAATTGACCCACTCCCATTCGAGCACTACTTCCCAGGTGCGAGATTTTGATTGTCTCGGATACTATGAGAAATTCGACCAGCCTAATCGCCTGATCATCAATAGGTCCTCCAGTCTAACATTCTTCTGAATCCTCTGCTCAGAGACTTTCCACTCCTTGGGCCTGTTCCCGTGTGGCAATAATTCGTGTCAAGGAGATCTTGGGATCCGTGAGAGGATGCTACGTCCCAACCCAAACGATTTCCCTTTCCAGCACCTGTCCGGGGTTATGATTGGCTCGGACTTTAGCATGCCTTGTCGTGCTTGTGTACTCGGCTTTAAGCCGCACGAGATCGTCGACTATTTCTTACGGCACTTGTGCATTGGCGCTTACTGTCTAGCCGACCACAGACTACTCCTAACTGGGCCGATATGGAAAAGTCAAGATGGAATCATGCTTAGATTCCAGTGACCGAAACGATGCAACTCCGGATTTAAATCTAGAGAGAATGGAGGGGGTCGGGCTTAAAGGATTTCGTAACACCCCGATCCTGAGGCAGAAAACATAAAATGACGAACTACCGCCTCTTTGCAGAGGCCGAGGTGCTCAGAAGACAAACATACACACAGTGGCAGATTTAGTCTGAAGGACTCCTTCAAACGGCAATATATTTTGACAACATGAACTTTAGCTCCGGCAAGATGTCTCCTCAGCTCAAGTATCACAAATTACAGGACAAGCACGTCCTCGTCATCGGCGGCTCATCTGGCATCGGCTATGCCATCGCTGAGGCATCCCTTGAATCTGGTGCTGTAGTGACTATCTCGTCCTCACGTCAGGCAAAGCTGGACGCCTCTGTCTCCAGCCTACAGGCCAGCTACCCCGGCGCGAAAGTCATGGGTATCGCAGCAGATCTCAGCAGAACGACTGTAGACCACGACTTCGATAACTTGTTCAAGGCAGCCACCGCCAGCTCCGGCCAGATTCATCATGTTGTCTACACAGCAGCTGACTCGCTGGCTCTGGGGCCCCTGGAGGAAACAACAACTGAAGGTATCCTCAAAGCAGCACACATGCGTATGATTGCTCCGATAATGCTGGGAAAGGTCGCGCCGCGGTACCTGGAGAGGACGACGCAGTCGTCTGTCACGATAACTACCGGCTCGACAGCCGAGCGCCCAGATAAGGGCTGGGCTGTGATCACATACTTCGCGGCGGGCCTGCACGGTTTGACCAAGGCGTTGGCGACAGACCTCGCGCCTCTACGGGTGAACTGCGTCGCGCCAGGCTTTGTTGACACGTCACTGTGGGACAGCATGGGCGAGGAAGCCAAGCGGGGGCTGCTGGCCAAGATTAGTAAGGAGTTGCTGCTTGAGCGAGTAGGCAAGGCTGAGGACGTTGCTGAGGCATACCTCTGGTTGATGAAGGACTCAAATGTTACGGGTACTGTGGCCAGTACAAATAGTGGGCAATTTCTCAAGGCTTGAGAACAAGGAAAAGATAGATTGACCGTTTAGAACCCTGCCTGTGGGTAACAGATTGTGTCAATATAGAGACTTCAATATTCATGTACTTTGAGTTCAGCAGAACCATTTAAATTCCATAACCAATGAGTTTGTGGATAATGTGACAGATCTCTAGGTTATAAGATATGCAGCCTGAAATTCTGGATTTGAATTTGAGACGATGAGGTATGCTCGTTTGAAGGCTACTTTGCATGATGCCATCGGTTGAATTGTTTGTGAGTCCGACTCCATTCAACCCTGGGTCTCCAGAACTCTGCTCATGTGCAGCTGCGTCTCTAATTTAACACTAATGGTGCTTTTCAGCCTGCCACAACACAGGCGGCTACACCAACAACACCACCGGCAGCAACACCTCAATTGGTAGGTAGCCACGCGCGCCGTTTCCAGTCAAGACAACAAAAGACATCACTATGGGTGACAAGGATCAAGACAAGATTCTGGGTTTCACCAAGAGAGAGGCTGAGGTTCTCATCGTAAGTAGCTTCTGGATACAACTTTGACCCCTTCAAAAAGACACTCCTCCCATCTGTTGCCTGGCTCTCAAAGGATTCGCCAGGATGCTGGCTTTAAGACAGACAATGGCTACCACACTGCTGTTTTCTTCTTCCCCCAGTAAAATTATTATACTCCTTCGATGTTTTGAAAGCTGACTCCGAATCCATGCCACAGATGTCACTTCAAGTGATCAAGCCCAACCGATGCGTTACAAACGGTTGCACTGTAGGTTCAACCCCAGGAAATATGAATTCATTCACAGATTGGAAAACACAATCTCTCACCGCTGAGGCTGGACACTAGTAATACCCGAAAGAGTCTCGATCTATCACTAATCATAATTCACAGGCCAAGCCCTTTGATCTCGTTTCCATCGGGGCTTATGAGAGCACGGAAACGGCACGTATGGAGTACGCTGCCTTAAGGGCTAGGGTCATGGCTCTTCCTAACCTCTCCAAGCGTTCCACAACTCATCTTGTCTCTAGCCCCGAGGACAACAAGGACAACAAGGACAAGCACAACCCGTTCTTACTCACAGAGGAAGAAATGAGGCAGGCTGCCATCCGGGTGGGCATTGGTTCAGAGGGCAAGGAGTACGAGATTGCATCCAATAAGGACAAGTTGGGAGAGGGTGTAGTTGATGACGACATGCCTAACGAAGCGGAATGGGAGGCCATGGGTGACCAAAAGACCATCTAGAACGCTGCTTGGCACAAAAGCATGCAAGCGTATAATGCTCACTGGATTCCATGTCCTGTGAGTCTGACACTCGCGAATGCCCGGGGCTACCTCCGACTGTAATCCGAATAAGCAAGGAGATAGGGGAAAGAGTGCAGGAGAGGCAACAGTCCATCATTCAATGTTATTAGCCCAGTTTCAGCGGTTGGTAGCAGTCAGCTTCACCCTGATGCACAAAGATGTGCACCTTCTCATAGAAAATGAGGACTTATTAGTTGCTTCGAACTTACTAGGACAAAGACAAAGAGTGACTAATTAACTGGGCACTATTTTGGTAGCAAACAGAAATCCGAGAGAGAGAGGCCTCTCTTCTCAAACTTTTTGTGCTACTGCTAGTGATTGCTCATTGGATTGAAGACCTTGCCACGATTGCATGTCTTCTGCATAGCATTGGATTGTAATTATGACTAAATGGGTGGCCAGAGATACCCTATGTATTCCATTCTACCTACATACCACATCCATTCACCTAGTCTCCTGCTTATATCTGACAAAGAGCCTGCCACCAAGCAACTAATGCCAATTCATGCCAGACAGGACGGTAATCGTCTTCTAGGAGTTGAAGCAGCACGCAGGCTGTACATCGTCGTCAAGAATGACAGGTCTGCAAGTGTCCAGCCCTGTCTCATGGGATCCCAGAAATAGAGGTCAACATCCCACGCGATGCTCTGCCGAGTGATTTCGAATTAGGACTGGAACAAGCAACCGTGGTGGAATAAGCACCTGATGTCGGCAAGCTTCCTGGAATTAATCACTTTGCTGTATTCAAGAAATTTTGCTGTCCAATCAAGCTTACCCTGTCATGGGGGACTATCAGATAAGCGATGTTGGTGACTGGGAACATTAAATGTAAGGTCTTAACACGCAGTCATCTCTGCAACTCTCGAGTTAGCAATAAGCCTTAGAAGGAAGTCATTGATCAGTACACTGCAGCAAGCAGGCTGAAGGCAGCCAGAAAGATTGATCCATTCATTCATCAGCACTGATAGAATGTGTGACCTGACACTGGCCGGAAAGGACGCAAGTGGCCTTGTTATCTGGAACATAGCTACAATCAATCAGCAAGTTGCCATGTGGCAGTCATTAAACTTTGGCTTGTAAGCTGTTAGCGCCCGTGTTGATATGACTGCCAGTGGGGATGTCCGCTAATGTCTCTCTCCATGCGGGCAAGCTGAGATCTCAGAGCATATTCCGTTGTGCCGGTTGGGTTGAGCTTGCGCTCGAAGACAAATTTGGTACCTAAGTCATGTAGGTATGGGAAGCCTGGCTCCTAAATTCGGGCTGTCTCTCCTCTTCCCTGTGCATATAGGCAGGAGTGAGCTTTGGAAGGAAGAAGGTCATCGGGTAAGATGGTGGCCCTGTCTTGACTATAACCTAGGTAGCAGTGGAGGCTGGTTGTGTATTGTGGCCTTGTTTGCCCAACTTCCCATCATGAAAAGGCCTGCCTATCAGAGCCATTGTTGTGAACAAGCCAGAGATTCAATGTCGTAGTCTAATATGGCCTACAATTTTTTTTCCATCTTCACTTGCTGTCCACCCAGCACAAATATTATGTGAATGACTCATTGCTGTGACTGAACTCTTGCATCGAAGATAATAATTTCTCCTTGTCTGATGTCTGAATCGGCTGTCTCAGTGAGCCACAAATGGAGTTTCCTTGGCAAATATACAGAGGCCATTCACTACATCTATATGATTCACCAGCACTTTGACCATTGTTTTTAGTGTATTCTGATACTAGCTTGTGTACTGTGAATAATTAGATGTATATTATTGTGATCTGAAAATTGAACTTGTATCCAATAGTAGTGTCTCCTTGAATTCTGAATTCAATGGCAATAGCTCACATATTGCCAAATGGTGAATTCGGATACATCATGACCAGGAGGGGCCAATACAGCAGTAGTAGGCTTAATTTTGATAGCACTGTGCTAACCAGTCCTCTTAGAGCAAGCATACATGTTCCGGGGGTGCTTAATTTGGTGCTTAGAACATGGGTATTGATCTTTATCCTATGGCGATGTAACTATTTCAATTGTTAACCTGGAGGGCATAGGCAAAGGCTGCAGAGCAAATAGAGAGTAGAGCCACTCTGCTATGGAGAATAGGACACTATCTGGGATGCAGGCCCCATTTGTGTCTACTAATTTCAGTGATGGAAGGGAGATATTACCAAGCAGATTTAAATTGTGGGAATAGCCACTCCAATGCATCCTTTTATATTTGTCTGTTTATAGAAGCAAGGACTAACACATAAATTTGCTGCATAGCTATGAAGCAGTATAACCTACAAACATTATTACTGTAACACAGCCATCTTTAAAAAAAACATAAGAGTATCATCATAGAACTACTATAGCTTACTTACCTTATGAATTATTTTGTAGAATATTTCCCATAGGAGGTCTCCTAACAGAGATTATTCTATAGGAGGTATTTCTACAAGAGGTGATTCTAAAGGAGGCTATTCTAAAGGAGGCTATTCTAAAGGAGGCTATTCTAAAGGAGGCTATTCTATCAAAGGCTACTCTGTAGGAGGCTTTGCCATGGAAGCTTCTCCTAAAGAAGGTAATTCCTCAAGAGGCTTTTTTTGAGATGTCTGTCCCACAGGAGATTTGGCAGTGAGCACTGCCCAGGTGGTCTACTACCTAGGTACCTAAAAGATGTTGTGGCGGCATAGCAGACACCCAAGTAATAATACCTGTCTACACACAGGTTGTAGGAACAGAAAGCTCCATGTGTGTGGTTGAATTTTCGTAAGGTACATATTGTGTGGACTCGCCCCTAGTTTACCTAGCCATTGCAATATCTGAGTAGTAATGAGCTTCCTAGAGTCATTCATTCTTAGAAGATGTTTGGAACTACAGCAAGGATACCCACTCAGGGATCTGCAAAAGGACCCCTGGCCTGCCTACCCTAACCCCCAGGGTTTTGTCCGGCCACCAGCAGAACCTGGAACCTCGATCACAAACCAAGCCCAGTCGCAATGTCGGACTTGTGACAGTTTGTCGTTATCCTTTCCAACACATTCTTAGGGACTATGGCCACCAAGAGGGACATAGATTCTGTCGTCAACACAGACAGCGATGAGTGCCAGCCTCAGTACTCCACAAATCGAGTTACGCACTCGAGCGGCCAGAAGAGGTCGAAGCAGTCGCACGAGCCGCAGACCGACGTCACATACGGCCAGCGGTGCTGCTTTCCAGGCCTCGACCATGACTACGCAAACAGTGATGAAGACCTTGAGATCGAGGACGAGAAAGACGCCCTCGCATACCTGCACAATGTCCGGTAAGAAGTACCCTGCGGGTCTTATGCGCCCCGCACCCTCATAATTGTCTCGGACGTGTTGGCTGAACATTTGTCTTCCCATTCCCACAGCGAACCCATACTGATATGGTGAGTATGATAGGCAGCAGGCCAGTAGTATCCCTCACCTCCTCGTAGCACCCAAGTCGGGTCCTCAGCTTCCCACAGCCCCATCCTCAGCCGCCGACCGCGATTCAGGCCACGACCGCGACGCTGATCACAGTATCTACGATGACGGCATCGGC
This sequence comes from Diaporthe citriasiana, assembly GCA_014872975.1. NCBI lineage: Eukaryota > Fungi > Ascomycota > Sordariomycetes > Diaporthales > Diaporthaceae > Diaporthe > Diaporthe citriasiana. The sequence continues at coordinate 197,553 of JADAZS010000043.1, read as the reverse complement.
GACACACGAGGCTACTACGAAGACGGCGCTTACACAGCCGCCCCCAATAGAGTCGAGGATGGTGGGCCCGATGGCGAGGAGACGCTCGGGCAAGACGATGACGACGAAGCAGCCAGGATCGCCCAGGCGTACTTCACCTCCCTCACGACGCACTTCATGAACATCCGCGAGCGCCTACACCGGGACCCGCCCCCTGAGGCCCTCGCCGCCCTCAAAAGGGAACAGTCCCCTTACGTCGGACGCTTCGGCCCCGCATCCAGGACCTTCGCCACCTGGTCCGTCCGCATGCGCAGCTCGGACCCGGTGCCGGCCCAGGTCGCCGCCATGGACAAGGACGCTGTGTTCCGCCTGCTCCGCGTCATCCTCGGCGGCAAGTTCCTCCGGCGGGGCACGGAGCTGCGGGAGCGCACGTCGAGATGGCTGTGGGCGCTCCTGGCACGCCTGCCCGACCGGGGCGAGCTGGACTACATGGAGGTTGGATACGTGCGGGATCTCGGGAAGCGGGCCGCACTGCTGATGCACAGCTTGCGGGAGATGGCCGCCCTGAGGGAGGAGGTCGAAGGTGGCGGCCGGGCCTTTAAAGAGGATGATGGGTTGGAGGGCGATCAGGAGGCCTGGGACGGCGAGGCCGAGGCGCTCGACGACGACGGCAGGGAGGTATCTGCACCACCTCAGGAAAGCCTCGAGCCTGCTTCAGTCGCCAATGACGACCCTGCGTCTGTGCAGCCTTCTTCAGACCCCCCCGCGAGATCGTCTTCTACCGCTCCTACGAGCGCGCCTGACGCTGGCGGCGCCAAGGCTGAGCAGGTGGAAGACGGCGAGATCGACGAGTCTGCGCCCATGGACATAGATACGGACGTCGAGAGCGCAAAGACACGACTGCTCGCTAAATTGAAAACCCACAGCTCGAGTGGACATGATGCTGACCAGGCAGAGGAGGAGCCGCCCTTTGACCCAGCCCGGGCGCGGATGAACATGCGCGCGACGCTGAACATGATCCTGACGGTCGCGGGTGAGCTCTACGGGCAAAGGGATTTACTTGAGTTCCGGGACCCTTTCCAGCTTTGAGGTCGACTCGCAGGGATCACAGGTGAGCTCACGGTGGGTGCAGAAGGACTTCCAAAAAGAGAATCGTACAAATTGTAATGAATGGCTCACTACCCACTGCCGCGGCTTTGGGTCTTCGCATAGCTCGACATAACCAACTATCTTGGACAATGCTGTAGACCTGTGTGCTGTTGTCATCATTCATGATATTGAAATCCTGACCGAGAAACCTTTCCAAAACGCCACGCTCATGAGTGTACGTAACACATGAAACCAAACGCCATACCTCGAGACCCAGAGATACTTATGCCGCCATGAACAACTGTCACCGGAAGTTTGTGCGTCCCGATCCTGCCCGATCCTGATCAATTAGATGTCCATCGCATCGTGCGCAAGCGCCTTGTAGTCCAGGAAGTCTGCCTCCTGAAAATCTCCGTCAACAGCCATGTTCTCCTGACCCAGTTGGTCGAGACGCAACGGCATGGCAGCCCCACCTCCGACACCAGCAACGTCCGTGAAGGGAGCGGTTCCGAATCGCGCCTTGTGGGCTCGGCGGCTCTTCTTTGGAATCGCCATGACACGGGTATTGGTGTTACCCCACCCGACGGGTACAAGGCTGCGCGGGCTAACCTCACCATCCATCCACAGCCCGGCTGGGACTTGCAGGGAGTCGGTCACGGATGGCGTGTCGCTATCCTCGTCCTCATTATATACTCGCTTACGGCTCGCTGTGGACGCCGTGTTGATAGTCAGGGCCGGCTGGCTGGAGTTGCTGTCGATCGAGCCCTGACTGCTGGTCAGGGATGGGACGTCGTCGATGCTAGGAATAGAGCCCAGTTGCAGGCGGGGAACCGGGACGGCTGGCGCATCGCGGGCAGATTCTGGCTGCGAGGAGAGGCCGCCGACTTTGTTGATACCGCAGAAAGGCAGCAACTCCCGCTGGCTGGTGGCGGATGAGGAAGCTCGAACCAGCGCGGGTGGAGGAGTGGCCATGCCCTTCATCTTTGTGGCGTCGTCGTCGGACCAGAGACTGAAGGCGCTGTAGGTGCCGGTTTTGTAGCCCTCGGGAACAGACTTCCGAACACGCATGCCAACATTCAGTAGGTGGGACTGAGTGTCTGCAGGTAAAACGGGCCTAGAGGAAAGCGATGCTTCGGCACAGGCAGAAGTCGAGCTGTCGTCGAGGGCGTCGCTCGTGGAGAAAAAGGACGTGATTTGCCTCTGGGATGGATCGCTGGCTGATCCGGCGAATTGACGCTTGGTCCGCGGAGCTGACATGGCTGCTTCCCGAGACCTTTATTATGCTCGGAGGGGGGGGGGGGTTGATGGGGGTTGTGGCGTGACACGGATCTGCCCAGACTAAAGGCTGGTAGCCGTAACCGGTGTCCCGTTACGCCAATGAAGAGCTGACGCAGGGTGCAAAGTGGGACGAAGTGTTGGCAGGGCTGCAAGACGGGCAAGCAATCCGGGCGACACTGAGCTGGGTGGGGGGGGGGGTGGAGGTTGACTTGTTTGGAACGAAAGAGAGAGAGAGAGAGAGAAAAAAGGCGGTGGGGGTCAATAGTGTTTGGATGACAAGAGATCAATGCCAATTCGACATGGGGTCAGAGGCGAGGGCTGATGTCTGAGATTTTGTCCTCGTCGGGCATGTGGGAATTTGGGAATTTGGGAACTTGGGAATGGGGGCTGGGGTCTCCAGTCCGTCGAGTGTCTACTGGACACCACTGGTTTTGAGGTGATACGAATTGGGTGGGGCAATCGCGGTCTCCTCGAAATATTGGCGCGTGTTTCCCGCGTTGAAGACGTGTACCTTAGGTGGTGTACCCGGTCCTCAAGTTCGCGGGCTATCGCACGGCTAGGAGACACCTCGCTCTACCTGGTACTGCCAGGTAGATTATTCTGCTGGAGGGGAGGGAGCCTCGGTCTTAGTCAGCACCACTCTAATGTGGCCTGGCTCAATTGGTCAATGACGCCTTCACCGATGGCGAACATGCACTGCGAGCTCTTTGATGCTGACGGGCAGACTGCGAAAGGCAAATCCCCGACACGCAGGTTGCTTCTTGGAAGTGGGGAGGAGTAATAGTATTGACGTGACAACATGTACCTCTCAAAGCTAATGGTCAGGCGAGGTTTCGAGAGTCCGTCCAAGAGGCCGTCATCTATCCCCATCTCACCGTTGCCGGACGGGCACACCATCATGCGGAGGTCAGCTACGGAGCAAGCACATGCTCCTCAGGCGTGAGACAGAGTGATGGGACATTTTTTATTCTCGATCTACATATCTCTGAACCTGCGGTGAGGACATGCCGTTTAGCCGCATCGAATCAGTCTACTGCGCAACGCAGACAGGACAGGGGGGATGCTGTTGATTCCCAATGATTACACCACATGTCACCACACACGCTTCACTCTATCCCCATCTTTTAAGATAGGAGAGAACATACACAAGAACTCAGGTTTTGTGAATCCCAATGAATTGCAATCGCGAAGCACCTCGAGTCCTCCAACTCTGCCCCAAGGTACGGGTATAGCGATCCTCAATCAGCGATCCACGTCATCACGTCTAGCCAGCCTGCCGACCAACCTCGTCACACAGATTTGCAGACAGATCTAAACGCTCGTGAAAATGCCCATTTCCGGCTATCCACCTCGGTATATGCAGCACCTCTTCTGCAATCAAAACGTACTCGTGACACACGACAAGCGGTAGGAGACGACCACGACGGCCATAGGGAGGCTTTTTCGTGTCTTGATTTTGAATTGAAAAAGTCGATTGTTGTTGTTGATGATGATGATGCAGATATCCGGACCCCAAACGCCCCCTCCATTTTTCGATGAGGTGAATTTGGATGCTCCATCTTCTACCCGCAACACAAGGTCGGCCGCCGAATTATTTGTCTAAACGCCCATCTTGAGAGGGTCTTGCCTTGCAGATATCCGATGTGCCATCGTGTAATTCATTGTCGTAAACCAGCCGTAAGGAAAGGGAAGCCCGACGTCATCTCAGCATGCACGCCACTACTTCCTTCGGAAAGAGCAGCCCTCTGTGAGTCGTGCCTTACCACCGGTGGGTTGGCAGAGAACGGTGGTGCAGCCCTGGCAGATGACGACGGTCTGGGCGTGGGAGAAGACAGTGGTGATGGTGAAGCAACCAGGGCACTTCACATCCATGAAGAAGGAGCGGGGGGCGGGCACAAGGGTCTGTTGCGTCCAGTGTCAGTAATTACTGGCGTCGGGCGGGGGCGAGGTGTCGGGGGTGTTTGATGCTGTATGCAATCGTACCTTGAGCTTGTGCTTCTTGGCCTCAGCCGCAGGGCTGGGGTTCAGGAGATCGACAGCGAGAACCTGATGAGAGAGGGATGGCGTTAGCTTGGATGAGCGAGGTAGGCATCGGCCCTGCGATCTTGCAGAGGCGTCCATCTATCTAGAGGGCAAGCCGACCCATGGTGCGCGGGTGTGTTGGCAGTCACGGGGTCAGATGCGCCGTGGGGTGTCCATCATGTATGCATCGCTTGAACATTATCGCAATTCATCGTCTTCGAGTCGTCGGCATTGCATTGTCGTTCATTTGCGTTGATCTCGTGCATGCCTTGTTCCCCACAGCGCACCGCACCGTCCTCGTTTTCCATCGACTGCACACCGGGCGGCCGGTACTTCATCGAAATCGGCTTACCATCTTGATTGATTTTGTCGGAAATCTGACTTGAGTGTCGTGTTTCGGTTGACGAGATGTCTTGACCTGTAGACGTGATCGTTGTGTCGTTTGTCGATGGCTGGATTATCGTCAAGACGAGGTCTCGCAGTGGCGGAGAAAAAGTTCGTCAGGAAAGGCTCCAGTTTGGATCGAGTGGCCGAGTGAGCGAGGGGAGTTACTGGGAGATTGTGTGCATGGTCCGAGCTCCCCCCGTCACGTGCAGTCGTCGCGGGGACCCACTCTAGTGTTCGGTTTGGCCTTGCAAGTGCTACGGTACAGTACCTGGTGTAATCCCTTATCTGGCTCTTGCGCATCGTAGCAAGTCCTAGTGGTAAGGGTCCAAGTGAGCCTGAACCGAAGTAAGATCATTTGCGCAATGGCTCTCTCTTAACCCCACTGTGGGGTTGTCAATGAAGCTCTCCATTCTGGAACCGCCCTGACTCCTTACGCTACAAGCAAGGAGGAGCTGGGTACATAATCCAACATACCTAGTATAGCTACCAGAACCAGGACATGTGTTGTGATGTGCTTGCTCTGTACCTGCCATCCGCACTGCTGAATCACAGCGGTCTCTGACACCCCTTGATCATTTCTTCCTCCCCGGGATATAGAGCGTCATCACGGCACGTACTGTATCCAGGCAGCGACGTTCTGACCCCCCCCCACACAAAGTACAACCGTCGCCAGTGCCACTGCCCAAGGCCAAACAGTCTTTCTCTGAGCAATAAACATTCTTCACCTCGCACAGCCATGGCCGCACCAGGAGATCAGCGCATAGCTGTGCCAATAGATGACCCCAATGCCGACACAGAATGGTGCGTTCGGGCCGAGCCCATCTCATCGAATTCCACTGATCACCCGGCAGGAACGACATTCTGCGAAAACACGGCGTCATCCCTGAGAAGCCCCCCAGCCCAACCCCCATGATCGAAGAGGCAATTGTCGAGGCCAGGAAGATCGCACACGAGAACCGTCTCGAGGGTAAAGATCTCGACGAGCTGGACGAGCTCGAGGACGACGAAGATGACGACTTCCTCGAGCAGTACCGACAGAAGAGGATGGCCGAGCTGGGCGCGCTGCAGAAGAAGTCCGTCCACGGTAGCGTCTATCCCTTATCCAAACCAGACTACCAAAGAGAGGTCACCGAAGCATCAAACAACGGTGCCGTCTTCGTCAACCTGACATCATCCACGGGAGGCACCAACGTCGAGTCAAGAGTGCTGTCCGACCTGTGGAAGCAAGCGGCCAAGGAATACGGAGATATCAAGTTCTGCGAGATGAGAGCGTCACAGGCCATCGAGAACTACCCAGAAAAGAATTGTCCGACAATATTGGTCTACAAGAATGGAGATATCGTGAAGCAGATCGTCACACTGACCACTGTTGGAGGAGTGCGAATGAGCTTGTTGGATCTTGACAAGATCCTGGTCGAAGTTGGCGCTCTGCCCAACAACGACATGCGGGTTTTGAAACGAAGAAGGGAAGCCGAAGATGCTGAAGAGGAGAGGCTTATGGGCGGCAAAGGAATCAGAAGCAGCAAGGCCGCTGCTAAAGACGACGACGACGATTGGGACTGATCAGTCCGCAAAAGGCGGGCGCAAGGCGTCCATCTGAGGAGGATGACAGACTCCGACACAAACGGCACTGGCCTTCAAGTACGAGTGCTCACTTTTCCGGCTCATCTCCGCGCACCTCTTTCTTCATGGGGCCGCCATGTGAAGCCTCGCCAGTGCTGCGGAGACAATTTATCGAGGCTAGGCAAGACGATCAAGCTACTGCACACACGGTCGGGCGCCAACGCCATCTTCGTGGGCTGCAACAAAGCCGTGTTTCTCGTGTTTTCGCGCAACTAAGATATACCACAAGATATATACAATCCAAACCGCGTTGAACCCTCATTCAACGCAATCCAATACGGGGGGCCTGCCCAAAGTTCATGACCGGTACTGTTGTTTCAGTTAGGACGAGATGACAAATTGTTCGAAGCGAGGTGCCTTACCCGAAACTCCAAGTTCTCCTTGTCCGTGAGGTCGAGAAACTCGTTGTTCTCTTGATGTACAACTCCAGACATGAGGTTGTCTCTGCGTCTGTTCTCGTACGCGTAATACGTCATGAGAAGGGCTGTCATGCAACATGCAAAGGCAGATGTCACGACTATCGCGATCTTTGCGGGGATATAGTCGGGCCTATCCTTGCCTCTGAAAGTCAGAGGCCCAATGATATTCCCGAGACCTGGGTACGATTCGATCAGCTGCTCTGGCCTGTGTCTGTGGCACGCAGAGGATTGGACCACTTACAGAAAGACATTAGAAGAACCGCATTCATGGTCACCTTCTTGGTATGACCGGAGTAGTTCGCGCCGGAATATGAATACAACAACGGCAAGCTTGCTCCAATGATGTTGGTCAGGTAGTTTCCGGCCAGCTTGGGCCCCTTGCTGTCGTTGGCAGTGAAGGCCAGGAGGGAACCACCAACAACCCCACCAACCAGTAGATAAGCGATGATGATGGGGCCGCGCAAGTTGAAACGGCCAGCCATATACGTTGCACTGAGGACAGAGATAGCCCCGATAACACCCGACGGGATAGAGAGCAAGGCCGACTCCTTGGAGGTGTACCCAAAGTTCTTGATGATGGTCGCCTGGTAGGAGGAGACAGCGCCGTTGGGCACGTTGGACGAGACTGTAATGAGGCTGATCAACCATGTCTGGGGGTCCTTGAAGCATTCCCAGGCCTGGTATGCCTTGAAGTGTTTATTCTCGATTCCCGTCTTGTTCTCACGCAGCCTCTCGACGGCCCAGATCTTTTCGTTGCACGTCATAAACTTGCTGCTCATTGGGTTGTCTGGTATTACCCACATCACCAAGGCCCCAACCACTATGGTGATCAGTCCAAACACCAGAAACATAATTTGCCAGCTCGTGAAGGCTTTGCTTGTGTAGTGCTGGAAGCCGAAGGATGCTAACGCGCCGATGATTACACCGGTACCGGTCCCAACTGATTGATTAGCTTGCTTAGCTATTCAACTCCAAAAAATTTTTCGGAGAGAGGGGATGCTCTAGTTATAGAGCTCTGGCTACAGTTGCCCAATAGGCGACAGAAATTTTCATACAAAGGAAATGAAGGAACGACTGTCCCAGAGTGAATCTCCAACTCACCGTACCAGAGTCCGATACGTGGTGGTTGTTCGCCTTTCTTGTACCACATGGTTGTGATAAGAATCTGGTCATAACCAAGGTCAGTCGCTTTCAGCTAGCAGGTTTCAGGAGCGGAAACTTGTGTGTTTTGTCTCGCGAGAATATTACTGTATGCTCGTCTGCACCTGAGAGCAGGGCCCGAGGGTTGTTGCTGGACTCGACTTACGAGCGCAGGAGCGACGACGGCCTCAAAGCATCCCAAAAGCACTCGGAGAGTCACCAAGCCCGCCCAGTTCTTTGCGGTGGACACAAGCGCGGTCATCAAACCCCAGAGCATGACGTTGGCGCCAAGGTACTTTGCTGTGGGAAGGCGCTGCATGAGGTAGCCTGTGGGAAACTCGAATGCGAGATAGGTCACGTAGAAGACAAGCGCGAGCTGGGAGAACTGGTCGGTATTGATGTCCGTGTCTTCCTTGAGGTCCCTTCTATGTGTTAATCACCTGCTTCGGGGCCTAAAGTGTTGCATTCTGGGACATTCCAAAACTTGAAAGACGGGGGATCCGTAGAAGGAGAAGAATGGTACTTACATGACGTTGGCATAGTTCACCAGTGTCTTGTCGAGATACTGTAGGTTGTAACATGCCCCTGAGATTTTTGACATTTGTTGTTAGCTGAATAGCAAGCAACTATCCGTTTAGTACTGGAAGACCTACACATTAGAGGTACAATCCTCCAATCCACTTTACGCACAAGCCTTTTCTCGTCAACATCTGTCATTATTGTGGTGCCCTCAGAGTAGAGGAATTCCAAGGCCGCATCAGCGTCCTCGGTCCTGAGCGCCTCCTTTTCGGAATCCATGGCCTTCTCCAAGGTGTCCGGGACAATGTTGTCCGTACGGCTGGGCCGGTCGTCTGATATTTTGTCGCCCATAATGAAGCATGAGTTCTGTGAGTCCGAAGCGATATCACAACAATTGGGGCGAGAAGACAGCGAGACGGTCACAGCGCACATCGTGCATCCTGTGAAGAAGGTAAGACTTATATGTGAGGCAACCATGATACAATAATGCTACCTCGAGATGACAGCCAAGTCGATAGATAGGCTGCCCAAACCCCGCCTACCCATGCTCGATGTAGCAGACGGTCACAGCCATCTCTCTGAGGTTTATGCTTATCAGGCAAGTGACCAGGTTACAACGTCCTGGAATCTCTGCTGAGGGGCCAAGGGGGCCTCACTCAACGGGCAGCGCTCTGCAAATCCATCGGTATCAGCTGTCGAGTCGCGATGCTGGTTGGTCAGGAGTTGGCTCGGCAAGTAATTAAGTGGTTACTTTGCGCCCGCTGCTATCTTCCAATAATGCATGACGTCGACGGAATCAGCTTGGAGTGAGGAGATACGGCAGTGGAAACGGGCAGGAAATATCGAGTACGCAGCAACCCAGGAGATAAGAACATGTGCCGAGCGTGATGAGATACGAGACGAAGAAACAGCGCCAAATTCGATTGGCAGGCCGGCGACTTTCAGCAACGGCTCCCCAGGTCGAGGTCCCGAAGGGGTGCGGGAGGTGATGAGGCAAGGCGATGCAGGGGTAGTAAGTCTTGCCGGGTGTGTTCTTCCGAAAGAATGGTCTTTCCAGATAACCAGATAGCGGCATTGATGAGAATGCCTCGGGAAGGAGGCGTCGCTTACTGCGTATCGTTGTACATGGTTGTGCAAGAACAGGGTCTATCTGTCACGGTCCGTCCCATGCTGTGCATGTACATGCACCGAGTGCAATTCCGTTCTTCAACGGTGCGGCTTGTGGCCAGTGCTTCGGCTCTGCCCGCAGCAACGACGCGTGGGGCAATGAACAGGGGTGGAGCTCCACAGAACCCCTGGCCCCTATCAGGGAATCCTTGCTGTCCCCGGACAATACAGAACGCGTCCCACGCGACCACTGCTTCGTTCATTTTACACTGGCTCTTTCCAAACCGAGCCGTCAGCTCCAGGGGGGTCCAAGACAAAAACAATCGCTCGGATGTGATGGATCATCAGATCTTATATTAATCGCCAGTCGGCCAAAAATCCGTCACTGGACGTGCTAGCCACGCTGGTGCTGGCATAGCAGAAGTTGAGCCCGATTCAGGCCCACTCCCCCCCCCCCTTTCCATCGCAATTGGGACACTATGGCTCCTAAAGCTGGACGCAGCAATTCAGAAGATGGGGATTTAGACCAAGTCGCGGAGCACCAAGCATCGTCACCGCCTCCCCTGGACGATTTGACTCCGTTTACACGGCCAGAGACGCGTGAGCCTTCATTGCCGCCACCGCCCGCTGTCTCTTGGGACGCGCAAACGCAGTCCTTCGCCAAGCGGAAACGAAGCACCGCCTCACAGATCTTCTCCGACTCAAGTGACCCTGCCATCTTTTCTAGCGACGATGACCCTGCACTGGACAACTACGCCGACGGCCGTCACAAGAAGAAGCGCTATGTTGGGTCCTGGTTCCAGCAACACCCAGCAAGCTCCGATTCCGGCTTGAGCGTTCGCCCGGAGTCCAGCGGCCGGCAGGGGTCCAGGTGGAAGAGGCCATTCGTCCCAGTCGACAGCGGAGTCTTCATGGGCAGTGACAGCTCCATCGATGATATCTTGGATGAGCTGCCACCTGCCAAGGCGAACTATCTAATCTCGCCACGCGCCACAACGAAACCGACGGCGCCGCAGCCTACTCAGGCGCCGCGTCTGTCACAGAAGGGGAAGCTTTCCGATGCCGAGGCGAAGGCACAGGAGGTCATCCGACTGTGTATTGACCGCGGCGTTGAAGCCGTCGACTTATCGTGAGCCTCCTGAGGTCCGCCGCTTTGGGGACGCTACTTTTGCTGACGCGCAGAGCAGAGCCCAGGGACTCCAACACATTTCTAATCCAACAATCTCGTTGATATCGCAGATTGCTCGAATCCCGAATGTCGAAAGGGGCGTACCCTTTGAGCACCAGGACCCAGAGCTGCACCTCTACCTCTGGAGCAACCAGCTCACGCGGGTCCCTGGGGCAGTCTTTGATCTGGACCACCTGACCATTCTGAGCCTGCGAGGCAACTCACTCACCGAGCTGCCCCCTGCCATTCTGAAGCTCAAAAAGCTACAGACCCTGAACGTGTCACTGAACAATTTGAGATACTTGCCGATCGAGCTGCTTGAGCTCATCTATGATCCCGAGAGCTCGCTCGAGACGTTGATGCTTCACCCAAATCCGTGGTACCAACCAGAAGGTGGTCAGGAGCTGGAGGCTCCCTGGTCATCCAAGAATGCAGACCGAACATATCCCGGGCCGGGTCCAGATGGCAGGGGCAGTAAGTGGCTTTCCCATGGGCCTCGTGCCAGCTCGTATCTGGACGGGAAGCTGTGGGCAAGATCACCAGTGGAGTTCAGGGACACCAAAGGCAAGGTGTATTCGGCTTTCCGGCTCAGGCCTGATGACAAGACACTGCCGACAGAAGACCTCGATTCAGAGCCATTGCCGCCGACGCAGAATACTGCACAACAACGGATTATGCTCTCCACCGAGGTTAAGACCACGAAGGTGCCGACCCTGATGGAACTAGCCCTCCAGGCATCCGCGAGGAATCCTTACCTGTCAGATTTGCCCGAAATAATGGCCGACACCACCCAGAACACACGCCTATGCGACCTGCTTGTCGACACACAGGTGTACTCGTATACGGGTGGCCTGCGTTGTAACGTCTGTAAGCGGCCGGTTATTAAGCCAACCGCGCAGTGGTTCGAATGGTGGGAGATCTTTGTAAACCACTTGGTTATCGGGGAATCTGCCGACACAGCACCCAGTGCAACAGTGCAGTACCTCACCCAGTCCCCCGAGGAGAGGCTGGTGCCCTTTATTAGGCGTGTGTGCTCGTGGAACTGTGTCCAGGACCCAGTCAGGGGTCTGGGTAGGCCACCGCAGAATGAAAAAGCTAATGCAATTGGAGGCGAGGGCATGCTCCAAGAGTAATCTTTTAATACAATCCATGAGCGTTTGTTCGATGTGTCAAGCAATCAGATGAAAATAGCGGGGTGTAGAATCTTGTTCTTCCAGTAATTTGTTACAAAATCGATCCCTATACCTGATGGTATGTCGATGATCTGACATCTAGGTCCGAGGTTTAACTTGTATCTTTCTTGTACTTAAAATGAAAAGGTGCCTTTCAACCACGTCCATTTTAAAACATCGGTTTCCAAGGCCATGCACTTTTGGCCCTGTTATAAACTGCTGGTCGACTGGGCTAGGGCAACACCTCTCTCTGCACAGCCCCGGATGCGAAAAGGGAAGAGCGGTATAAACACGAGTCTTGCACGGCAGGCACCTCCAATCTCAAGGTGCAGGTGGTCATTAAAGTCTCGATATTATGGATCCAGATCAGCTGTACGTTCTGACGGCTCTGCGTCGTCTCTTGAGGCGGCCAGGTTCTACCACGATGCGCGAAGCGCCCAGTTCAGACAGATGGCTCATGCAGAGCTTGTTCCTGCTGTGGCCGCCAGCTTAGCAGCCCTCTCGCCCCTCTGATAGACATACAGCGCCTCGTCCTTCCCGGCAAAGCTCGGCAGCGGTATCTGAACCACCTTGGTCCACGAAGGCTGCTCGTGAGCCATGTACTCATCAAAGGTGATTTTGCTGAAGGAAGTGTAGCCGTTCCGATTCTGCGTCCCGACCACGGCAACCGTGTCTCCCTTGAAGGCGTCCATCAAGTCCCTAGTGAACCCGCCCTCCACACCACCCGCGAGCCCCCCGCCAACGACGGGGTACACCATCAGAAGCACCATGCCCGCGCCACCGGCGTTCCGGGGTTGTGCCAGCCACTTTGCGCCATCACTGAGGACCGTGTCAGAGACCCAGCTTGCACGCCAGTCGCTCTGTGCGTTGTCGACGGGTACGACGTTGGCCAGCCCGTGCAGCCGGAGCATAAAGGTCCAATACCCATTACCGCTTCCTACGTCCACGACGGTCCTTCCGGCCGCTACCAGCCGCAGGATCTCGAGGCTCTCATATGAGGGCACCGCGCATCCGAAGTGGTGCATAAAGATTGGGAGTACGTGGTGGCTCTGCTGTGGACGGGCCTCGGCCTCGGGGCCCGGGCCGCACCACTCGAGGTTGCGGCACGACCACTCCCAGAAGTCAAGATAGATGTTGGGGGGCACATCTTTGGCGGCGGGTTTCTTCTTGGGGATGCTAAGGTTCGTGGCGGCGGGATGGATGAAGCGTTTGGAGCTGAGATGGGCGGCGACGCTGGAGCGGATGCTTCCCTTCTTGGCGTTGGCGCCGAGTGCCTTGAGTGCCGAGGATGTGAGACTTGACGCCTGAAAGACCCGTATGTAGTCGTCTATGTCTGGCCTAGGAGGGGGGTCCAAGGGCGTCTTGGGGTCACCGCCTTCAGGAGAGCTATACCACGCGTGCAGCCCGTTGCGGCGGCCCAGGCCGATGATGTGCTGCACCTGGGGCAGTGTTACAGCGGTGATGGCATGGTATGTCCAGGTATCGTCAGCGGGGAGCTGGAACCAGGCCTTGATGGCGGATGCGAGGTCATCGCCGGCGAGTAGTGAGAGCGCCTCGGCCCTGGCATGGGCGTCCTGGACACGAGTGGTTGGATCGAAAGTCGGGGAGCCGACACAGGGCACTGGCTTCCTGGCCATCAGGGGAGCGTCAATGGTGACAGCAGAACCACCCAAGCAATTCCTCGTGGCACTTGCAGGGCTCTCTTTCGAGACGGGGGCCTGTGATCTGACGACCAGGTCTGGTCTGGCTGGCCAAGGCCCGACGCTCGCCCGGGGTATCCGGAAAGTGTGCCTGAGAATGCCCCGGAGAAAGGTGTGGTGGGTCGGCGAACGGCCCCGCTGGACAAATGGGAACTACACTAGGTACACTAAGACGAGAAGCAGCCCAGGCAGCCAGGCGGGTCCTGACTTGGGCTGACCACTATCGATTGCAGCTGAATGTGAGCGATCTGATCAATCTGATCTCTCTAATCTGGCCCTGGCCCTGGCCCTGGCATGGCCTGGCCTGGCGTGCAGGCGGGCCTGCATGATTCTGATTCTACACTACTTCTCACTGTGTCACTCTCGGGCTAGACCAATGCAAAACGTCTCTGCTGTCTTCTTGGGCGCAAGTGGAACCTGTGCACATTGCGCCAGCGACTGACCTCGGGCGTGCCTCGTCCAGCTTTGCTTTTCCCCCTCGTCGCCAAGTCGGCGTGAGGCCTACAGGATGACAGGGCATGTAGCTGGTCGGACACGAGGCGCCTCGGAGCTGAGGAACGTAGTATGCTCACCGCTCAGCCAGAGGCGCTGTGCAATAGGTCCAGCGGTGGTGCCCGATCGTCCCGACACCACCAGGCTGTGTTGATCGAGATGTGGCGCACGGAAGTGAGACCCTGAGCTCTGGAGAGAGGTGGCTAAGAAAACCAACTACGGTAGGTACTGACCGTAACAGTACTGTGTAGGGAAGAGCAGCCCGTCCAGGCACCCCCGGCTGCGTTGGGGAGCAGATGCTTTGGGCCGTGAGTTGGGCCATGAGGGCCTAGACTACAGCCACTCCAACGAACTATTGTGATCGTGCCAGGCATCGTGACGCCTTCCCAATCGCGACCTGGTGCCGGGTTGGGTGACAGCGAGTGGTTGAGCACACAATCGCCGCCGCCGCCGCCGCCGCTCATGTGCAGGTGTTCTGGTTGTCACAATTGTCAGTCTCCCGGTGCCGTAAGCGCCACAGCGCACCAGTCTGCTAGGTTGTACGCAGGAGCTTGCGTGGGCCGGGTCACAAAGGATTTGCACGGGAAAGGATCCAAGGGTGTGGGTTGGAGCGGGATGAGGGCATGCCGTGGGAGTTGCCGTGCGCCGAGGATGCTCTCTCTGTCTCTGTCTCTCTCACACACACACACACTCTCTCTCTCTCTCTCCCCCCCTCCTCTCCTTCTCTGAGAGAGAAGAGGTGCTGCGGGCCCGTTCAGCCATCCTGGTCGCGGTCGCACTCGCCTATCTGGTGTGACGTCTCCCCACCTAAACCACCACGAGTCTGAGCACGCTGCACGCTGCAGGCCGAACGCTGCACACTGCCTGCGCATCTCTCACATCTCACATCTCGCGCAGGACTATAATACCTATGCCAACGGTACGTAGCCAAAGTCCATAGTCTTCCGACCTCAGCCATGCAGCAATGCGCGCCTGGTCGATAGTTGATGACAGTCGATGGGCGACGTTCAGTCAAACGGGCGCCGTCTAACCCTACAAAGCACCTAGAACCATGTCCCCTGTCCCCTGCCTCCTGTCCCCTTTCTCGCCCTCCCGTCTGTCCTCCTTCCTCGTCAATGTCCATATGTCCATGCCCGTCCTGGGTAGAAGGCGGAACCTTCTTTTCGTTCCCTAAGGTACTCCGAGCGTCTTTTCCTTTTCCATGACGCGCTAACGGGCGCGGCGGCAAGCACAGCACACAACGTGACAACCCAGCCCTGCCAGCCTCCAGACTGCAATAATTAGACCCATCCCACCAACAATCACTCCTGCAGCGCGCCCATCTTCCCGCTGCTTCAACCTCATCCGCTTACGTCTCCATCCAGCTCAACGCCGACCGTTATCCTCACGTCTACCGCCTTCTGCGACTGCCCTGCCTGGCCTGTCGTCACTCTCCGCGCATCACACCGTAACACCTTGCGCCGCCCTCTCCTCTCTCCCTCCTTCCCTCCTTCTCTCTCTGTCTATTTCTCTGTTTTTCTATTTCTAAGCTGGCCACACATTCTGCCTGTCGCTTCCCTGCCCTTGCCGGGGATATGAGATAACCATGGACCCTCTCCACAAGACCGACTCGGCCATTTCGGTCGCGTCCAAAGACAATGGTGTTTACGATGAACTCTCGGCCTCTCACCACCATCAACTGCCACCCGCCAAGAGGCTCAGGCCAGATGACGGCTCTCCACGCCCCGAGAGCTTCCGTCAAGCCTCGCCCACATCACAGCCTGCGGCTCCCCGCCCCGACTCTTTGCCTCCAGTTTCACGACCATCCGTCCCGCCCACCATAGAGAATCTTCTGGCCCCCGTTGAGACTTCTCCACCATCACAGGCCTATGGGGGTCCGCCCCAATCTCCTCACGGGCATGCAGCATCGCCCCAGGTGGCCAGACACCAACCTTCAACAACCCAATCGTGTAGAGCTGGTCCATGGGTGTCTGCTGAAAGCCAACATCCTCACTCACCATGTCCAGGCGAAGAGCCTACAGGCGCACCGCAAACTGCTGCCGGTGACCAGTACGACCAAGATTCTGTGCAGCAGGCCGGGAACGGCAACATCATCGTCGATGAGGACGAGCTGGAATCTGACCCGGGCTACGAGTCTGATCGGTCCAGCTTCGCCTCCACCTCTCTATCCAGCAGCGCACGGGACTACCTTTTTGAGAATGGACGGCGCTACCACAGGTTTAGAGAGGGCAGGTACAACTTTCCCAACGACGAGGCCGAGCAGGACCGGGAGGACATGAAGCATGCCTGCGTCAAGATGCTATGTCAGCAGCTCTACTTCGCGCCACTCGATGACCGCAATGTGCAGAACGTGCTCGACATCGGCACGGGGACGGGGATATGGGCAATTGAGATGGGAGACCAATTCCCCTCGGCCAACGTCGTAGGCATTGACCTCAGCCCCATCCAACCAGATTGGGTGCCATCAAACGTACACTTCGTGGTCGATGACGCCGAGAGCGAATGGCTGTACCCAGAGGACCATTTTGACTACGTGCATTCAAGGCACACGGTCATGGCCATCAAGGACTGGCCAAAATTATACAAGCAGGCCATGACGTGAGTTCTCGTCCGGGGCATGCGGCCCTCACGCTGTACGTAGCTGACTAGGGTTTTAGGCATCTCAAGCCTGGCGGCTGGATTGAATCACAGGAGATCTACCACTTCCCCATCTCGGCCAACAATTCGATGGCAGCGGACCACCCCGTCGCGCAGTACTGGGGGCTGATCAAGGATGGGCTGGCGAACCTAGGGGTTGACTTCCACGCGGCCGCTGGTGGGAAAATCGCCAAGGCGATGCACGAGGCTGGCTTTGTGAACATTCACGAGCGCGTACTCCACGTGCCCCTGGGAACCTGGGCCAAGCACCCAAACCTGAAGATGGTCGGCGAGTACTGGAGGCAAGTCCTGCTCGACGGCGCACAAGCCATCGCTCTAGGCCCGCTGACCCGGGGCTGCGGGTGGACGCGGGACCAGGTGGAGGTTTTCCTTGTCGAGGTGAGGAAGGCGTATTTTGACAACAGCGCGCTGATGTACATGCCGATGCACATAGTCTGTGGGCAGAAGCCGGGGCATGGGCTCTAAGGACGGGACACATGTCGCATCTTGGATATGGATGCCTCAAGCATACTGGACTTGTTGGCTCCCGGATGTGGGGGCGATTTTGCTTTCGTGATACCAGGTGGCTGCTTTGCGTGCCAAGCACGTTGCTGGGTCTGGCTTCAAAAGCTGTGAGGGCGCATGTGTGGCCAGCGTCCGGCTAGATAGAATAGAGACCGGAGACCGATGTCAGGCGCCTAGTGGCCCCGCAAGGCATGTCACGTACGCGTGGGAAACGTCTTGACTGGTCGGTCGGTTGTTGAGGAGTGTTGGGTCAAGATGCTGACATGGCGGCTGACTCTGACGGCAGCGGACCCGACATCTCGGGACAGCGACGTCTAGGGTGCCATGCTCGATCCAGCCACGACCAATCGCTAAACAGATGTGATTCAAAAACTCGCGTTGGCTCCATGACGTGCAGTATTGAATGCCGGGGAAGGGGGACGGGAGGAGGGAAAGTGAAAGGGGGAATGGGCGGGTGGGACATGCTGGGGTAACACAAAACCACCACACCCAATTGCGTGAGGGCAGCACTTTACAGTACTTCCGAGGTTCCCTTCACGCACGCCAAACTTGAGAGCCACAACCCCTATTCCGCATGGCCATGTCCGTCGTCGCAACAGTTTGACATGACACATAAAGCGCGTGCAGAAAATAATGTGTTCAGTGTTGCGATTGTCGCCGTGCCGGACCCGAATCCTGGCTGGGGCAACGGACTGCACAGCACGGCACACGGCACACGGCTCGGCTCACGGCCAGTGCGAGAGCTCTCGACTGACCTAGACAAGTGGAGGGCGGAAGAGCAGCGCCAGCGAGAAAGCTGTTTACTGGACGGCCCGGCTGCCTGGTTGCTTTGGTTTGTTGCAGCGCGCCACAGCAATAGCCAGGTGCGGCCATCGATGGCTCCCGACGCCCGCGGTCTAGGATGGTGCCCCGACCCAAGGGCTTGGCTCCCACCACTGCCACGGTCTTGGGCCCAGAGCTTCCCGGTTCACGTAGCTAGGCGTGCTAGTGTAGGTGCGCATGGGCCTCCACTAGTAGAGCCTCTTGTGCAGCTTCCCACGCTTCCCACGCTCTCCACGCCTGGCCTCCCTGACTCTCGGGACGCAGTCCTGGCTGGTGCCGTCTGTCTGTCTGTCTGTCTGTGTCTCTAGCCTTCCCTTCCGCGGGGACACGGACGTGGGAGCGTGTGCCATGGGCAGCCACATGAGATCTAGTCGACTTGAGCTCTCCCGCGCCTTGTTCGTCGTGGACCTCGGCCGCCATGGTCGGCACATAACACCCTTGGGGCTGGCCGCCAGTAGGAAGTCGGCCGGCCTCGAGACCTGCTCGCTAGCCCCAGTTTCTCGGCGCCATTCTTCCCAGTGGGCCACGGGAATTGGGCGGAGAGATGCACGAGCTTCGTCCCGGGACGAAATGAATTGTGGGATTCCCTCTTATCAACCTACCTGCCCAGTAGTACCTGCTGAGAGGTGCCGAGCAACACTTGGGAACCAAGCCCGTCTCATGGACCCTGCTAGCCTCGCGACACTGCTAACCCCATCGGAGCACTCTCCGATCGCATGCCTCGACGTTGTTAAACTCCCCGTCCCCCTTTCTCACCAGTCACCTGGTCGGGAGGCCCTCTGCAATAAAGTCCCTGCCTCCCGGTTCTCGACTTGTGCATTGTGTATTTGTCCTCGCGCTGCCACCATTGGGTCTTGCCGTCGACCACAAAGAACGACGCCGAGGAAGAACTGCCAGCCCAAGACAACTGCACCGCAGCAACGCCACAAATTGTTCCCACGCCCCCCCCCCTTTTGGCTTCATTACACCCACTCACCTGGGCACTGGAACATCACGGCCTTGTGAATGCACGTCTCCAGATCGGATCCCGGCACACCAGCTATTGTGTCCTCCCCTGCCGGACCGCCGGGCCTCGACTGAGGAGAGTTTATAAAACGTCATTCCACAGCTGCCGCCAGGCAACGGAAGTCGTGCAAGAAGGGCGAAGGAAATCACACAGCAACACATCTCGCACGCTAAAGTCCCAACCGAGTGGAACCTGTCAAAAAAGCGCCTGTGCCGTTCGCGGAATACGCCTTGGTGGTGCCAGCGCGGATTTCTCGTTGGTGCTTGATCTCCACGCGAGGTTACCAGCTGCCAAGAAACCCCGGCGTGGACGCCCTCCTGGTCCACGACTGCTGGTTTCAAAAACCTCACGAGGGGTCTCAAGATTAACGGGTATGCCGTGTTTCTTTTTCCCGTTTTTTCTTCTTTGTGGCTACCCATTTCATGATCCATGAAACCAAAGTTGCCACTGCAAGTGCTCTTTTACAACGGCCGCGTACCCTGTTTCCTTGTCCATTCTTTGCCTCTGAGCAGGCCATGGTCTTATTCTCGGTCGTTCTCACCGCAGTTTTGGCATGCTCTTCCCCAGACCCCGCCTGGCCTTGCTTTTATTGGCCTTCGTTATGGCTCGGCCTCGATGTTACACATGCGGTGGCTCTGCATTGGCACTTGCAGAAAGTGGCTGCTTGCTGTGTAACATACCGTGCTGTGACTGACCTGTGGCAGGCGTCAGGCAATACGCCAGACCTGCTTTTCCTATTGAAAGTTACTCTAGCGGCGATGGGTGAAGGTGACTGAATGTTGGGTTCGGGGCTAAGACGCTACTTGACGGCCGTATGCGAATAAAACATGATAAGATGCGAGAGATCTAAGGACTGACCGCGACGCAAGCAGTCTATAACTCAAATCCTCTCCGGGGGCTTTGCCCTTGACAGGTCGCAGCCATAGGGAAACAAGCACTCCTTCTCAGAGTCTCTGCTGCAGAGCGCTCTGTAACCAGAAAGGAAACAGTCAGCATGACCAAGTTCAGCTTAAGCTCTTGGTTGACCCCGAAAAATAATAGTACCGGCGACGTCGAACGCAAGCGACAGAACAGGCGGACCTTTTCTGGGTTCTCCTCGTCTTCGCCTGTCACGACCCAGGTGAGCGTGGCAGAGACTGGCAAGACACTGAACGGCAAATCCCATCAGAATTCAGCCAGCACATTGGAGCCTACCTCTAACGCAGCGGTCGATACTTCACAACCGCTTATTTCACCGACGGCCAGTATGGTCGCTCTTTCGCAGAAGATTGCTAGGGAGACTGAGAAGTTGGAGGCGTATATGAAGGAGAACGGGCTCGTTATGCCGTCGTTCGATGCGCATGCCGCAGATGACTTCCCAAGGTTGCCAGAAGATATTCAGAGGAGCAGGCTGGAGATCATACATGCCACGAAAGAGCTACGAGATCTGGCGGTTGGGCCCCGTGAGAGTGTGAGGTGGGGTGTGTGGGAGGTGAGTTTGTGCATGCGTTTTCACAATCCGAGACGTTTTCTCATGAGACATTGCAGTTTCTAGACGTCCTCGCACTTCAACTTATCAACAACTATGGAATTGGTGAGTCCAATTCTGAGTCCAATGAAGAGGACCAACACAGCTCACACGCCTGCTAGCCAAACTCGTCCCGCTCGGCAAGCCGATCACTTTGGCAGAACTTGAGTCCCTGACACCCCTGGATCCCGTCAATCTGGCACGTACACTCCGTATAGCGATGACCAACCACATCTTCTGCGAGCCCTCTCCCGGAGTTATCGCCCACACCGCGGCGTCCCGCCTCCTAGCCACAGACGCAGAGCTCGCCGCTTGGGTAGGCTTCAACGCCGAGGATATCTACCCGGCCTCCGCGCACAGCCTCCAGGCGCTGCGGCAGTTCCCCGAGGCCACGTCGCTGACCCGCAGCGGGTTCCAGTTCGCCTTCGACACAGTCGATAAGGAGCCGATGTTCGTCACCTTTGGTAAGGACGAAAATCGGGCCAAGCGCATGGGGCGCGCCATGGCGAGCCTGACAGGTGGCGAGGGTTACGAGGTCCGCTTCTTTGTTGACAGCTACGACTTCTCGGAGGTCGATGCGAAGGGTGGTACCTTTGTCGATATTGGCGGTAGCCATGGGTTTGTCTGTGTCGACCTTGCGAAGAAGTGGAAGGTCATGAAGTTTGTGGTGCAGGACCTCCCTAAGACGGTTGCGAGTGCGCCAAGCCCGGTGTGTGAAGACGTCCAGACAGCCGAGAGGGTTGAATTCGTGGCACACGACTTTTTCACGACGCAGAGTGTGAAGGGCGCCGACGGTGAGCTTCTTTCCTATGCTACCACCGAACCGCTATCCAAGTTGTGTCTCCAACAAAAGCCACTTTTGACGCTGACATCTCCCGCGTAGTCTACTACTTCCGCTGGATCATGCACAACTACTCTACCCCTTATGCTGTAAAGATCCTCAAGAACCTCGTGCCGGCCCTCAAGCCGGGGGCGCGCATCATCATCAACGATCACTGCCTGCGTGAGCCGGGCCAGGAGAACCCCTGGGACGAAAAGATTATGCGCCGCATGGACATGGTCATGCTCGCGCTGCTCAACGCGCAGGAACGCACTGAGGCCGAGTTCAGGGAGCTATTCCGCATGGCGGATGAGGGATTCGTGTTCAAGGTGAGCCGGGATGCTTCCTTTTCAATCCCACACGAAGCCCTCTCCTAAAGACATGTTCTGTTGAGCTGACATACATCATTTGTGTGGTAGGGAGTCACACGGCCTCCAGGCTGTCGCATGAGCATCATCGAGGCTGTTTGGCAGGGTGAGGACAACGCATCCAAGTCAGACGAGGGCGACGCCCAGAAAGCGCAGGCCCTGCCACCGTGATGCTTGCTATTGGGTATAGAGTGCTGTATGTGTGTTCATGGTGTCCTGGCACAAGAACGATCTGTCGGTGCGCGCTAGGAATATGGATCTTCACTGTGGTCGGGGTAGCCTTGTATTTTCGAGGAGTTCGGGTTTCCATTCGGCCCAGCATTGCTCTCAACTAGTTTAACCGGAGGAAAATAAATGGGGAAGGGCGGGTGACAGGGCAAAACACGGCATTATGAGATGACACCGCGAACTCTGGCGCTATGTGGCGAGGCTCTTCCTTTTTCTACTTGCCTCAATACCCTTCTGTTGCAGCGCCATGGTGGATATATGTATGTGGCAGATACGCTGATGTATATACTTCCAAACATGCTTAACGTGGCATCGGGAGCTTCCCGTCTCAAAGGATCATCGAAAGACGTTGCGGAGATGCTGCCAGCTTGCTGCGTACTGCTTCCAGTAAACAGGGCAGCACTCATGCCTATAGTAATTGCTCGCTACGGTGCATTTCAGAGCATGGGATTGTTCCTCACATGCAGAGAAGGTACCTGATCAAATGGTTGAGCTCTCCTCAAGTGCCACGATGAAGATGCATGCAGCCACACCCGCACAATTTCACCACAATCAATCCTGGAAGCAGGGACTCTGTTGCAAGTTATAGTGCTAAGACCAAAGTCTTCCCGTCCCAATGATCGCGGCTGTATTGTCCTTCTAGGGAAGACCTCAAGGGCATATTACTACAAGAATGCGTCACCAGCTTGTCTAGGCATCGCTGGAGACAGCGCTTTTCGGAATGCCCCAGTCGTTAAGAACAGTCAGGCAAAGACGTGAAAAGGAGTGAAATCGGGTAGTGATTTGGGTGGTCCAGCCCGCCCAGGGGATCGCTGCGGTGGGCACCCATCGGAGCAGACAGACCGCACGGGGTCGAACGCAGAGCGCAGTGTAGCTTCAGCCGCCCTGGCTACGAAGGGATCCATGGTAGCTCGCGTGAACCTGTTTGGCCCCTAGTCACACCCTCTAGGAGCGATCGCCAAAGGAAACAAACTTCTTGCCCAATTCGTTTCTTCCTCGTGTGCTATTTGGTGCGGAAGAGCCCTTTTTGCTCAAGTGTCGGACTTCATCCATAACAGCGGTTTTCACAGTGGTGCTTAATGTGTTGTGAGCAGGGAGATGCGAGTCTCAAGGGATAAAGTCTTGGACGGAATTATTTCAATGAATTTTTCATGTGTTGGCTTACCGAATTCTGATAGCCACTCTAGTATCTGCCAAATATACTGTAGAGTAGTTCCATCATCTGAAAAGGTAATCTACAACGACCACTGAGGGTCTTTCTAAAGTTATCTGGGACACTTCAGTTAGACTCGAGTGCTTCCTTCCGTTTTCTGACACTGAGCTTTGCCAAATTTTGCGCAGCCACGATGCTGAAGTGATCTACTCTCGTGCCACAACCAGATCCCATCTACCTAGGTAAGTGAGTATGGATTGAACAGTTTTATCGTTTCAGATCCTGGGAAGGAGACAATTAGTTCCTGGTAACCAGCTTAGCCTGGTGTTGCTGGATGAATTGACGATTACTTGCCACGATACTTCTGTGTGCAGCACACTGTACCATGCGCATGTCTCTATCCATCCATGCATGAGCAGGGCCGACGTACATTGCTGAGGTTGACGTGACGACGCATCCTCAATGCCGGTCTAAGGCAGCGGCCACGATTATAATTCTAACTGAGATCAACACACCTGCTAGACGAGCAGATGGCCACATGCAAACGCATGCAACAAGATATGCGCGACATGGGATCACCTCATTTCAACATTCAAGACAAAACTTACGTTCGAGATAGGTAGTATTTCGATTCGGTCTTCTTGCTCACCCGATCATTCCTCCTCCATCAGAGCATATATTCATACATACATCTCTTCCTTTCTCCTTTCCCGCGAAAATAAACAATTATGCTACTGTGAAGACACAGAACCAAAGATGTAGTACTGTTGTATGGGGGTATGCGACATAAACTCGGGGGTTAAAGAAAATAAGCCAATCCAACCAGGTTAAGCGCTAGGCTGGTGGGTGAAAGAACAAAGTTGAAACGTGTAAGAAGAAGCCGTGGCTGCCCCGAGGCAGGACAAGAATATTAGAAGCTCAGTGCCCTTTCCCAAGAAAAGAAGTGAAAAACCAACGAGGAAACCCGCCCCAAACGCCGATTCATGATAGCCGTAAAGGACGCCCATCCTCGTAGTGATAGTTGACGCGCAACGGACGATTATGCCGTTCCCACCGTCCTACGAATCCAACCTCTTCCTCCAATCAGCCAAGCTCTGATTCATGCCCAGGCCATTACCAACTTCAGGCGCTTCCTTCTCTTTATCGTCCGCCACGGCACCTGCCCCAGTCGACGAAATGGCAGGCCCAGACGTGGGCATCTCAAAGTCGAACGTGTTACTCAGGCGATAGTTCTTGTTCGTTGCCTCCCAGTGACTTCGCAGTGTCTCTAGCTCGTTGGCTAGGTTGTCCAGCGCAGCACTGTTGCGGGCGTCGCCCATGGTCTCGTAAACCGACGTCGAGTCGGAACTCCCTGCCCGAGCGTGCCCTCCCCCGTTCGTTGTCGAGCTGGTGCCGGAAGGAGCCTTCTGCAGGGCTGGCGCGATCTGTTCAGCAGAAGCAATGCTGGGGACCTGCCGGCTCTGCCGGCGATAGTTGCCCACAGACGTCTCGACTTGATCTAGCAGCATAGATACCTTGGTCTCTGCGTCGTGAGCTCGTTGCTCGAGCAGTGCATTCTCCTGTTGCAGCTGCTCCAGATCCTTGCGGCTGGCCATCAAGCGAGCGTTGGCCTCCTCGCTATTCTTGGACGCTTCTTCTTGGGTCTGACGGGTCTCAGCCAACTGCTGCTGAACGTGTTGTAGCTGCTCCTCGAGCTGCTCCTGCGAGGTTCTTATTTCCTCCTGAAGCGCCTCGACCTTCCTATGCAACTGCCTACGCTCCGACTCCCAGTCTGCCGGCGCATCGCCTGACGATGTACCCTTTTCTTCCATGTCGGCCAATTCTTCTTTCAGCCGAGTGTTTTCTGTCTTGTACCGCGCCAGCTGCTCTTTGAGCTGTTTCAGCATCTTTTCAGTTCCCTTGACATAGTGCACCGCAGATTGGTAGTCGTTCTCAAGCTGCGTCAGCTTCTCCCGGTAAGCGACCTCTGACCCTTGGGCCTGCGACGACATCGTCTGCTTCGTCTCCTCATGAGCTGCCATAGATGCAGCTAGTTGCTTTTCCAGCTCACGCAGCCGGGACAGTTCTGGAGAACCCTCGCGAGGGCTCGCCATCGATCGCGTGCGGCCCGCGCTGGTCGGGCTGATTCCCCTCTCCACGAGTATGTCCTTTAGCGTGTTGTGCTGCACAGTGATGGCATTAGCCTCGAGCTGTTGGCCAGCGAGCTGATGCTTGAGGTCCGAGTTTGTAGCCTGCAGGGACTGGGTCTCGCGAAGAGCAGCCTGCAGCTGTCTCCGGATAGTCACGCCTTCCCTGCTGGCTTGCTCTTGGTATGCCTCAAGGCCAGCGATGCGCTCCTCTGCAGCTCGCAATCTATCCGACGCAGTGTCCGCCTCCTGTTGATACCTCTTGACCAGGGCATTTGCGGCGTCTAGCTGGCCCTGGAGCGCTGCTGAGCGGTCGTGATCTGTTTTGTTTGACGACGGGGCGTCTCTTGCAGAGATCTTGTCCAGGCCGGACAATAGGGCTTGGCGATGCGTTCGTGCCTCATTCGCATGCCGCTCGGCGATTTCCTCCGCATCTCTAAGGCGCTGCGTGGCCGCAACGAGCTCACCAGTCCGTGCCTCGTGCTCGGCCTTCAACTTTGTCAGCTTGTTCTCGACCTTCTCGCGCAGCGCCCTTTCTTCGTCGAGTTTCGTTTCCAACACAGCCTTAGTCTCCGCCGAAGCAGCAATAGCATCCCGCAGGGACTCCATTGTCTCACTGTGGTCCCTGGTGCTTCCAACCGCCTCTTGGTATTGGCTCTCGAACTTTGCCTTTTCGGCTTGCAGCAGTTGCAGGGCTGCCTGTGACTCGTGCGCGAGGACAGATTGTTCCCGTGCTTCTCGCTGCACCAGGTGCAACTCAGCTTTGAGTTGCTCGAGCTCCGACGAGCTTTGCTGTTTGTATGCTTCGAGAGCGGCCATGCGCTTTTCTGCAGCGGAGACAGTGTCGTCGGCTATCTTGCGCGCACGCCTCTCTGACTCGACCTCTGAAGACATTCGATCCAATGCGTTCTGCAACTCCCTCTGAGCATTGAGCGCAGTGGCAAGCTTTCGGCCCAGTTCGTTCGAGCGTTCATCTTCCTCACGTTCGTTGTCGAGGTGTGGGGAATTGGCTGCACTGCCTAGGTGTCCTGCCAACTTGGCTTTGGCATGGACAGCCTCCTGAATGGCTGCGTCTCTCTGCTTCTCCGCTTCTGCGATGTGCTTGGCGGCTAGCACAGCCTGTTTGTCGAGGGATGCTTGAACATTGGCTACTTCCGTTCGCATAGTCAAGAGCGCCTCGATGAGGGGCCTGTCGTCCTCATCAAATGTCTCAGTTGCTCGGCTATCCAAGGTCGGGCTCAAGGAGGCGTTCGGGGTGTATCCGGCTTTCCGTGCCAATTCGAGCTCCGATGCGTACCACGCATTCCTGTTGCGCGCTGCATCAAGCTCTTTGAGAATCGCCACCGTCTGGGAATTCCGCATAGACGACCTTCGTGATATGGGATTGCTGGCCTGTCGTGTTGGCGGCGGGGGTGACGCCGGCCGTAGAGGAGTGGATGCTGCTTCAGGCTTCGTGGCCGGGGCTGCAGCAGGTGCAGCAGACCTAGAGGCAGGCGAAGCCACCATGTTTTTCAGATTGGGCTCCGTTGTACTATCGACAGAGCCTTGACCCCGCTGGCGTGCGCTGCGCGCAGCCTTTGGTGTTTCTGCAGGCGCAGTGTCACTTCCCGAGCCCGATTTGGCCGTCTGAGCTGTCGGCGTTCGGCGTCCATTTACAATCGGGCTCTCAGCATCCTTTTGCTGCGAGACTGGTGACTGGTTCTGGCCGTTCGAGCCCGGTGCGGCTCCTGTCAGTTCGTTCCTCTCCAAAGATGCATTCCTGCCCTGTCTTGGGCCCGCCCCAGTGTTCACTGTTGGCCTTGGTGGTTGGCCCTGCGGCGGGGGCCCGCTTGGTGGTAAGGTAACCGGCGGTGGGCCCCTAGGGCCACGAGAGCCTGACCCAGGTTGGCCGTTGACGGGACCTCCCTCGGGAGTGCCCATGCCCCTTGGACTGTTGAGACCGGCGTTTTCCTTGGAGGCGCCCATCAGTCTCCCCTGTCCCGGCGGCCCTTGCGAGCCGTCGCGGGAGGGCAAGCGACCGTAAGACGAGGGAGACTCGGCCATGCTTGGGCGCCGCTGTCCAGGAGCCCTCTGTGACTGCGACTGAATCTGCGAGTCGCTAGGATAGCGAATTTTGGTCGTGTCCAACAAGTAAATGAGAGAAAGGTCATTAACTGGAGGTGCGGCTTGGCTCGGCTCGCCACCAACAACAGCCACGGTCTTGCCAACAGTAGTCATCGAGTGGCCCGATCGGGGCGAGGGTGACGGGCCCATGTTCTGGAAGGTATACCATCGGCGAGAGCTGATTCGGAAGGCGGCCAAATCACCCAAGTCAGCTCCTTCTTCAGTCCGACCGCCAAAGATGTACATCACGTCGTCGACCAGGGCGGCAGCATGTCCCTCACGAGGCACAGGTATGTATCCTATGCAGTCCAATTGTGACCACGAGTTGGACGCAGGGTCGTATACCCAAACATCGTTAAACCATTGGAAGCCATTCGTACCACCGAAGCTGGTCTGGGTCAGAGAAAGCGCGCTGAGTATGCTGACGACAAAACTTACAGGTACATCTTGTCATTGAATGTCACCATGGTGTGGTTCGTCCTCGCAGGCGGAATCTTGCCCGGAGGTGGGCCGCCGCTATCGCTGTTCAAAACAAGCAGTTCCCATCGATTATTGGCCATTTGCAGCTGATTCAGGTCAAAAGCTGCCAGGTCATTCATGAAAATGCCCTCAACTTGACCTCCGAAAATGTAGATCTTTGACCCTAGTATATTCAGAGTATGCCCGTAACGGCCGGACGGCCTGGGACCGGCGGGGAGAGATCGCGACCACTGTCGTGTGGCTGGAAGGGCCGTCAGCATTGGTGCCTTCTATTCGAGCCGTTCATTCGCGAAGTCAGGGGACGGGTCCAGACGTGCAACATACAAGTGTTCAAGAGATACAAAGTCTCGTCGAGGGAGTCATTTTCCTCGATCTTGGTGTCTCCTCCATAGACGATGAAGGCGTTGCCAACAAGCAGACTGGCATGTCCAACTCTTGGCCCTGGCCCTTCGGCCGTCGTAGCGAGTGGATAGCATGACAAACTGCCACCAGCCTCGATCATCCACAAGTCGCCTTTAACGGTGGAGCTGTTGATCAGGCCCCCCATCACATACATGTCGCCTTCTTTGGACGACATAGCGTTGGCAGCTGCGCCATAACGGGGAAAGGGTCCAGGGTGGGACGAGGTAAAGTTAAGTTTTCTTTGCGACCACGGGTATAGTGAGGAGTTCGGGTTTGGTGGAGAGGGACCACTTCGATACTATCACGAACAGTTCAATCTCAGCGTACAATTTCAGTCGCGGTCGCTGTCCGCTCGCGACCACCTGCGAGGATGCCGACGCTTACCTGTTGCTGTGTGTCAGGCGGTGCCTGGGCAGGCGGGTCACCAGTTTGTGCCCGGCGTGGTGGGCCGGGATTGAAGCCCTGGTCTGGACTCGCATTGCTGGCATCGTTGTCGATCGAATTCAGGCTGCCCGTGGGTGTCGACCTATGCGTTGGACCCTTCTCTTCCCTGACGACGCGGGATCGAGCGTCGGGGCTCTGCACTGACCCCTGGGAACTGTTTGGACCATCGCGACCTCCTGCCAGTGCCCTCTCCTGGTGTTTCTTCGATTTGAAGAGAAAAGCCATGGCTGTTGTCTACAGCGCGGGCGCAAAATGCTCGATGCGACTTGAGCCGGAATGGCCAGGGCCAGGTCGATGGCAGAGTGCAGCCCGTAGGCTATTCGTGGTGATCGTTAGGGCGGCTGAGAGCAGGGGCGGGAGGCTCAGCGCGACTGGGATGAAGAGTGGGTGTGCGAGCAGGAGCAAGAGCAGGAGCACGAGCGGCGGCGGGAGCGGGAGCGATCACGGGAGCAGTCGGGGCCACGGTGAGAAGGTGACGGCGGAATGCAAAGTATGTTCGAGGCTGGCGAAGGCTGAGCCTGAGGGGACATTGGTGTGCACAGATGGAGCCGTTGAAAGTTGGCGGTTGGCGGTTGGCGTGTCTCTGATTATTCGGGCTCAACCACCCACTTTATTTTTTTGGGGGACAAGTTTTGGGCGTGCCGCCTCGGACGAGAGAAAGCGACACACACACGCGCGCGAATAGATTGTAAAGCGCAGGGCCAGCGAGGACCTGTTGCGAGCCGTATGCCAACGGAGCCGAGCTGGGACAACAAGAAGGGCAGCAAGGGAGGGTCAGAAGAAAAGGCCGGATGACAGAAGCAACTAAATCATTAGGT
The DNA here is from genome assembly GCA_014872975.1 of Diaporthe citriasiana. Taxonomy (NCBI): domain Eukaryota; kingdom Fungi; phylum Ascomycota; class Sordariomycetes; order Diaporthales; family Diaporthaceae; genus Diaporthe; species Diaporthe citriasiana. The sequence goes on along the minus strand of JADAZS010000043.1, from coordinate 168,019 downwards.
TAACGTTCATCATGCTTGCGTGCATAGGTACAGGGACGATGGTAGGTGTCTGTCGGTCGGCCGGCCGTGGTGGTTGTGGAAAGGTCAACCGGTGTGAAAGGGGAGCAGCAGCACAGTAACAAACCGGAAAGAATAAGGATGGATAGCAGGGCAGACTAGGTAGTCTGTTCTGATGCATGCAGTGGAGGCGACAGGAGTTTGGGGGGCAGAGCGAGGTGAGAGCATGGCTAGGGGCGGGCCAAAAGAGAAAAGGGTGCCGACCTAGGTGCTTGGGCACACTGGCAGATTGGGCAACTACGAGGCAGTTACCTAGGTACACTATCTACCTACTGGGTCCCTGGGTCCCTGGGTCCCCAGGCGGACGGGCACACAGGTGTGGTACCCAGGCTTAGGTGATGTGGTCTGCGGCATGGCATGGCGGGCGCATAATAATGATGCAGGGCTGGCCCGCCCGTGCTGCCTTGCAGCATCTGCACGTCCATGCTCCTCCCGACGTTCTCATATTTGGACAGTCTGTGTGCATTCTACGGAGTACACTACCATGGTATGATGCTCCTCAACTACCTAGGTACAGTAGCCGGTCGCACTGAGGAAGATGACAGTCCCAGATCAGGCCTCGCCATAACCCCCATACCTGGATCGATGGTGATCAAAAACTGGGGGCGAGGCGGCCACGCCTGGCCAATGAGGAGTGCCGTCTTCCCATCCTTTTGCTCCTCGCTCCTTGTGTGTCCGGCCATGCATCAAGGTCATATCCCAATGGGGTTCTATGTGGGGAAATGCCAGAACCCGTAGCGAGCATGTAACTACCTACACTACTGTATAGGTATCTAGATACCTCTACCTGCAAGGACAGGCGGCCGGACAGGGCAGACACGCCGTTTTGTTTTGTCGGGAGCTGGAGCTGTCGTCGTACCGTCGCATTCCCACTTGCTTCTTTCTGATTTGCAACCCACTGTCGAGTACAACACCTCCTCGCAAGCACAACAAGGGAGGGGCACATCGCCTCCTTTGACACCCGTCTTGCCGTGTTCAGCACCGCACCGCACCATCCGCACTCGTTGCTAGCGGCTCATCGCCGTCGGCTCTTGTTTCTATAATAAGCCCAACCTGTCAGACAAGGCTGCTTTGATGAGGAAGGAGGGTCGGCTGCTTCTGGCTCGACCCGCCGGGGTCCTATACACAGTACCCGGGTGCGTTACCACTCGATCCTTTGGGTGGGTTTTGGACCCCAAAAGGCGGTGCGATTCGGTGTAATGCGGTGTAATGAAAACAAGTGCTGGTGATCTTGTTTCACTCGGGCGCACACAGCCAGCTCCTTTTGCGCTCCATTGGGGCCGGCCCAGCACCCACTATGTCCATAGATTGATTGACTATCAAGCCGTCAGCCTTGAATGTCACCACCCTGGATCTCCAATGCTTTTGGCCGCCCGCGACCACCTCCCCCTCCAAGACACCTGTTCTATCAGGCTATGTCGTCGCTTGTGTCCGAATGACGCTATTGGGGGGGTTGGGGTTGGGGTTCCAACAAAAGGGGCTCAAGCGTCTACGGAGAGCGAGCGCAACGTTCAGCCTTGGGAGCCCTTCGGAAATTTTGCTGGTCGGCTATCCGTCAGGGGTGCCGCTGCACATGGGCCAGCCAGGCAGCCCAGGGCAGCCGGCAACCCAACAGGCTCCTCCCCGTACCCACTCGCGTCCGCTATGCCGAAATTCGCTACTCCATCCCATCGACCTGATAAAATCCGGCCGCGCCAGAGAGCCCCCGACAGCCTGGCCGGCCTGTCTCTCTGGGTCATCACAGTTCGACTCTGGCTGGGTCTGTGAATGCCTGCAGACGCTAGCACGACAACCTCACTCGCTGCTCGCGCTCATCCCGGACCGTCCGTACATGTCAAGCCGCGTTCAGATGGTGATCTCGCGTTCAAGACCAGTAGACCCGGGCTATAGGTCCGTGGTCTTATACGCAAAATGTATCGTCGTATCGCCCATGACAGCATGGCCATCCCATCTTCGAGCCGCCCTCGGAGTCAGGCACCCGCATGATCTATTGCCGATCCCAGGGTGACCGGACCCCATCTCAAATCCTCTCACGACCTCACGAGCATGCGATTTACAGTGCTGCTGCACGCCAGTCCAGGCCTGAAGGTGAGCCTCATCGGACTGTTCAAGCCTTACCCTTGCTCCCTAACACGGGCAGTCCTTGATACTCTTGGCCTGCAGGCCTGCGGATTTGATACCACCGGCGCGACTGTTGGAAACTGGTACCTGCTTGTTGTGGGCTCTAGCACACCCGCCGCGCGTTTCAGGTGTCCCGGGCCGTCACTGAGTGATGTGAGAATGAGCATCCGGAGAACCTTCACAGATCGCCTAACCCGACGAAACAGTGGCGATCTGGTTCGCCAACCTCCGCCCACGTGGACAGTGGAGCGTCGCCTGCCCATTCGGTTTGTTAGCAGGTCGCTGTCTTGTGCGGCGAAGACAGAACCAGCACTTGTAATTCGGATTTGTTGGGTGTGGTTCGTCTGGATTCTGGCTTCAAGTCCATGCGACAGACAACCTATCAAAGTCTACTAAGCGTAGTGCCCCTCTCACAAGCGCATAACCGCGTGGGCGATGTTGACTGCGACAAGTGCCCGTGACCTTCATACGTAGCCTACGTATCACTACTGTGCAGAATAGCTGTGAGAAGGGCCTTGGGACCTGACTTCATCGCAACACAAACCCGCCACCACCGGCCGAATGCCCAATGTCACGATATCAGTACCACTGTCGTGGTGGAGGGTCTATGACAGAAGTGAGCTTCGTATAGATATTGTCGAACCGTCATCCGCCGTGATGGGCCTTGTGAGTCGTAGAACCATAATTTTATCTGGCAGTCTGGGGATAGCAATGCCACATGGCTCGCCAGTGTGGTAAGTGCCTCGAGGGGGAGTAGTCCTACCTTGACGGGACCGAGGGCTGGAAAATTGGATTCACATCGCGTCTGGTTCCAGGGAGAGGCTGTCATGATCTTGAGTTTATCTCAGTTGATCTGTTAGTAGGGTGATGTCACCAGGTGTCTATGCACTCGGCAGAAACCTAGTGGAGGCAACGGAAGTACGAGGCTTCTTTTTGCACACATGCGCCCGTGGATAAGCCAGAAGTACCACCGGCCGGCGCGTCTCCTAACTCTTTCGCGCACACACATCAATAATGGCGGCAGCGGGTGTTGAATCCGGGAAGTTACTACATGAGGGCAAAATCCATAGAGGGAATGGGTGCTTCCATTTTCCCTCTGTGTTCAAGTCCGGGCGGCTTGACAGTCTACTAGGCAGGCAGCTGGGTCCACTTGCAAGCATTGCAACAGATGGTTGCCTCTTGACAGAAGGCAAGGACACGGTGGCGGACAAGCCAGATCCTCGATCACACGGCAAACAAGCTTGGCGGATTGCTTCTCGAAGCAGCAGCTCCCATCGTTATTGATACGACAGGACAGGTCCATTTTGGGACAAGATTCGGGAGTGAGTGGACTCATGACTCTGACTCAGCACTACAATTTCAAGGTTTGCGTGTGGCTGGCTGGCTGCCGAGTTTGGGGGTTGCCGCAGTGCCGAGGCATGGGGCGAGCGACTGCTCCTTCCCCAGCACCCCAGGATTATTGAAGATGCGGCTGCCTGGTGCGCCAATGCCGGTTTGCGCAAGGTCGAGTCTGCTCACCCATTGACTTTGGGCACTTCACATGCCTCGTAGGATCGCGTTGCGACTATTAACGTCGACCAGCTGGTTTGGGCGGGTCATGTCCCCACATCGAGCACTCACATCTTGTTTTTTCCGGAGTTCAAGTCTATAGCTTTTTTTTTTGGGGGGGGGGGTTGTGTAGACATTACCCAGTACCATAAAGGAGATCAGGGTGTGCGCTGATGAGCTGTTGCTACGGCCGTGGGCCCGCCTGCAGTTAGTCTGCCGTGCCGTGCCTAGCAGCCTCGCAACCGTAGATACACTATCGGGCATCCGGTGCGGACGCGGGGACAGCTGCCCACCCACTCTAGCCAAAACTTCCCGTGTGATTTCCAACCAGGCCGACCGCCTCAACTAGACTGCAACCCATCGTCGTCGCGTGCGGTCATCCAAAACCGAGCCGCACCGCACCGCATCTCCATAGGACTCGAGCGTCTGAAGATTAATTCATTACTTACCGCACCACACCGCATCGCATATTGCCGCTCGCTGCCGCTGTGGGCGACACGAGAGGTCTTTGATACCCCTCCCAAGGATGGTCGACTTGCAATACAAGGCGCCTCTCTTATGACCTCGGTCACGACTCAATTCGGTCAACAACACCACACCGACCACCAGCCTGCTCCCCTCTCGCGGGACTACGCCCCTAATAGCTCTCACTTCTCTACCAGCCCTCCCAGTCAAGCACCGTGGCACGCCCCTACAGAGCTTCCGTCATCGACCATCGAAGCCCGCGCACCATGCCTACCGCCGTACGGACCTCTTCGGGCGCGGGCGTCATCAACCTGGCCGCCACCCGCCCCGAACCCCAGCCAAAGTCCACCGCGCCGCGACCGCAAACAGAAAACGGCCACCCCCGCCGCAACTCGACGAGCAATCACAAGCGACCCTCGAGCGCCCCGGGCGACGACAACAACAAGCCCAATGGAGCCCACGTCGCCGACCTCCCGCAAGCCCGAGACAGGCCGAGGAAGCCGCCGCTGATGAGGTCCAAGAGCGATCACCCGTCCCGAGCCTTACACGTCGATACCAGCACCGACTCTTCCAACGACGAGCAGACGGTAGCGGCTGCTGAAGACTTTGGCACCCGGCACGGCTTCGACGGACACTACCAGAGCGAGGACATAATATCCCAGCTTGCTAATGTGGGTTTCTCCTCTACCGCGTCGCGAACGTAGCCTCTGTCCAGGCCATCGTAGCTTCCCTTGCCTCAGTGACCGCCCTCACGACAGGCAACAATTCCCCCCCCCCCCCGGGGTTGCAGGTCTGCAGAAGTGCTGTGTCCAAGCCGTGGAAGGCCTGCCTGCTCGATGCGATCGACAGCTAGCTTTCGCGTGTCTTGGGCGGAATGGCATCTTTGTGCGATTCTGCACCGACCTTGGATGTCCAGTCGTCGCGTCGAAGATGGAACCTGCGGTCAAGTTAACCCAACAGTTGCCACGAACACATGCTAATCCGTTCAATCACTCCCAGGGCTGGTACATGTATTTCACAGACAAGAGGCACGAGACGACGGGGAAACCAAAGGCAGAGCCGTTTAATATCCAGGATTGGCGGATGAGAGATCGTCTGAAAACAGTCTCTGCGGCCCTTGCTGTGTGTCTGAACATCGGTGTCGAGCCGCCAGATCAGTTGAAGACAAATCCAGGCGCCATGTTGGAGGCGTGGCAGGACCCAACAGTTCCGCCAGTCCAAAAGGCATTGGAAAATATTGGCAAGACACTGCAGGGGCAGTACGAGACACTCGCTATCCGGACAAGATATAAGCAATATTTGGATCCATCGGTCGAGGAGACCAAGAAGTTCTGCATTTCCCTGCGTCGAAATGCAAAAGACGAGCGAGTCTTGCTGCACTATAACGGTCACGGGGTACCGAAGCCGACGGCATCGGGGGAGATATGGGTTTTCAACAAGAACTACACCCAGTATATCCCAGTGTCATTATACGACCTCCAGCAGTGGCTATCCGCCCCTACGATATTCGTCTGGGACTGCTCCGAGGCTGGAAATATATTGAGCAACTATCACCGGTTTGTCGAGAAACATGAGCAGGAACAAGAGGAACTGGCCGCTCGCGACTCAAATTACGAAAAGGCAAATTTCAGGCCCTACATCCATCTGGCCGCATGCGCGGTCAAGGAGAACCTGCCAACGAATCCACAGCTTCCCGCGGACCTGTTCACTTCATGTTTGACCACGCCAATAGAAATGGCGCTGTGGTTTTTTGCCCTTCAAAACCCGCTCAACAAGGAACTGACACCTGAACGAGCCAAGAAGCTGCCGGGCCGTCTTCAAGAGAGACGAACTCCGCTGGGCGAGCTCAATTGGATCTTCACTGCCATCACAGACACGATCGCCTGGACGGTGCTTCCACGGCACCTCTTTAGGAAATTCTTCAGGCAGGACCTCATGGTCGCCGCCCTGTTCCGCAACTTCCTCCTGGCTCAGAGGATTATGTCAGTATACGGTTGCCACCCTGAATCATATCCCAAGCTGCCCGATACCCACAATCATCCCTTGTGGGATAGCTGGGACTTGGCAGTGGACATGGCACTCTCTCAACTACCGGCCTTGGAGAGAAAGGAGACAGAGGGCATCGAATATGAATACCAGAGCTCGACGTTCTTCACCGACCAACTGTCAGCCTTCGATGTCTACCTCACAAGAGGAGATGCGATGCTACAGAAGCCCCCAGAGCAGCTCCCTGTTGTCCTTCAGGTACTGCTCAGTCAGCAACACAGGGTCAGGGCGCTGATTCTGCTCGGCAGATTCTTGGACCTCGGTCCTTGGGCAGTCCAACTTTCACTCAGTATTGGCATTTTCCCCTACGTGCTCAAGTTGCTCCAATCGACCCACGCGGAGCTGAAACCGGTCATGGTCTACATCTGGACTCGCGTGCTGGCTGTTGACATCACGTGCCAACAAGACTTGATCAAGGACAGTGGCTACAACTACTTCGCACAGATACTAAAGCCTTCAGAGGTGCTCGTGGTAACCAACAGCGATGAGCACAAGGCCATGTGCGCATTTATTCTGGCGATGCTCTGCAAGGACTACAAGCCGGGACAAGTTGTCTGTAACCAAACTGACATCATGTCGTACTGTCTGCACTATCTACAGAACGAGGATAACCCTCTGTTGCGACAATGGTCTTGTTTATGCCTGAGCCAGCTTTGGCTGAAGATGCCGGAGGCAAAGTGGCGGGGGATCAGGGAGGGCGCACCCACAAAGCTTTCTGCTTTGACCAAAGATCAGTGCTGCGAAGTTCGGGCAGCTATGCTCGTTGCGATGACGACCTTCATCGGGATTCCAGACTTGACTGCCGAAGTGCAAAGGATAGAGGAGGCGATAACATGGACGCTGCTAGACATGACCAATGATGGGAGTCCGATGGTCCGGCGAGAGCTGCTAGTATTTTTGTCACACTTTGTTCTCCGGTATGAGAGCAAATTTGTGGTCACAGCCTACGAACATCTGCTAGAGGAAAGGGAATACCTGCTCTACCCGCCGAGGGATGGTGTTTTCGATCGGCAGAACATGCTGCTACATTACGCACGGCCAGCAAATCGTGACAAGGATGGCTCCATCAAGCCTCAGGCGGAGGGGTTTTCGAACAACACCGTCATCGCGGCCGCCTGGAAACACATCATGATCATGAGTGTGGATCCCCATCCTGAAGTGCAGAAGGATGCGACCATCGTTACGGACTACGTGCACAACACACTACTCCACTCTGCTGTAGGTGCGCAAGCGCAGAATCTTATGGAGGAGATACAACGTCGGACGAAGCATACCTTCATGAAGAATCAACCTTCTCACCAGCGGACCAATACGAACATGTCAGTCGCCTCCGATACGTCAGTGCCCGCTTCTCCGGGTCTGCTGAAGAGGACCTTTAGCACGATCTTTGGGCTGGGATCCGTTGCGGACAACCTCAATGCATTGGCCACACCAGCACCCTCACAGTCCGCTTCCAGAACAGGCTCGCTGAGGAACAGGACAGGCCTGCCCGATGCTCCTCCGGAACAGAACGAGCAATCTCAGGCGCCCGTCAATTATCATGTTGCAGAAGAACCTGTCTCCGCAGGCTTTGAGGAGCGCGATATGAAGGAGGTTCCGGCGCTTCCATTGCCGAGTGGCTTCCTGGACTGGTCAATTGAGTACTTCAGGGAGCCGCAAATGAAGCCCAATGAAGCCGAGGAGCCTGGTAGCGTAGAGTACAACGCGCGGTTGTGGAGACGCTCAAGAAACGAGAGCATACTCCGAGAGACACAACCTCAGAAGTCTCATGCCGGGTCGCACAAATGGAATCAACAATTGGCGCTCATCAACAACGGCGCTCAGCCGTCAAAGATGACGTTTCATCAGTTTGAGGATCATCTAGCCGTCGCCGACGATGCTAATACTGTCTATGTTTGGGACTGGAAGCTGCAAAAGCGGAAGAGTAGGTTCTCAAATGGCAACCCGGAGGGCTCCCAGATCAGCGACATCAAGTTCATCAATGAGGACGACCAGGCGTTCCTTATGACGGGCTCCTCGGATGGTGTCATCCGAATGTACCGAAACTACGCTCCATCCGACGACGAATCCCACCTCAAGAACAAGAAGCCGGAGCTTGCTTCTTCGTGGCGAGCATTGACACACATGGTTGCGAGCAACGTCAACTCGGGCATGGTTTTTGACTGGCTTCAGGTCAACGGTACGGTCCTGGTCGCGGGCGACGTGCGGGTGATACGCGTCTGGAACGCCAGCTCGGAGACGTGCATCATGGACATACCCGCGCGTTCTGGCAGCTGCGTCACATCGTTGACCTCGGACCAAATGACAGGCAACATATTTGTCGCCGGTTTTGGCGACGGGGCCGTACGCGTGTTTGACCCACGACTGAAGCCACAAGACGCTATGGTTCGAAAGTGGAAGGACGAGCCTGACAGGCAGTGGATACGCAGCGTGCACATGCAACGAGGCGGACAGAGAGAGCTCGTCTCAGCTTCCAGGAATGGAAAGGTTCGGCTATGGGACATTCGCAAGGATCAGCCGTTAAAGGTGTTCCAAACGACGAAGGATGTTCTGAGGACGGCGAGTGTCCACGAGCATTTGCCGGTCTTCTCTGTGTAAGTCACTGAGCAAACCTCAGTCCACCCCCTCCCCCGTCATCACCCACCGGACACCACAAGCCAGTCCCCGTCAAACCCTAGAGGAGAATTGCGCACGCGCAAGTCTGTATGCAATGCTGATGTCTTGACTTGCAGCGGCACCTCGGCCCATATCGTCAAGGTCTTCAACTTCCACGGCAAGGAGCTTTCGCGTTCAGAACCTTACTCGAGCTTCCTGGGACAGAACCGCGGCTCACCCATCTCAGCAACTGCCTTCCACCCACATCGCATGGTCATGGGTGCCGCAGCAAGAGGTGACCATCACATCAACGTTTTCAGTTGTACGAACGAGCCGGCATTCAGCACGAATAACTAATTCCAAAAGGACTCCAAGAGCGTGAAAGGTGTAAGGATGGCTGTTGTTTTTGGACGGTGAACTTGCAGAGCGAGGCGGTAGTTGACTAGGGCTGGTGGTTTGCTAGGCACTGTGCTGCTGTGCTGCTTTCGAAGAGCTTGGATCTTTCGAGGGGCGCGTTTTCCTGGCATAGGGTTCATCATGAGCATCATGACTGCAAAGAGCTGGTTTTGGCTCTGGCTTGTTCGAGACGCTGGAAAGGCTCGCAACCGCTGGCTTTTCACCCTGCTTCATTTAGGTGTTGGTTGGTAAAACGCTATTTTCCAAAGGCATTGATTGAGACGACAAGCGACGGCATCATTGAATAGGACGGGTTAATGAATTTGTGTTGTCTTGCAGATCTACTGAGTATTTCATCTCGATCATTGCCTCAGTCAAGCATGTCTTGCGTTGGATGGGTGGCAGTCATTGAAGTAGGGTCATGTCTTGAAAAAGGTCGCCACTGGACCGGGCCGATGGTCAGATGCAACCGGACGGTCGATCACTCCACGAAGCGTTGAGTTTCCGGCGGCCATTGGTATATGACTCCGATGACTCTTTAAGCACGAATCTCGTGACTATGCGGATGAGCTGGGTCAAAACGGCGAAAACAGTACAAGGCCTCCTTACCCCTTGAGAGGTCGGTTCTGAAGGCTTGCTCAATATGGTACTGGGATTGTTGAAAAAAATCTTGTTTATTTTATACAGCCCTTCTCTAACACACCCGCGAGTCCACATGCCGGTCAATCCTAGGTATTCAAGAATAATTCTAGATATTTTTTCCAGTCGGGAGCGAGTGACGTATTTCGGCCTAGGGGGCTGGCATCAGGACCCCTGGGGGTTGGACTCACACCACCATGGTCCTGCTGCGGGAGGTAGCTCCCGCCTGACCCCACCTCGACCTTGAATTTGGATGTTCCTTAAAATTTACCCCTCCGAAAAAAAGGCACGCGGTTTCGGTCACCACCGCAACACCGCGAGCATTGCGAAGGATCCCTCTTGGCCGATTGAGTCAGACCACCCTTGGGTTCCGTGACTTTATGTTGAACTTGTTGAAAGGTATTATATGTCCCGTTGGCCCTTGCCCCCTTGGTCGTATCCCTCCCGTCCTTTTTACCCTTCTACACTTCCATTGCCCAAGCAGCTGCCCACCTAGCAACACACCCGGTGGTCCTGAGGCAGAGCTATCAGAGGATCGTAAATAAGCCAGACCAACTCAGGTTGTCTGTCTAGTTATGCCGACGAAGTGATAGCAAGGGTGTGGAGCCTCCAAGTTAATGACTTGTCACAATTACTGACCCTCTTGTCTGCCTATAGCCGGCCTGTCCATACTCCAACCCCCGCCTGAGTCACACAGTCCCCAGCAAGACAAGACATCATCATAGTACCACCCATCATGGCCGACAACCCAGAGCAGAAGCCCGCTCCCGCCGCCGACCCTGCCGCTGAAGGCGGTGCCGAGGGTGAGGCTGGTCCCTCCAAGAAGGCCCAGAAGAAGGCCGAATTAAAGGCGAAGAAGGAGGCAGAAAAGGCCAAGCGCGCCGCTGAGCTTGAGGCCCAGCGCGCTGCCGCCACTGCCAAGGAAGCCGCCGATGACAAGGCCAAGGACAACTACGGCGATCGCGACGTGGTGAAGCTGGACGGCGAGAAGGTGCCCCTGAGGAACTACGGTGACGAGCACCTCGGCAAGACGGTCAAGCTGCGCGCCTGGATCCAGCAGAGCCGGATGCAGGGAGCTAAGATGTGCTTCGTCGAGCTGCGCGAGGCTGAGGACTGGAGCATTCAGGGCATTGTCACCGCTTCGGCCGAGGGCATACCAGTATCCAAGCAGATGGCCAAGTGGGTTGGCTCTGTCAGCCTAGAGAGCTACGTCGCCGTCGAGGCCACCGTCGCGAAGCCACTGGAGCCTGTCAAGAGCTGCAAGGTCTCCAACTACGAGCTCCACATCACCAAGATCTACTGCATTGCCCGCGGCCCCGAGGTGCTGGGCCTGACCCTCGCTGCGTCCAACGCTGCCATCAGCAGCTTCGACGTCGATGGCAAGATGCAGGAGCTGAGCATCGGCGACGCTGCGCCCGGCCTGTCCGCCACCCTCGAGACGCACTTGGACAACATCGTCATGCACAAGCGCTCCCCACTGCAGCAGGCCATCCAGGCTGTCCGTGAGAACGTGCGCGACCTTTTCGTCGAGTATCTGAAGAAGAACGGCTTCCACTCATTCGAGCCACCATGCCTGATCGGCGCCGCCTCCGAGGGCGGTGCCAACGTCTTTGGCCTGCCGTACTTTGGCAAGAGCGCCTTCTTGGCCCAATCCCCACAGTTCTACAAGCAGCTGGAGATTGCTGGCGGAAGAAAGAGGGTGTACTGCGTTGGGCCTGTCTTCCGTGCCGAGAACTCCAACACCCCAAGGCACATGACTGAGGTATGAGGACCACATCGCCGCTTTTTGTGGATAATTCCCTGACGTGCTGACGAAATGATAAGTTCACCGGTCTCGATATGGAAATGGAGATCGAAGAGGACTACCGCGAGGTCATCTTTATGCTCGAGGGCCTCTTCCTCTACATTTTCCGCAACCTCGAGGAGCGCTGCAAGGATCAAATCGCAGTCGTACGCTCTATCTACCCCTCTGAGCCCTTCGCTCTGCCCGCAGACGGCAAAGAAGTCCGCCTCACCTTTGCCGAGGGTCAGCAGCTCCTGCGGGAAGAGGGCCCCGAGATCTACCGCAACGTCACCGATGATGAGGACATGTCTACGGCACAGGAGAAAGCACTCGGCGCCATCATCCGCAAGAAATACGGCACCGACTTCTATGTTCTAGACAAGTTCCCGGAGTCGGCCCGACCGTTCTACGCCAAGGAGGACCCGGAGAACAACAAGGTGACGAATGCGTACGACTTCTTCATGCGCGGCCAGGAGATCATGTCGGGCGGCCAGCGTATCAACACTCCCGCCGAGCTGGAGAAGCGCATGCGCACCAAAGGCGTCGACCCAAACAGCCCTGGCTTGAAGGAGTACGTCGACTTCTTCAGGCAGGCCGGGTGCCCGCCCCACGGTGGTGGCGGCATCGGGCTAGACCGTGTGGTGGCCTTCTTCCTGAACCTACCCAATGTGCAGCTCGCCGCATACTACCCACGTACGCCCAACCGGCTGACCCCGTAAGATGTGGTTTCAGGGATAGAGTGGGAGAGGTGGATGTAGTGGATATAGATCGAATGAGAGCAAGACTGGTACAGCCCAGTCGTTCTTAGAACACGTTCCGCCCAATGTTTGGCTGACTCTTACCGTCATGGTCACGTACGTTAACTCAGTACTTGTATGCGGCCGTGTAGGTTCGGCCGCCATCTGTACCATCTTGGTGCCTCATGTATTGGTGACATGCAAGGTCATTGACTTCTGCTCAACTACCTATGATAAGATGTGCTCTATATTACTGGGCCTGTTTTCTGTTGCGTCAGACGATTTCTTCTCAACCAAGGTGTTATCGGATTACACTACATCACCATCCCTCCATGTCCCTTTATGTGTAACTACTTGAGTTGCACTTTTGATTGCTCGTTGGTGCCCGTGGGTGCCCGTGGGTGCCACCACACTATTGACATCTTTTTACAATACCTAGGTAGTCCCCAAAATGATCCACACATCTCATTCAACGTTGCTACACATGTGGTCTAAATGGTATCCTACAGTGCACCACACACCTTCGTTTCAAAATAATCTACATCTTTGCATCCTTACATGTGCCTGCGTAACTATATCCTGGTATCTAATTTGGTCATAAGATTTTGTTATGCATCTTTCTTCAACAGTATTAAATAATCGTGATATCAACTTCACCACAGTTTCGAAATCAGATTTTGGTTTCCACAAGTTGGCAAGGAATACAACCTGATATCAAACCTGGTCACATTCAATTGTCAATCATCATGAATACAAGACTGTAAATTGGGAGCTTTCCATACCATAAAATCGGTAGATTGACTCCGAAGGGCAGAGTTGTCAATTTGAGTGATAATACCTATGTTTTGTGACCTCTGGTCATCAGCAGTCAGTTCAGAGCTTACAGAGAGTTTCCTAGGGCAGCTGTTTGGTGAATTCATGTGGCCGACAGTTCTCCCCTAAAGTATGGCACTAGCAGCACACTTAGGTTTGCGCCTCAATGATAGGAGCCTCTTCTTCTCGAGAATTCCTTCAATGTGATCAATTGATACCAATCACTCACACAGCAGATCCTCCAGACCTCGCTCAAGATAGCATCACTTATAAGGCAAAAAGGCCGATGACAGCAAATAGCATGCCTACCATGTCATGTGTACTGCAATTACAAGAAGAATCCGTTTTAGATTGGTTCATCGCAATCCAAACACCTCAAATCGCAGCAGACGTGATGTAGAGAAATGCCCTTGTTAACTAAGGGCATCCTCAAGCTGACGTGGGAACTCCATGGCGGCGAGATGGCTCTCGGCTGATAATCCTTGTTGTGAGTATCTTTCAAAGAGCAACTTCATCTCCTAATCTCATTCCACCTCATGGCTCAATCCAACGTTGTTACGGACAGAGGGCTTGGCGACTTGCTTCCCGTGCTTGCTATTGATCTTAACCTTATGCTTAGCTTTACATACATCTGTCTAAATTGTCAGCAGAAGACAAGTCGCGCAACTTATACTTGAAAATGATGCATTCCTCGATAATTTTCTCACATTTGTGGCGCTGCTCTGGGAGGGGCTACTTCTGGGCAGAAGCGGTAATTGCAGGAGCCGGTTGCTGAGGTCCTTCCACTGGAGTCGGGCGTCAGAAATGCTGGTGTTTGTGACAACGGCGAAGTACTTCATTCAAAACTGCGAGTTTCGAATTTTGAGGACTCGATTGCGCTCTTCCGGGACCGAGACCTGGGAACATGACTTACTTCCCATCCGTTGGAGAACCGCTTGCTCCGTTTGATATACTGGACAGACACCAGGACGAGGTCGACCTCATGTTCAGTGGAATACAGGATTCTCGTGCCATTATTCTCGCCTTCTGCCATGTTTTGACCTGCTATTTAGTTATGAGTGGCTTCTGGATGCCTTTCAAAGCAGTGTACCGATATAGTTTCTCCGTTGCGAGGGCCTCGGCTCCAATAGCTCTGGGCTTCACTGTCGCGAAAGATCGGCTAGGTTAAGAGGTCCGTTGTGGCCAGATTCAGTATCAAATTTCCATTCAATAGAGGTTTCAATGAACTCAAAGGACAAATTCATGTGCCATTTGAAATGGCTTTCAATTTCAGCGTATCGAAGCCTGAAATGTTGATCGTATTGTCACCCAAAGCTTCAGGATATCGTTCGGACAGGCAATTCCTGCCACGTACGGTGCTTCCCAGCCTTCCATGGTCAAATGTGGCAAAGGGAAGCTTATCATTTAGGGCTCTGACTGTACCTGAATGTCATTATAGATTATGAGGATTGATATTGCAGGCAGTGATTGGCGGGTTCGGCATGTACACGACTGCCTGCTATGTTGTGAACGGTGAATGGCAAGTGAATCTTGATCCAGGTGGCTGCACTTGATCTTCAAATGTTGACACGCTCCAACAACCCACCTATACTGCGCATGTAATTCCGAAGCTCTATTTTATTACAAATAGCTTTTTCTTATCATTATCAGAAGAATTCAGGCCAAAATTGATCTCTTCACATTTTGAATTATTACAGTTAATAACTGCTCTTTGAAAAGTTCGTAAATGTCATTGCGAAGCCCCTGGGCTTGCTTACCCTCCTCTGACTATCCTGGATGTTGTGTTATTTCACAGGAGGTCCCCCCGTACGTTACTCTACAGAAGGTTGTTCTGTAATGAACAAAAGCGTGTTCTGACATGGTAATTGCTCCACAGATGTAATAAATCGCGGCCTATCTGTCTCACAATTGAAGGAGTGCCTCAATGTGAGTCTTAACCGTGCAACACAGCGGCAACCACCTGCCATGAATTATATTCCTGGCTACCGCAACACGTTCTCTATCCATTTGAACTAGCTCATTGTGGCAAATGTCACCTACCCTTGTTTCCTCCGTAGCCAATCAACGAAAAATGCATTGCAGCTGAGATCTGGGCTCTTGCCCGCTCGTTATTACTGCAGTTGCAAACCCCGGAAACAAATTCAAAGGCGCTGAGGTTGGGGAACACAAGTGAGGCCAGAATTCGTAAGGGGACCGGGCTTATAGACAGTTGAGCTACAAGACAGACCTATTGATTGCACATAAGCCTTCGAAAGAAACATGCGCCAGGATCCAAATCCCATTCATTACATTTCCAATCATGTACATAAACTACTTATCTGTCCAGATTGACATCTAGAGAGTATGAGAAACTCGTTGGTCAAATCTAGTACCAGTATTATCCATCCCCGATTCCCAAACTTCATCGACCAGATTGCTTTTCATTGCGACTCTGGGCGCCACTGATTCATTCTAATACATCCTTCATAAACCGTCATTACCTCATGACCAGCCTAGAGCTGGAGAGCCACTCGACGAGAGACCAGACACCAATGCTCGGGAATCACCATTGATAAAGTGAGGCGAACTCCGGTGGATCACCAAGCCCAATGGACTCCCACCTCATGGCTTGTTCTGCCCTTACAGAGAGGAGCCATGCAGTGTCTTGGTGTCCACGACCATCTCACGACCACCGTCGTTAACAACCAGGACCCGGACGGATCCCCGGCCGGAATCGAAGGCCTGCTGGAGGCGGTCCCAGAGGTTGGACTGGTCAAGCACTGGCAGGGACTGCTTCACATCACCGGTCTCGGTCATGGCCACAACTTCAGGTACACCGTCAGCCTCCAAATCAGACCAACAGTAAAGGGGGGGGGGGGCATTTAGGACTTACCGCTTCCGTCTTGGAGGTCGAGGACTCGGTATTGCTTCAGGATGGGTCCACGCATGGTCTGGACAACGACGCTCGGGGCGGGGTTGTGAATGGACGAGGACTCCTCGTGGAGCTGCTTGGTGAAGAGGTCGACTCCGAGGTAGCGGTGCTGGCCGGTAGCAGAGGAGGTGGAGATCCGGATGACCTGGGAAATCCGTCCCTGAAGGATCAGGATGTCGCCGATCCGGATGTGGTGGCAGGGGATGGTGACTGAATTTGGGGCTTCATCTCCGTAAGCGGCCTGGCTTACACGGCGAGACGGACGGCTTTCCCGGACCTCAGTCACCTCAATGGTCTCACGACCTTGAGGGTGAATGATACGATCAGCCACCTTGTGGAGGCCGTGCCGGAAAGAGTGATAGTGGCCTACATGGGCGGCATTCTCAGAATACAACAAAGGAAAACATGTTGAAAACAAAAACATTGGACTCACCATCTTCGTCGAAGTAACCCATCTTGGCTCTGTGGTGGTGCTTGTGGCGTGGATAGCGATCGATCTCGACTGTCTCGTCTACACGGACAGTCTGGTTGACAGCGGGGCGGATCTTGGGGGCCTCGATGATGTGCTCGTCGTGGCGAACAGTCTCCTTGATGACGGGACGGCGTGAAGGGGCGTCGACGGTGGTCTCGGTTACGCGGACGTCCTCGCGGTAACCAGGCTGGGAGCGAGCACGGTATCCACGCTCGATATTGTCGATGGGAGAGTAAGGGATGGCCGGGCGAGATTCAGGCCGGTGGTGGTGGTGACGGTCGTGGTGGCGGTGAGTGTCGATCTCGATGCGGGTATCCGAGTATGAGGAACGCGGAGGTCTGTAGCAGAACAAACATCCCAGGGTTAGCGGTCAATCTCAAGTTCTGGTCACTGGTACTGGTACTGGTGTTGTTCTCCAAAGGCCAATAAATGTGAAGAGGCTCCACACCCGATGCCATGAAGCTCGAGGCAATTGGTGCCCAAGTGCCCCCTGGCCATGTGGGTCCAGATCTCAGCTCCATGCTGCCGTGGATCCACATGCAGCCTGGACAGCCTGGGCCGAGTTCATGTGCAGTAACGACAGGGCGCGCTCGGCCGAGTGGGTTTGGCCAATGGTCAGGGCACACACGGGGCAGAGGGCGTCGAGGGCGTCGGGGACCCCGGGGGGGCGCGACAAAAGGCAGGGGGACAGGGCAGAAGAAACAGATGGGTATTGGGAATACCTGGGCTGTTGCTCCTTGAGCTCTCCGCGGTAGTACTCTTCACGGTGGACACCGGGACGGCGGTAACGGTCCTCTTCACGGGTGACGAAGACCTCTTCCTCGCTGTAGCGGGTCTGCTCCCTGCGGGGAGGAAGGTCGGCCGCGGCGGCGGAGTAAGAAGAAGAGACCTGACTACCTTCCCGCCCGGGCTTGTGGTGGGGGAGGTGGAGGTTGAGCTCCTCGTGGGTAGTGGTGCTGGTGCTGGTCTTGCCCGGCTCCTTCTTGTCGTCGTCGCGGTACGACGAGGGGAAGATGCTGAAGGGGACGGGGACTCTCGCTTCAAAATCCAGGTTGACTGCCTTGTGTGGGCGCACAGAGTCGTCCTCCTCTCAACCTCTTGACAAGGAAGAAAAGAAGAGTCCTCTGGCTTCTTCCTGGGAAAGAAGTCGAAAGAAAGGAGAATAAGAGAAGGACCCTACCAATTGATACGGACTCCTTCTGTACTCTGGGGATTCGATCGAGCTCCTTTTGTTTTTGGCTGGGGAAGAAGGGGGTGGGTGGGTGTTGTGGATGAGCACCTCAGGTCAAGCAAGTGGTTGACTTTGGGGGTGCGGTGGAGATGGACAAGACGAACGAGACGTTGATGCTGTGTCTGGATGTGTGAGTGGAGGACAGCAGTGAGGAAAAGAGGAGGAGGGAAGACGTGGGCGGGAGGCAGAGGAGCAAGAGACGGAGGACATTGAAATAGTCTACTGTGTGGTGCCGAGGGGGGCGTTGCGGAGGGGGAGATGGTCCGTCTCCTGGCCCATCAACCGTTGCTACTGGCTGCAGGAGACGCCAGGGAAAGAGGTGATTGATCTCTTCCCGCCCTGCTGTCCCCGTTGCTGTGCCTCTGTTTACTCGTGGTGGACCCGGCTGCAGGTCTTGTTTACCCCCCCCCCCCGGTCCCCTCCCCGATCTTTGCCTCACAGCTGCTGAGGGCCGAGCTTAGCGGGCAGGGATCATAGCTCCGGATAACCTTTTGGCCCCTGTCCATTGGGGCCAGTCCCAGTTTTCTCCCAGCCCGGCTCGGCGCGTGTCCTCAGCTTGTCGCCCTGCTACGGTAGATACGCACAAGAAATCACACACAGGCGAGATGAGCTGCCATAGTCTACCGTCCCATACGACCCAGGCCTGCCAGGACATGTTGCACACCGGCAAGGAAGATCCGTCAAGTAGGTAGTATAGGCACTTGGCCAGCAGAGGACAGGCTCTACTGTGTAGAAGCTGTCAGGCATCCCAGAAAGGACCGGCCCTGACGCCATGAGGGCCATGACATTGGTAGGCTGCGCCTCGTGTAAGCTCGAGCAAGCCCAACCACCACTTTTCTTAACCTTCCACCCCATGCCCGGGCTCCCTGGGTCGGACTGGGCTGGACCACACTAATGAGCCTCGATCTGTGTGTGATCTCTGCACCGACCTGTGGGAGTGGGACGCTGCAACCTGGTGCAATGCAAAGCACATCAGTGAGTGCAAATGCTGATGGCTGGGGGAAGTGGGCCGCCCGCGTCCAGCCTACCACACACAACATGTGGGCGTCCGCGCTCGGGAATACGATGCACCACACACTTACACAGTAATTGAGCAGGCTGGGATTGGGAGGTGAAGGGGGATGGATCACTGTCTCCAACGGCTTCCAACACCCGGCCTCTTCTCTTCTGCATGCATGTCTGAGAGATCAGGGCAAGCGTGGATCGAACCCATTGGGCCTCCACAAGCATGGGCGAGCTGACCATCCACGACTTATGCATGTGCTGGCGCCCAATTCGTCGGGACGTGAGCAGAAAATGGAGCAATGCGTCACAGAGCCTGGGATTGCATGTGATTGCTTCTCACTCTCTCTCTCTCTCTGCCCACGAGCTTATGCTGAAATCGCGAACCTTTACGCAACTTCGAACATCGCGAATTCTCAAACTGCTTCTCTTCACCCACAGGAGCTCTCCACAGTCAGAGATCTGCGGCCGGCCACAAAGACCTTGACAGCTCCGATCATGCAGGGGGCGGTTCGTTGCCATAGGAACGCTCAGCGCTAACGGAACCTCAATGCAACCCCACCGTCAAGACGGGCAGGACGGGAGCTCTCGGCGGTTGGCAGGTTCCAAGGGGTCTTTCACGTGCCGCGACCTATCACACCTTGGAGAAATGAAGAACACGCTCATGAATATATTGCGTCCCATGGAGACAGCACGCAGTCGACCGATTTGAACCAGGACGGGACAAGTGCGCCCATATCGGCTTTGTCCACGTTGAGGTTGATTCTGAGAGGAGACGAGTTTGACCGTAGACGCATCGGCCTGTCTGTGTTCAAGTATGTGACGATACAGTTTCATGTCGGTGCGATGGATGCCACTACAATACCATCCATAGTGAACCACCCCTTCCTAGCCAGTCCTCACTGTCAAACCTCCTATGGAACAACCTCCTATGGAACAACCTCCTGTAGAATAACCTCCTATAAAATAACCTCTTATAGAATAACCTCCTATAAAATAACTTCTTATAGAATAACCTTCTATAGAATAACCTTTTATAGAATAAACTCTTGTAGAATAAACTCTTGTATAATAATCCCCTAGAGAATAACCTCCTTTGGGAAACCCTTTTTGTAGGAAAGCTCCTGTATAACAATCTTGTATGGGATAACCCGATAGAAGAAAGCTATAAGAGCTCTATAATGATGTTCTCGTACTCTTTTGCAATGTGTTTGTGTTACGGAAATAACATCAAGGCGATGGCGTATGCTACCAGTAAAGTGGTATAAGCAGGTAGTGATGGCATCGTGTTGGGGCACTCTAACCTTGGGACGTCCCGTCGTGGATCAGGGAATCGAGTGTCTACACAGTAAATAGACTGAACACATCATGGCACATTAGAATCGCCTGTAGTATCGGTATCAGGACGAGAGTCGCCAGTTGACGTTCTGAAAATCTTAGTTTAGTAGGTTGCTCGAATCTCAGAGCATCTGGACATTCAAGTGAACACTGGGCCAAGATCACTTGCAACAAAGTCTTGGGTTGGATTTGGGGGGGGGGGGTGGTTCCTTGGTGGTCTTGTAACGAGGGTCCGGGTCGTGATGACGTACCGAGTTGTGTGATGTAAGACAGCGGACGGCGCCCCACCATCCCGCCATACACTGCCACATCCAGCTCGCCGGGCGGAAATTTCGAGCCATATCATCACGCTCAGCAACCTCCTGCGCGGCCGCCACTCGCTCAAACTCCAGAGGCACTCTGCCTAATCTCCCAAAATGAAGCAACGATTCTCGTCCTTGGACGTCAAGGTATGTTCTGGGCTTTTCACGCGGTACTGTGATTAGGCCAAGGGCGGTCGCTGACGCGCGCGCACACCTGTCTTGTTCCCAGGCCATCACCAATGAGCTCTCACAATCTCTTGTTGGCCTTCGACTCGCCAACATATACGACATCTCCTCCAAGAAGTTCCTCCTCAAGTTCGCGATATCCGGAAAGAAGGAACAGCTGATCGTCGACTCTGGTTTCCGCCTTCACACCACCGAGTTCACGCGCCCGACCGCTGCCGCGCCTTCGGCTTTTACCTCTCGCCTCAGAAAATTCCTCAAGACTCGGCGATGCACCTCCCTGTCCCAAATAGGCACAGACAGGATAATAGAGTTGCAGTTCAGCGATGGCGGCTATAGACTCTTTCTCGAATTCTTTGCTTCTGGCAACGTCATCCTCACTGATGCCGACCTCAAGATCCTGGCAATACTGCGGACGGTTCATGAGGGTGAGGGGCAAGAACCGCAGAGGGTGGGCCTGACATACAGCCTCCAGAATCGCCAAAATTATGGAGGTGTCCCGCCTCTGACCAAAGAACGAGTGCGAGAAGCCCTGCAAAAATCAGTGGCGAAAGTGGAAGCCGCGGATGTGTCTAAGAAGAAGCCCAAGAGGAAAGCGGGAGATGAGCTGCGGAGGGGATTGGCGACTACAATAGAGGAATTGCCGCCCATTGTGGTCGACCACGCCTTCGAAGCCACCGGATTCGAGCCAACCACCAGGCCAGTTGATGTTCTTGAGAGTCAGGCTCTATTCGATGCACTCTTCGAGTCGTTGGAAGAGGCCCGCAGAATAGTAGACGATATAACAGGCTCGAAAAACTGCAAAGGATACATTATTGCAAAGAGGCGTGAGCCCAAGGCAGCCGACTCGACCGAACCGCAAGAAGACAAGCAGCCCGGCCTGCTCTACGAAGACTTCCAACCCTTCGTGCCCCAGAAGTTCCAAAAGGACGACGCGTACACTGTTCTGACCTTTGACAACTACAACAAGACAGTAGACGAGTTCTTCTCGTCCATTGAGGGACAGAAGCTCGAATCAAGACTCAATGACAAGGAAGCCGCGGCCAAGCGCAAGCTAGAGGCCGTCCGAGAAATACAAGAGCAAAAGGTGGAGAGCCTCAAGCAAGCACAAATACTGAATATGCGTAAAGCCGGCGCTCTCGAAGCAAATGTCGACCGGGTACAAGAGGCGATGGACGCCGTCAACGGTCTCATAGCGCAGGGTATGGACTGGGTCACCGTTGGCAAGCTGATCGAGAGAGAGCAGAAACGGCGGAACCCTGTGGCCCAGATCATCAAGCTGCCCTTGAATCTGGAACAGAACTCCATGACGCTGCTTCTCGCTGAGGAAGATGAAGATGAAGTCGACGAAGAATCGGATCATACTTCTGAAGACGAAAGCGACGACGATGTAGACCGGCGCCAGAAGGTCGACACCAAGCTTTCTATTGAGATCAACCTTGGCGTCTCGCCCTATGGTAATGCCCGTGAATACTATGACCAGAAGAAGACGGCCGCAGAAAAAGAACAGAAGACTGTCGGCCACTCGGTGATGGCCTTGAAGAGTGCCGAAAAGAAGATTGCTGAAGACCTGAAAAAAGGACTCAAGCAGGAGAAGCCTATTCTGCACCACCTGCGCCGCCAGAGCTGGTTCGAAAAGTTCATATGGTTCATTTCCTCGGATGGCTATCTTGTTCTGGGTGGCAGAGATGCCATGCAAAACGAGCTGCTGTACAAGAAGCACCTTCGCAAGGGGGACGTGTATGTCCATGCCGACATGCACGGTGCAGCATCTGTCGTTGTCAAGAACAACCCTAAGACCCCGGATGCCCCCATCCCCCCTTCAACGTTATCACAAGCTGGCAGCCTGTCGGTCTGCTCATCAAATGCTTGGGATTCCAAGGCTGGTATGGGAGCTTGGTGGGTCAATGCCGAACAGGTCTCCAAGTCCGCCCCTGCGGGAGAGTACTTGCCTTCCGGGAGCTTCATGGTGCGAGGTACCAAGAACTATCTGCCTCCGCAACCGCTGATACTGGGATTTGGCTTCTTGTTCAAGATTAGCGAGGAGAGCAAGGGCAATCACATCAAGCACAGGCTTGTGGATTCGGAGACTTTACCAACCGAGAAAGCCCAAGAGACAAAAAGCCACGAGGCTGAGCTCGCCGAAGAAGTGGCCGAACTCGAACGCGAAGTAGCACAGCATGAGCAGGATAACAAGGAAGACTCAGACAACGATGTTGACGACATTGAAGGCTCCCAGAGAAAGAATCCGCTCCAAGCGGATGGCGAAGACGAATCGCATAGTGCCGATGACCTCGATGGACGCACCGACGATGGCGATCATATCGATCATGAGATAGACCATGTGAAGGACAGTGTGAACGAACTCAGCCTCGAAGAGCCCGCTGAGTTGATGATGTCGGGGGCTTTAGCTGCTGACGGTGGGGAGCACGAGAATCCATTGGGCGATGGTGCGAACGGCGTCAGAAACTCTGAAATAGAAGCTGGCTCGGAGGCCGAAGACACCGAATCGGAGACGGCCACCAAGGCTCCTACTGACGCATCGAAAGCCTCCATTGTCACTGCTTCACAACAGGCAAAGGACTCGAAGCAGAAGAATGCTCCGGCAAAACGGGGCAAGAAGAACAAGCAAAAGAAGATCGCTGCCAAGTACAAAGACCAAGATGAGGAAGACCGCGCCATGCACGAGGAGCTCATTGGCGCCACCAAGGGTCGCGAAAAGGCCGAGGCAGAAGCCAGAGCCAAGGCGGAGCGCCTGGCAGAGGAGGAAGCCCGACGTGAGCGCCGCAAGCTCGCCCAGCAGAAACAGCAGAAGAAAGTCGCCGAGCACGAGGAGATCCGCAAACTCATGCTCGAGGAAGGCATCGAGGTGCTAGATGACGATGAAGAGCAAGCTTCCACACCCCTCGACTCCCTGGTTGGCACAGCACTCCCCGGAGACGAGATTGTCGAGATCTTACCCTGCTGCGCTCCATGGGCGGCCATGGCAAAGTGCAAGTACAAGGTGAAGATCCAGCCCGGCGCGACGAAGAAGGGCAAGGCACTGAAAGACGTACTTGAGCGGTGGAAGCTTGAAGCGGGGAAAAAGGGCAACATCGACGAGCACTCTCGCGACTCGGAGAGGATGTGGCCGCGAGAGGTGGAGCTGATCAAAACGGTCAAGCCGGAAGATGTGAACAATGTGGTGCCCGTGGGCAAGCTGACCGTTATGATGAGTGGTGGTGCGGGTGGGAAAGCTGGCGGGGGAGGAGGCGGGAAGGGGTCCAAGGGGGGCGGAACTCAGAGCAAGGGAAGCAAAGGTGGGAAGGGTGGGAAGAAGAAATAAATACTGTATTCATCAATATATCATTGCATATAGAAGGCGCTTAAGCATAATGAGAGGACTATTATCCAGTGAAAAGTAATGGCAACATCACGACATGGGAATTCGGTTCATGTTGCGGGGCGTTCCCTGCAACTGCGATGTGTCTCACAACCCCGAAGTTCACGGGTTGAGGTTTCATGATCCTTAGGCGTTGGGACCGCCAATGAATTGAATCTGGAGGCACACTCGGGGCTTGGGGAGAAAATGGCCGGCCAGGTAAAATGAGCACAGCGGCGAAGCAAGTTGATCGGTGATAGGAAGCTGTTACAAGCCGATATATGAACACAAAATTTGGCCTGGGGCATTGAGCAATTCCACTGATTTGAGTTGTGTCAGGTATATCTTACAGACAAGTAGCAGTTGACACCACCTGTCAGAGGACTTAAGGCAAGTTGTTGGAGAGAGGCGGGCCACATGGGTCACCTTTCCTATGGATGAGATGAGTGCTGTACAGTAGTCAACCGGTAGGTGGTTTGAGACGGTGGGTCTCGTGCCAGCGAGAGCATGGCAGTCTTACTCTTCATTAAACAGTCTCTGTCATCTCCCTTGAAAAGTATTGCCAGCCTTTTCTTTTTCCTTTTAATCTTGTTCCTGATCCTGAGTATGTTTAATTTGAGAACTTCCAAGGTTACTGAGATTGAATTAGGACACTCTGATCTATACGAGCTGCTTGAAAGCTTTCAGCCAAATTTATTGATGTAACTGCCTCGGAAGAGAAGTATAATTGTTGGAGATATCGTATCCCTCAACCCACCACAGCTGCTACGGTATTGTGTGAGTGAAGCCCAATACTCTCTGTGTACAGGTAAAAAAGGGCCCAGGAGAAAGTACAGTTTTACATGTTTCACGCCTTGATGTAATTGATGAGTTAGAGAGCGGGAAACTGTGAGCAGTTCACTTGGGGGTTGGGTTACAGTCGAGACGGATGTCACGTGCACATGTGCCCAAGACATCTACCTAGGACGAGGGTCTCTACACTTTCCGGCACCCCTACATCCACGCTTAGCATCTTCTTCTCACACAGTCGCCGTGTTCACCCACACCAAGGTGGACTATAGAGATTCCAAGAAAACAGGAAGCTAGAGGCACGATGGCGGGAGCAGGTCCGCTGCTAGTCTCACCGCTCATCGAGCTGGGAGTGCTCGCACTCCACCTCGTTCTGCCCGCCCAGGAGATCGACGGATATGTCCGCGACGCCAAGGGGAAGCCCCTCCGCTACCGTCTGTGAGTGCGCTGCTCACGATCGAACCGAACGATAGTGATGAGAAAACTGATTGTATCGCCACAAGGAACGGTATACCGGTCGTCATTACATCAGTCCTGGCCTGGGCTGGCCTCTGCTGGACCGGCGTCATTCCATGGGGGTACCTCTACGAGCACAGCGGAACTACTTGCCTATGTGCCCTCATCACCGGCCTAGTGTTCAGCGCCTGGATCGTCGCCGAGGGTCCAAGACAATCCCCAAGCCTTCTCAGCGACTTCTTCCTCGGCACGATCGACAACCCACGCACCGTCGTCGTGAGCCGCATTCTCGATGGCAAGATGTATCTCTACCTTGTCGGTGCGGTGCACCTGGAGCTCAACTTACTCAGCTACGCTGCCGCGCACTCGCAGTCGTACCTTGACTCCAACCCAGGTGTTGCCCTGTCGGCAGCGCTGCTGACCTGGTTTGTCGCCGAGTACCTGTGGTGGGAGAACGTGCACCTCTACACGTACGACTTCTTCGCCGAAAAGGTGGGCGTCAAACTCGGCTTCGGCTGCCTCTGTTTTTACCCCTTCTTCTATCCCATTGCAATTCTGGCCGCGGCCCGCCTGCCAAACCCACACCGCGGCCCCGCCTACCACCTCCTCGCTGCCGCCGTCTATTTCGCCGGTTGGGCTCTCAGCCGCGGGGCAAACCTGCAGAAGTTCTGGTTCAAGCGCCGCGTCCCACCTCCGGCCGCCCTGGCCCCGCTCGGCCTCATGCCGGTCAAGACCATCCGATCTGCTGATGGGAAGCACGAGCTACTCTGCGGGGGCTTCTGGGGGTTGTCACGCCATATTAACTACCTGGGCGAGACGCTCGAGGCGGTTGGAATCGTGCTGGCCCTTGGTCACCCGAAGGATGTTCTGCTTCCGTGGCTCTACCCACTTTACTATGTGCTCTTGTTCGTCACCCGCGAGAGGGACGACGATAAACGATGTCGGGAGAAGTATGGCGCTTTGTGGGATGACTACTGCCGGCAGGTGCCATATAGGATCATTCCCTATGTCTACTAAGGCGTTAAGAGTTGTGGTGGAACAATGCCTGGTGCTGATTATGCTTCTGGGTGCTATCGCTGACCGACTCCACGAATGAAGGCTAATTTCGATGAAGGTTTTGATAGATGGGCCTGGGGCAAAAGTTAATTAAACAGGCTACAACGAACATTGAACTGAGCACTAACAATGAACAAGAAATAGATACTTGAGACCCAGAACTACAAAAGGAAAGCCCATTTAGTACAGAGGTAGAAATCGAGAATCTTCATTGCCTTCAAATTCCCAGCACTAGTTTAGACCAAAGGCTCTCTGTGAGATGTGTGAGCGTCTCACGAGAATTTTAATTCCGCTCACATTCTAGGCAGGAAACTTTCTCACATAACACATAGATTGGAGTAGACCCACGGGATACATCAGGTTGAAGAGTAGCTGACGAGACTTCGTGTAGAAGATTGAAACATCCGCGGTCTTGACATCGTGGTTGCATGCATCTATTCCAATGCGAGTCTCCGGACTGCTTACCTGTAACCATGGGTGTTGCATCTGATGCGTGGGTACTTAGGCAGGTAGGCTTGCGTAGGGTTATCGATGCTTTGAAGCGAGCAAGAGACTCAGCTTTATGCAAACTGGCTGGCAAGATTGGCAATTCGCTCTAGATTCGACGGTGGAGGCGTGTGGGATTACATGGTCCTCCTAAGCTGTTGCCCTCTAGTCTATAAATTGTTGTACTACAGGAGACACCGAAGGTCGTACAAACTAGTGCATGAGCAAGAAGTTGACTGCAAGGCTGAAGCGTTTCCCTGCCTACCTTTACAAGCATCTATCACGCCTGGGTATCAACAACGTGTGTCCAACGCAAAAAGGACAGTGATTCCAACATTTACGTGTCAACCAGCGCTCTCAATGCCACGGTCAACCTCCTCAGCTTCGGCACGGTTGCACGCGTGGGTCGGCCTCTCACAACTCCAAACGATTCCGGGTCGAGCTTCTTCTCAAGTAGGACCCTCCCGATCTCCATGTAGCTCTCGACCGCAACCATCATCGGCCTTCTCGACTCATCAGGCAACCAGTCCATAGCCGGCTTTGACTCGGCATATATTGCAAAAGCCTTCTCCAGCAGCCTTTTTCGCAGATCTTCCAGGCTCTGCAGTCTACTTTTCGTTTCTTTGCTCCATAGGTTGCTGTTTTCTGTGGGAGACGTAATGATGGCCTGGATAACTATATCTGGTGTCAAATCTTGTTCTGCGAGCCAGACCGTGGGCAGATAGACCCTTCCTAGCGCAGCGTCAACCGCAATGTCTCTAGCGATGTTGACGAACTGGAGAGCGATGCCCATCCGCCGTGCAGCGGTGGCCACAGCCTCGCGGCGGGCTGGATCGATAGGTTCACGGCTGTAATGCGTTATGAGGGCGAGACAAAGTTCTCCTACTGTCCCGGCTACCTGGCGTCCATATTCGTGAATGTCATGCTCGGTCGCAATTGGGAAGTGATTAGCCACTTTCGTGGATTGGAAATTTGAGTCAGTCCTGAAGCCCTCAAGCAGTAGATACAATGGCTCCGAGGGCATCAGTGAAGCTGGCAGTAGTCTCAGAGCAGACCTTGCCGGGGGCGGGAACTCGTCGGCGATGTATGCTGCTACCATGTCTGCCTGTTTTGATCGATTGGTAACCTTTCTCGATTTATAGACCAGGTCCAAGTGCTTGCTCAGCTTGTTGATCCAGGCCGAGGCATCCAGCCCCTCAGGAGGTTCATCAACCAGGTCATCAGCCATGCGACAGTATGAGTATCTATCACGGAATGTTAGGAGCCGATAGATTCTTCGAGACGGGTTCTAGGGACAACCTACAACAAGATCAAGTCGATCCTCAGGCGGCCAGAAAAGGTCGAGCTCGCCAGGTAGAAGCTCCTACTCTTCCGACACAACCTTTCCACCGCCTCCTGGATCCCAGCTACGCGCTCTTTCCGCCCCGGAGGCCAGGAAATGAACAAGGCCTTGATGAGCATCATGGGTGTGGGGCACGCGGGTGCAGATTCAAAAACATCTGGAAAGGCATCGATGACCGCTAGGGCGTTGTCAAAGGCACCCAACCCAAAAACAATTAGAACGTTGGTCGCGGCGAAGAAAATCGCCTCCTCCACCTCCAGGCTACCCCAGACCGTCACGCCAAGCTTAGTCCCAGACTCAATGGCCCACGTTCCTCTGCGGAGGGCAAGCTCATCCACGATCCAGAGGTACAAGGTTGGCAGGGCGATTGGCAGGGCGACACTGGTCAAGGGAAGATTTGCCATGAATAGTCCGCCCAAGGTCCATGTCAGGAGGGCGAAGGGAAATGCCCAGGTCAAGATGAGGCCCAGATACGTGCCGATTCCGCCTTTAGATATCAGCCAAAGTCCCAGCAGCGTGAGGCTTGAAATCCCAATTTGGATGGCTCTGTGCATCACCCTCGAAGCCGGCGATTTGGAATTGAGGTACTCGGCGTGAAGCAAGGGCTTGTTCAACACATGATACAGTAGCGACGTGGTGTACGTCTGGATGACGAAGAAGAACAGTTCCTCGGCCGGGATAGACAGCAAGGTCGGCCCGATGACAGCATCTGGCGGGTATGTCCAGACATTATGCCGGATGAGATAGCTATCCCAAGGGATGGTAGCCACGACAGCTATGAGGACAAGGATGGAAGTCTGGTACCATTGTCGCCGGGTGAGCAAAGGGTGGGATATAAGAGTGAGCACCGTGGCCAGAGGGATGGTGAATTTGAGATGGCTGCTCATGGTCAACACAGGGGAGTCTCAGTGGCCGGGGTGGTTGTTGATACTTACACCAGGGCATAGTCGTAAGCCATCGTGAAAGGTGATGTATCGCCGGAAGATCAAGGGAACATGTTTATGTCGTTGTAGAATATTATACACAACGGTTCGGACTTCGGTCAGATTGATGTTTGCCGCGGCGGAGGGGGACAGATCCAACCGGCTTGAGGCTCACTCTGCTGTCATGCGTTGGTGCTTTGCTTGCCGACAGACAGGGGCCCAACACAAGGAAGGATGTAAGCTCATCCACGTAGCCTGTTAGCTCGTGGTGGGCAGTGATAAGGAACCGGTTGAGGCGAGCAAAAGTGGTGGATTTGGAAACGGGACGTCTTGGTCGTGAAAGCGAGCGGCTACTGTGGGCCGAAGTCAACCGAGAGGTAAGCCCAGGACACACCCAACGAGGTGACGAGTAATCACGACAAAATGAAACAAACAAACAAAATAGACAAGGCCTAGGGAGGCTGGGTGGTATCGCCTTTGGTGAGTGCGCGCTTGAGAGGCCGGGAACCCCGGGGGGGGGGGGTTGAGGGTTCTTTTCACGTTTCCCCTTTGGGACAGCTCCTGAGCTTCAACGTTTCAGTCGGTGACCAACGTCCCAACGCCTGTGACTGAAGCTCGATCGCAGCCAAGAACAGCAGATTGACGGCGCAATGGAGCTGCTGATCTGGAAAATTGGACCGGATCTACCGTATGATCAGTACGTGGTAATAATACATGAGCAAACAGACTTCCGGCTGGCGAAGTGAATTCCGCCTCTTCCCTCGTGTCTTTTCTCTCTTGTAGTGGTGATGTCATGACTTTGGGCGGATTCGTCCTCTCGTCGCATTCCGGTGCCGAGACAACAAGCAATCACACCACGCAGGCTTGTTATTCCCGCGCTCTCAACGGATTCCGTCCAGCACATGTCGACAAAACGGGACAGCTGAAGAGCCTTGACATGCCCCAAGCGGGAACCGAGCTTAGCACACCCAGACCCCAGACCCACACTCTGCAGATGTGCCTGTCATTGCCATGGTGTAGGTAGTGTGTCTGCCTCGCTGCGGCACTCGAAACTTGGCCGGCAAGGTAGTTCGTCCTATCCCGAGATCCCAACGCCTCGGCGGGCCCGGGTCTCACTCAAATCATAAATATCATATCAAGCTGGTGATGCGGTGATTAGGACTGCTACAAGGCTGACCACCCGTCCTGACTTTTTTACACCCACAGAACGCCGCTTGGTATTCCGCCTCGCATATTCCAATTGGTTTCCCTAACATCTTTGGGATTCTCTGTGGTGCTCCCACTTGCCACTTCAGGTTCAGCATCGCCGTTTCGCCAACCATGTCAGTCAAACAGGGGGCTCCCAGGACGGCCATTGTCATCGGCGCCGGGGCAGGAGGCATTGCCACAGCTGCCCGTCTGGCCAGAGCCGGCTACAACGTGACGGTCGTGGAAAAGAACGACTTTGTAGGCGGCCGATGCAGCTTTCTCTACTCTTCACCCTCGCAAGGGTCTGGTCGAGGGGGGACTCCAGGTCAATACCGCTTCGACCAGGGGCCGTCGTTGCTTCTCCTCCCAAATCTATTCCGCGAGACCTTCCATGACCTGGACACCAGCCTGGAGGATGAAGGTGTGGATCTGCTGCGGTGCCCGGTGAATTACCAGATCTTCTTTCACGATGGACACGTCTTCAGGCCCACGACAGATCTGGCCCAGATGAAGCGCCAGATCGAGCACTACGAGGGCAAAGACGGGTTCGAGCGGTACCTGGGGTGGATGGCCGAGTCGCACCAGCATTATGAGCTGACCGTGGAGCACGTCCTGCACAAGAACTACGACAGCTTCACGACGGTGCTGACGCCCTTCTTCGCCAGGATGGCACTCAAGCTGCACCCCTTCGAGAGCATATACAGCAGGGCAAGTAGGTACTTCCGGACCGACAGACTCAGGAGGGTCTTCACCTTTGCGACCATGTACATGGGCATGAGCCCGTTCGACGCGCCCAGCACGTACTCCCTATTGCAGTACACCGAGGCAGCGGAGAGCATATGGTACCCCCGCGGTGGGTTCCAGTCTGTCCTGGCCAGGCTAGCTGATGTCGGTGTGCGGCTGGGCGTGACATACCGGCTGTCCACGCCGGTGAAGAGGATCCTGACGACACCCGATGGCAGCGCTGCGGCAGGCGTGATCCTCGAAAGCGGCGAGACGTTGCTAGCCGACACGGTGGTTGTCAACGCGGATCTGGTATACGCTTACAGCAATCTCTTTCCGTCCCCCAGCAACAGAGATAACCATCTGGTCAAAGGTGCCACCAGCAAGATCATCGAGAACTACGCCAGGTCGCTCCGGAAGCGAGACACGTCCTGCTCCTCGATATCCTTCTACTGGAGCCTGTCCCGCAAGATCCCCGAGCTGGGAGTGCACAACATCTTCCTCGCGGACGAGTACAAGGACTCGTTCGACGCCATCTTCAAGCGGCAGACCCTCCCGGACGACCCGAGCTTCTACGTCAACGTGCCCAGTCGCATCGACCCTGGCGCGGCGCCCGAGGGCTGCGACGCGGTGATCGTGCTTGTGCCAGTGGGCCACCTGCTGCGCTCGCGGGGCAACGAGGGCGAGACGGCGGCCGAGGAGCACGACTGGCCGGCGGTGATCGCCCGGGCGCGCGAGGCCGTGCTGCGCACCATCTCGGCGCGGGCCGGATGTGAGCCGCTCGAGAACTACATCGTTGACGAGATGTGCAACACCCCCTACACTTGGGAGGACAAGTTTAATCTGGACAAGGGCGCCATTCTCGGCCTCAGCCACAACTTCTTCAACGTGCTTTGCTTCCGGCCTACCATCAGGGCCAAGGGGCTGAGGAACGCCTACTTTGTCGGCGCGAGCACGTACCCTGGAACGGGCGTGCCCATCGTGCTGGCAGGCGCCAAGATCACGACGGAGGAGATACTGAAGGATGCTGGGATAAGACCTCCGTGGGCGCGGAAGGCACCCGTGGTTCAGGATCAAGGCACGCCGCAGAATGGAGATACCGCGGTGTTGGACAAGGTGAGGTGGAGAGGACTCATGGAGGAGAAATTCTGGGAGGTGATCGGTTCCGCAGGAATAATACTGTTCAGTCTGCTGGTCTGGCTGCTTAGGAATCAGCAGACCAAGACGTACAAGATTTTGTGATCCGTACTCCAGCTTTCAGATATGTCTGAGAAAATCGAGGTTATATTTACAACATACAAAAGTGCGCGGCCAACTCGTCAGACCATAGTGGCATAATTAAAGGCAAGACCAGATCGCTCTATATCTATTCAATTTGTGTTGAGGACCGTGGGGTAGCCAGGTATCCTCTCCTCTACCCTTCCCAAAAACACCTACATCACTCTAAAGCTTTGGCTTCGCGGCTCCTTTGGCACCTATCGAGGCCTCTGGCTCCTTTAGTCTGACGACACCCTGTTTTTGAATGTCAGCATCAGAAAAGATCTCGGGCAGCGAGGCAGGGGACACGGAGCTCGAGCACGGCAACTCACCTCCTGGAAACAAGTCGCCAGGAGCGTGCCATCAGCGGCGAATATCCGCTGGGTAACAACGCCCCTCCCGTCGCCGGCCCAGGGGCTCTCCATCTCGCTCATCATCCACTCGTCCGCCTTGATGCTCCTCGGCGCGTGGAAGTAGATGGAGTGGTCCAGGGAGACCATCATGCCGATCTCGGGCCTGTCCTTCCAGAACTCGGCAAACTCCTCGAGGGTCCTCTGCCGGCCGTCGGGCGCCTGGCTGCTGCTGCTGCTGTACCCCTCGAAGTCGTTGAGCTTGCGGATGTGGTCCTTGAGGTCGGCGGGGAGGTCCTTGAAGTCCTTGGCCGCGAAGGGGAAGCGCCACAGCCTGTGGATGCGCGACACGGTGCCGATGAAGTACGAGTCGGACACGTAGGCCAGCGCGTTGATGTGCGCCTGGTGGCCGCCGGCCTCCGAGATGTTGCCCCGGGCGCGGTACCACTGCCGCATCTTCTTGGTGTGCGGCGGCGGCGGGTCCTCGTCGCTCGAGTTGACGACCTCGGCACGGTAGCTTTGGAAGGGCCCGCCGCCGGAGCGGGTCAGCTCGGGCTCGTCGTCAAAGTCCAGCGGCGGCGACTGGACCGGCCGGCCGGTGGCGTGGTCCGTGGGCATGGGGACGGCGTGGCGCACGACGTTGTCCTTGAACTCGTGGTTCGGCGGTGCTGTTGTGTCTGGCTGGACCTCCTTTGTGAAGGACATGGTTGTCGTGAAGATGCACTTGCCCTTCTGCCTGGCCTGCACCGTCCTGGTTGCGAAGCTGCGGCCATCGCGGACCCGCTCGACGTGGAAGAGGACGGGGATCTCTGATGACCCGGCGAGGATGAAGTAGCAGTGACACGAGTGGACGGTGAAGTCATCCGGGACTGTCTTTTGGCCTGCTGCCAGACACATGGCAATCATCGCGCCTCCGAAAACGCCCCGGGCCCCTGGCGGATGCCACAATGGCCGCTTGTTGGTGAATATGTCCTGGAAATGGGTATTAGCTTCTATGTCTCTGACTGAAGAAAAGGGACAAAGATTTGACGAGACCGACCGGACCAAAGACTCCAAGCTCTAACACGTCGAGGACATTTTCGATCGGCGCCTTGTCCGGGTCCTCAGGGGCAGGGCGGACGAGGGTTGGACGGTTTGTTCCTCCTTCCTGCGACATGCTGAGGAGGCACTCGGATTTTGGCACGTCCGTGGATGCGGTGTGTGAATACAGTAGGCGTTCAGTCTCCAACTGTATCTCAGTCCCGGCCTCGTGATGCCGCAGAGACGCGTGGCCGTGCCACGGTGTTGTGCTGCAGGTGAGTCGTATGTGGTGTTAGCTGGCTGGCTAGACACCGTGCAACAACATTCGAGAAGTGGTAAAAGTTTTTGAAAAGAAGAACCAGAGCCAAACCTTGAGCTGGCAGATGCAAGCCAAGCGAGTGCCTAGAGTGTCCCGAATTACAGTACATGCAGATTGCGATATGGCCATGGCTTTGACGGGCCGAGCCTTTTAGTGACAAGTTGCCGAGGTTCGGCTGTCAGGGGTGGATTCTGGCACTTGAGAGTGGCCCAAGATGCTTCTGAATCAGATGTCGAGGCTCCTTCGGCACGACCGGTGTCCGACCAGGGGCTGATTGCAGTCGTTCTGTTCACGATGCTGTACTCCTGTGGCTACTTACTGCACATCCCCTAGATACTTACTGTCAACCTGGCAGGCAGCCTGGGCGTAAGCCCAATTACCTGGACATGGATGCCCACTCTGTTTCTCAAGAACCGTTACATCTCGTCAAGGCGCGGTGCTTGGAGACTCAGGGTTAGACCCTCGCATGTGGGTCCGTGGTGCTAACTGAAATAGTGTACACTCGGGGCCAGCCAGTGTCCACATCACAGGGGGAATTCGGCTTTTTTGTTAACAATACAATCCTCCAATCGCTTGCAGCATGGACGCTGTCCCCAAAGTGAAACAGCGAGAAAATGACGGCGGATTGGGAACACCGCCTTCGTGATTCGGTACCGTGCCCTCGGGACGCCCCGGCTCAAAAGCGGGTACCGACGGAGCTGACGTGACGTGCTGCATTCACAATTTCGCAGGCCGATCCGGCGGCGATTTTGGGAGTGCCAACTTCTTTTTGTCCACCTCAACCACCCTCAACACCACCCCACCCCACGAGGCTGCCGGCGTGGTCAAAGGGCGGTTCCGCACAAACACACAGGCGGTATGGCATCCACACTACCATCACTGCACAAGGCCCAGGTGCCCATGCGACGCTCCATTGCCAGAGCAGTCGCAGCAAGCAGCCGCTCCTACGCCACCCAGTCCGAACACCCGACAGCGACACAGCAGCCCACCGCGCCGACGTCAGCTCCTGCCGCCCCCTCCACAGCACCCTCAGGCACCCGCGTCCGCCCAACATACTTCAAGAACACAACTCTCTCGTCCCTAGACTCCTTCATCGGCAGCAAATCCGCCGCCAGCCCGCTCTCCCAGGGCGAGGCCTACGAGCTCCGCACCGTCGAGGTCGGCCCCGCCGGGCGCAAGAAGACCATCACCCGCCTGCCCGAGTGGCTCAAGACCCCGATCCCCTCCCCGGGGGCCAACACCAACTTCGGCAAGATCAAGGCGGACCTGCGCGGTCTGGGGCTGCACACGGTGTGCGAGGAGGCCCGGTGCCCCAACATCGGCGAGTGCTGGGGCGGCGACAACAAGAACGCCGCCACCGCCACCATCATGCTCATGGGCGACACCTGCACCCGCGGCTGCCGCTTCTGCAGCGTCAAGACGAACCGCCGGCCTGCGCCCCTCGACCCCCACGAGCCCGAGAACACCGCCGAGGCCCTGGCCCGCTGGGGGCTGGGCTATGTCGTCCTCACCAGCGTCGACCGCGACGACTTGGCTGACGGAGGCGCCCACCACTTCGCCGAGACCATCCGCCGCATCAAGGCCAAGAAGCCCACACTGCTGGTCGAGGCCCTGACTGGCGACTTCCGCGGCGATCTGGACATGGTCAAGGTCGTGGCCGAGAGCGGGCTCGACGTCTATGCCCACAACGTCGAGACGGTCGAGGGGCTGACGCCATACGTTCGTGACAGGAGGGCAACCTTCCGGCAGAGCCTGAAGGTGCTGTCCGAGGTGAAGAGGCTCAAGGGTGATGATATCATCACCAAGACGAGTATCATGCTCGGCCTGGGGGAGACGGAGTCGGAGCTTTGGGACACGCTGAGGGGTAAGTCTTGCCGTTTGAGACGCTTGTGTTATCCTGTACTGCTGCGGCACCATCGAGCTGACAACGCTGGCGCCCGCAGAACTAAGAAAAGCCAACGTGGACGTCGTCACCTTTGGCCAATACATGAGGCCCACCAAACGCCACCTCAAGGTCGAGAAGTACGTCACGCCAGAGGAGTTCGACCTGTGGGGCAAGCGCGCCTTAGACATGGGCTTCCTCTACTGTGCTAGCGGGCCCCTCGTGCGGTCGTCGTACAAGGCCGGCGAGGCCTTTATCGAGAACGTCATCCGAAAGAGGGCAGGCGAGAAGGCAGCTGCCGCAACCACCAGTGGCATTGATGCCGCAGTTGCGCTTGAGCACGATAAAAACAACTCGCTTTAGGCAGTTTACCTGACCCTTGTTAAATTGCCTAGTAATCAGTCTTTTGGTTTTTGGTTTTGGTGTCGGTTATAGAAACCCGGATTGGAAAGGATTGCATTGGACTGGCGCAGAAGAGATATTTGGCAGTTCTCGACATCTGGCCGTGCTTGGCTTTCATAGCAGGCATTTCGCTGCAGCACGCTTGGCCAAGGCTGCCGTTGACGTGCCTGCCGCCCAGAAATGTATTGAGGAGGCAGCGTCTCAACAGGCTGCTTAGCATTAGACATGATGGTTTACAGATGTCGAGAGCACATCACAAGGATAACATTCAACAGGCAATGGAGGCTTGGTATGAAGAAGAAGAAGCCATCAATTTGAGCTGCAACTTTTTGTTGCCGCTTCTTGATGACCTACCTGGTCTTGTAGTCTGTCCTGTGGGTGGCATCTCACACTCGTGTAAAGCAAATTTCCCCCTTCAGATGAGCCTCCCTCAAGTGGGTGCTTTGACTAACAAGATTACTGCACAATCTAGCCAGCCTGGTTACTCCAGTGGTGCAAGCCTTGCTCGTGCAAGAGTGGGAATATACCATGCCTGGTCAGGCTTCGCCCAGGTTGGCCCAGCTCCACTCATTCAACTCCTGGTCAAACCAGTCTTTGCGCCTGCAGGTGACTGGGTATGTCGGCTGGATACCCTGGGTGGCACAGATGCCTCTCTGAATGGCCTTGGCGATGCATTCGTGATAATTGTCCGTACTGTCCCAAGGTGGCCTGAGAGTGACCCACACTTTATGCACAGAATCAGAGGTCAGCATATTGCCATCTTTCAGAACACAATATGATTCTCGAACTTACTCTCAATGCCATCGACGTGGTTCACATGGTCGCCACGGATGGTCATGTCCCTAAACCAGGCTGCTAGTGTTGCGTTGCCAGTGTTGCAGTTGACATCTCCAACAAGGTTGAAGTCTCATGTGTTGCAGTACCCTAATATGTGCTAGTCACCTGCTGCGGAGCCTAACTCGTTGCATTGTGGAACATTCCAAAATATGAAAGATGCCCAGGTGGGAATCCGTGACAGGAGAAGTGTGATGCTTACTTTTCACGCGATCGATCACGCCTTGACACCAGCCCCGGGCATGATACCCCCCTTGTCCTATACCTGTGACTGCAATGTGATAATCGAGCGTATGGCTGCCATCATTCTGGTTTGACTCACACTACAGCATTTGGAGTCAGCCATCAAAGGACCAAGGGAGTAGTTTCAATGGTGGAGGACATGGTCAAAGTATGGCCATAACCTGTCTCAAAGCCAATAATGTGGCA
Source organism: Diaporthe citriasiana (assembly GCA_014872975.1). NCBI lineage: Eukaryota > Fungi > Ascomycota > Sordariomycetes > Diaporthales > Diaporthaceae > Diaporthe > Diaporthe citriasiana. Next base: position 130,563 of record JADAZS010000043.1, on the reverse strand, counting down.
AGTTCTTTGAGGCACAGGCCTCATATGGGAGAAGTCTCTTTTTGAGGGGGTCAAGATTGTATCTAAAAGCTGCTTACCGATACCTGGTATGTTCGATTGACTGCGATGAGGGTAGTGCTGCAGCGCATATTTTTGATCTTCTCAGCAGCAGGATTGTCAAATTATCACTTGTCAAGTTCCCATCAAATTGGTAGAAGTCTTGATTGTGAGCTGTGGCGCCGTGTGGACCCATCTCATCTACACCAGGGAGATATAGGACACCATTATCCTGTCGCGGCGGTGGTTGGCTGCCGCCGGGATGTGCCAACCGGTTCCATCGCTGCAATAACACAGGTGCGAGTGCCACGTTGAGCGGCGGCAGGAAGTTCTCGGGTAATTGGGAAGCCCAGAGGGGAACACCAGGATAGTTCCAACGGCCTGTGTCATCCTGTGCTGCAATAGGCAGCTGAAAGGCATCGACAGGAGCCAAACAGCTAGGAACAACTCATATTAGAACATATAGGAATATACGGACACAGAAGAGTTGTCTTCCTACCTCGCACGGAGGAAGGTCCTGGGCGTTGTCCGGTCGAGAACACCGTATGCTTTTGGGAGGCCAGGCCGGTACCTCACGACGCCAAGGTACGTTCCAGAATCTGTGAAGACTACTCGATGATCACCCGGTGCAATAACTCGTTCGTTGCTGTTTGCGGGCACGGAATTTCCGCCGTCGAAATAGCCTTGAATCGTAAGAGGGTACAGGAAAATACGAGCACCCTCCAATGCGGCCTCATTCGGAAACCCAGCCCAGTCGAATGTGTCATCCCAGAGGTCAGATTGAATCTCACAGGGAAAGTATTGCCCAGCCTGCCACCTTGGCCAATGGCCCGGCACATACTCATGTACCCTATACACCCGGCCAACCACGCTTCAGAGCTACTGCATCTCCCATGCCCACGGTAGTTCCAGAATTCCTGGTTGGCACTGATGAAAGGAGAAATACGAGTCTAGTAGCCTCCAGCATTGGAGGCATCCATGAGGTGTTGCCATCCTTGCTAGATGTAGGTTAGTCATTAAATATACTTCCATCCAGATGTGAGACTTGTGGGTTGGACATTTACTTACACTGAAAGCAGCCCAGACCTCGTCTGCAGAAAAAATGGCCTCTAAAGCTCGGCCTCCAACTCGAGGGTCTTGTCTCCCGCCTGGCCAACCAGCTTTCATTTACCAAAGACGAAAGGAACAGAAGCCTAAGTCTACGTCTTTGACTATACCTCTACAGTGGTATAATCAATCTGCTAGGGCCAGCTGAACTACTTAATTGTGTCAAATTTCCATTTGATTAATCTAAAAAGTCAGAAATACAGTTCCAATCAGCACTAGGTTCAAAGGTAAAGGAGACTTTGCCATGGATATTTTCCTTTTTGGACAATCAAAGCATTCAAATTGTCCTCAACATTTAAATGTGCAGGTTACCATTGTTCAGACGTAAGGCTGAGAAGAGCAAGCTGTGGAATGTTCAGTAGTGGCAAAGCCAAGTACTAATAAATTCCTATTGGTGGCATCCCCGAGGTCCTGGTGTGGGAATGGTGGTACTGAGTAGCACTTTTTTGGACCTTCTAATACCATGAAGACTGTCCCTAGCTTGGTTTGAATATTGCCTGGGGTCAATTAGCTGAAGCCTTCCTGGTCATCAAGGCAGATAGGATGAAGATTATAAATGGATGGTGTTGGTGTTAACTTTGGAAACTTGGGGTGAAAAGGGCCCTGAACTATGCCAGTGTGGAAAGGTGCAAATCTTCCAATGGTTTTTCCACACTTGAGGACTCAATCCTGTTGAGCTACCGCTTTCAAAGTACAATCTACGAATACTTGCTGAAACTCCTCTGAAAAGGCACCGTAGCTAAGGAATTGCAAGGCTCATAAAGGTGGTGGAGCTCACCTGAGCACCACCTGATGCTATTGACCGTTAGCCTCTAACAGCGACCAAAGTGTGTAGTGTAATTACATTGTATTTAGTAAAGGACTCATATGAGATTTTGTGTACATGCACTAGCTCAGCACAGCCTCAAGGTGTAGGTACGATCAGAAGTCTTGTTGCTTTTGGCACTTCAATTTCTAGATTCCCGCCTCCCTCAGACTTCTAAACTCAGATGTGGTCCGGCCCCAAAACTCATCCCTGACCATTCCTTTTGTTCTTGTCAGGTCACTATCTGATCTGGAGCCTGTGTGATCAAATGAGACTGTCCTCAAGCTGCTTGTCCAGGTTCTGGCGGCAAAGCTTATCAGCAGCTTTGTTCTCATCCTGCTGATTCAGATGTAGTCAACAGAACCGAGGCCCGTGACAAGATCACCTAGATGTGATGCCCTCTGGATGAGATCCTGATTGACAAACTCCGAGTCACTTCCCTTCCCATTGGACCATCTGTTTCTGCACCACTTGTGGACCCAATCGTTCTTGCAACTGATTGCATACTGGGAGTCTGAACAGATGGTCACCTGAAGTTCTGGACTGCTAAGCAGAGTCTTGTACTTCTCAAGGGCCCACTCCAATGCCATAATGGTGGCTTTGATCTCAGCTCGTTGGCTGGTGGGATGAGGCTCGCTTAGCAGGCTACAGGTTCGGAAGTGTGCAGGTCGTCCGTGTGTGTGCACTCGAGGCAGCACGCTGCTGCTCCAATTGCACTCAGACGACTGTTGCGCCGGCAACCACCGTTGACATTGAAGACCATTAGGTAGACCATAATCATCAGGTTGACAGTTGTTGAGTGGTCCTGTTGGTTTGGCTCAGGTCCCTGAGGATAGATCAGTGCTCCGACAACAGCTGGTCTTTGCTGCTAAGGCTTAGACACTGGGTATGTGGTACTTGAAAGTCCATTTCTGGTCAGGAGGAATGGGAAACATCATTGATCACTCTAGTTGCTACTGAACCATCCACTCGGAACTCAATGTGGGGCAACACAGTGAACTAGCGTTCGGCTCAGTATAGGCAGTGTTGTTTTGGGGAGACCGTATGGCGGCATCTCAGCCTGGATATAGAATTCAAATGCTGCTTAGAGTGGAGGTAGAGCAAACACCCTGCAACTATGCAAAGAATGAATGTGGATTAACCACACTGCTTTTCAATCAGTGATGGTTTGCTCCAATGACATCAAAGCACCAAAAAGAACTGAACCACACCGGGAAGTTAAATCAGGTGAGTGAATTTATGTGCATGAACAAACAAGCTAGTTTCAATAAATGTATGTCATGCAATCTTCTGACAAACCCAGTCAGTAGATCAATTGACAGATCAAATGCGGAGGTACAAAACTCACTAGTCATGGAGATAATCTTAATGGCATGATGGAGAGGGCTACTAGGCAATGAAGCAATGACATGTAAAGATGGACAATTTTTAAACAAAGGCACCTGTTCAGGTTTTGAACGGATGGTTTTCATGGATGAAAGATTGGTCTGGGTTCTGTAGGATTTGCTTCCAGAAATTGGAGTTTTGTTATTTTCCCTTGTCTAGATTAAAGTATAGCCTGGAAACCCTTCTTTTTATGCTGTTTCCAAGAGTCCTCCGAGCTCAGATTTCCCAGGAATCTCGTCTGACATGCAGGCCTATCGGCGTTTGAATATTAGGCTGAGATGTAAGCCCTACATCAGCTGGATCTGTCTGAGTCCAGCTCTGAAAAGGGCGAACCTTGATGGTAATCAATTCCGATCAAGAGCTCGCCGAGGCGGCAGCATCTGGGACATTGATAGCAACATTCTTCTTATCGCTTTGGCCCCTGGCCTTTTCCGCATCAACTTGCATCTGGTCGTCAGGGCTCTCCAGCGCCCGGCAGTCCAAGCACGTATTCTTTTCCCGTAAATGTACATGTTAGGCCCACCGAAAGCGAATGCGGCCATTATGCCACCATAGATAGCGAAGTTTGCCATGAAGCCGAGTTGCTCCACCTAGGTTCAAAGTCATGTCGAAAGACAGAGCAAAGCCTACGAATAGACGTAGCGAGGAGACATTGACAAGAACAGTTCTGATAAATAGTGAGAAGAGGTGAGCAGAAGTGAGGCAGCCGGACAGTGTAGGTAACTCACCCTGCAAAACGAGGATAACTCTCTACCAAGTAGACCGAGAAAACCGCACTTGTAGTTAGGTGCCCAAAGGCAATGAGAAAAACTCCTACCAGTATCACAATTTTCGGCACGCTGCCAATATTCTCACCTGCATAACCGACAACTATGGGACCCACGATACCGGCTGACAGTGGAACGATCAGACTTAGCAGATGTGAAGTCGCTAGCTTCAATGTTTGGTGCGCGGTCCGTAATGGAGCTCGTCAAGTCTGGGATGGGTCTCGCCCGGTCCGAGGGCATAGACTTGTTTCCCAGCTAGCACGGATCAACAGTCTCAGTGAAATGGCCAAGCTTGGGTTGACATATTTTGTTATATATACAAAAGCGGGAGTGAACAGACATACCAAGCTCGTCATCAGATCGGATCCATCACGTCTCGGGCACAAACGCAATTGAAAAAAGCCAAGCTAGAATACCAACCCCAGCCGTGATATAGTAGAGATATCTCCAGTTAACACGGAGAATAACGTAGGGGCTAGGAATCAAGTCTGTTAGCCCTCAGCTACAAAGTCACCATTGAGAAGCATGATGGCTTACGCAGAGATACCCAGGCTTAATACAAACAGTCCCTGTGTTGCGCCGACGAGAGAGATGGCGCGATTCCTCTCATGAATGAACATGAAATCCTGAATTATCAATGGCACCTATGGTCCTGTCAGAAGACTATCCCCAACCATGTGTATGTAGGAGGTGGCGGCAAGGTGGTCACATTGGTCTGGGACCTAAGATGGAGAGGCGAATTGTTCGCGAGGACTCACCAGAGCTTCAACCGCACCAGCACCGAGGCCCTGAAATGCTCTTGCTGCAAGATGGCTGTTCAGAGAAGTCGAGTAACCCGCCCACAGCCCTCCACTCCAAGCCATTGCGCCGGTGGCCAGCAGCACAGGGCGCCTCCCAATAGCAATGGTAAGTGGCACGACGAAGTAGCTATGACCGTCCAGTGTCAGCTCGTGTTTTGGTGTGCAAAGTCGCCCATAGTGGAACCCGCATGGCTTAGAGTGCCTGATTCTCGCATTGCTTGTACCAACCCCCCCCCCCCCCGGCCGTGAAGTATTCCTCCAATACCACACCAGAAACTACAGAGGAAAGCCGTACTCTTAGGGGATGACTTACGACGCAATACCTTTCACAAGCAGCGGCAGCGAGGCCAGCAGCGACACCTTCCACAAGGGTGGCCCACCCATCCCTGACATCAACGGGTTTCCGCCTGACCCTCCGCCCCCGTCTTGCTGTGGCTGACCGAGAACCTTGGGATCAACACCTGTGTACTCAAGAACGAACACAGGGACCATGGCGCCAATGACGTTCTCCGCGGCCAGCGCCAGCGCGCCATATAGGGACAACGCGGCGACGGCCGCCCACTTGCGCCAAGGGGCCAGGTTCAGCGGGTCCTTGGGGCTAGGTGTCGGCCGGATGCTGTCATTCTCGAACAATTGTGTCGTGCCGACCACGAGGGCCTCCGGGGAAACCTCTTTCTGCAGTGATGACATCGGCGCGTCGTAGAACTCGGCCGTCGACGCGGGCGACACCACCCGTGGTGAATCTTCCTCAACTGTGTCAACAGCCATTATGTGTCTCGTCTCTTGTCACCTGTATGGTTGAGGTGTTATACTTTGGCTGCTGTGCTCTGCCTTCGCGTCACCTCGAGGGGTTCCGTCCCAAGTCTGGGATTTTGAGCCAGTGCAGTGCGCCAATAATATAAGAGAGTATTAGATGGCAAGAGGACCAACGCCACAGCATCCTAACAAATCATCCCAAACGTTTGGGGGGATCGGGAACGGAGTATATAGATGACGGGATGATCGTAAGTCCGGAAAATGGTTTTGCATGGATGAAGATGCCGCATTTCAAGGTGCCTCTTGATGTGAGAAGCCTCTGAGGCACACAAAAAGATACCATGGGTCTGGGCGAAGAGGCTGTGGAACCAGGAGTGGCGTAATGTGCGTCTAGCACGGTACACATAATGCTAAACATCGTTGGCAATGTGTGTCATTGGTCGGAACTCAGTACTGCGCTGGTAGGCATTATGTTTTGTTGTCGCCTCCAAGCTGTGCCCAAGCTCTATGCAAGCCATGTCCAAGCCAAGAATAGTTAATCTGCTAGGTTACCAGTTTAAAGTGAAGCAAGGCGCAGAGTGGAAGTATTTGACACCATATTTCAGATAACGAACAGGCACTAGAAGTCGAAGTATATGGCTAGGCAATAAGTCAAAGCAATTCTAGTATAACCCTACCGGAGACCAGGATCGGGATAAGACAGCCCACCAGGCATCCGAATAAGACCGTGATTGTTCCTGTCCTCAGGCCAGAGTTCGCCACTGTGTTTCGTACAGGAGAACTCAGGGACACACAAGGACACTTGCAAGTTCCGTTCCCTTGACCATTATGCAACAAGGAGAAACTCTGGTTCCGGGCGAAACAAACCACTGAGCATCACAAGTCTGACTCGATGTCGGTTGGTATTGGAAAAAGACTGCCAAGAAATCTCCGAGGGGTGAGAGGAGGTTGGAAAAGTTGGGTAGGAGAAGGTCGAGCATCAAGATCCGGTCATGTGTGCAGGTTTGGATAAGGGCAAGGTTGCCCGCAGATTGACTGTTTTCAAGGTACTACGTGATGTAATTGAGCCAAAAGTTGTCTCAGAGCGCGTGCAATTCCCGAAGCCTTTGCAGATCGTCCAAAGTCGGGACTCTAGACGATCTTGTCACAATGACGGCCTCGTCCAGAACCGTCTGAAAGAAGAGAGGGGAGGAGAGGTACACTCTGTAGCACAACAGTCAGGACCAGTGTCAACACCCTCCCTCTCCCAGGGCCATCCTAGCTGTATGCATGGAACATGCCAAGGCTGGGGTGAGTGCTGAGGCTTCTAGAAGCCGGGGCAGAACTTCACAGAGCATTCCCACCGTAGTCGCCCAACCCCCCCTTTTTTTCTTTTTTCTTTCAAATATAGTTTTTCCCTTCTATATTCAATAAAACTGAGCATCATCTATGTGGCTTCACGAACGGAACGGTCACAGAGGGAAATTAGACATTCTGGCATGCGTAGCTAGCTTTACCAAGTTTAGCCACGCACAATCAATTTTCGTGCTGAACTCTAGCATTGGTTAGTCGTGCAAGATTTGCTCAGAAATTGTGTGAGCCATTTGAACAATCGGTATCGTCGCTTACGCCTCCTGAAGAACGGGCACGCGCCATTCGGGACCGGGAAACTGTGACGCAAGTCTCGACCCTCGGACCTTTTACCAACTTGGCGGCACGGACGAAACCAAGCTTCGTTCACCAGTGATGTATCTCGGTCTCCTAAACATGAGCTCGCTTTTCGAATGCCCTCGGACCTCGAGGGAGATCTCGGCTGTTGTGGTAGTAGTTGTTATTGTTCATGGCGATGCTGATGGCTCCAGTAGCCAACCTCCTTGCAAGCAGACCAGGCCTCGGTGATTCCAATCTCATGTTGTTAGACTGCCCTCGCCACCCACTCGAAACCCTGTCAGAGATGGACGCCATGAAAAGAAGACCGCCCAATTCCGATGCAACAATCCTACCGCCGTCCCCGAAAGATACCACCCGTCCAGGAAAAACAAGCACATAGAAGCCAGAAATGGTATATCGCAAATCGCTAGACAAAGTGAAGATGAGACAAGCAAATGCTGAGATGCCCCTTCCGATTGTAGCCAGAGACGACCGAGTAGATGAACAGGGAAATTGTAACATATCCAAGGAAAAATAAGTAAACGACTCGATGCGTGCGAGACATCTCTCGACAGTCCGGTCAGCACTTGAACGCGGTCTGTGTCCTTTCTTTCTCTATCAGCTGAATCGACATTTGGTTGCAAATGGATATGACCACATAGTGAAATGTGCAATGACCCGACCCGTTCCTGGAAAGTGGCGCTTCCCAGTCGGATCGGTGGCGCAAGCCGTGGGTGTAACCTTGGGTGTATTTAGTCTCGCTCGTCAGTCTCGTTGCACCCGGTCGTGCGCCGAGTTCATATTCGTGATTTTATGGTGTGAAGGTCGTTTCTTCAGTCTCTCCTCGCTTTTCTTCCTCATCGTTGGCCACGGTCAAACCATCATCCTCCAGGCCTGGACCGTCGATGCAGGATGGTGCCTCAACGGGCCAGGCTGGGACGGGTATCGGGGCAAATTTGACCCCGGTGTCTTTCTCTTTCGTAACCCGTAGTATCTCGATGGCGAGTTCCCATCGCCTGACCATCCGCTCCCTGCGATCCTTGAACTTTTTCGCCAACGCGTCCTCCTCGTTGGCGAGCTCCGCGACAAGGTCCTCCATCTCCTGGTCACGCTTCTCCCGCTGCTTCTGAAGTTCGGATTCCTGACGCTCGAGCAGCTCCTCCATGCGTTTAGCCTGACGATCCCGGAGCACATTGATCTTTGCTTGATGCAACCTCGCCATGCCCTCGAGCGCATTGTGCTGCTGTCCGAGTTCTCGAAGGTGCCTCTCGGTGATGACGCGAGGGGGCATGTCGCTGCCGGTCCCGCCTATCGAGGACCTGCCTAGAGCCTTGCAATATGCTTCCATGTGCTTGACGCGGATGCGCACGCTCTTCTCTGCCTGTTCCAGCGAAGCCCGCAGTTCGATCTCAGCAGCGATTTGGCGCTCCTCGAGGTGTTGCTCGGTCTTTGCGTGGCGCTCCTTCATCTTGTCGATCTGATCCGAGTACTTCTCATTAAGCTTATGTTTTCGCTCCTCGTGCCGCGTCCACATGACCCACTTTGTCTTCCTTTCAAAAGTTCGAAACCGCCATTTCTCTTCCTCTAGCTCCTCTCTCAACTTGTTGAATTCGTCGCAGGCCTGTGTCCTCTTCTCTGCCTGCTGACGTTCCACCTCTGCGGCTGCAGCCGCAGCCTCCTGAGCCGCCTTTTCAGCCTCTAGCTCGGCTTCTCGTGCGGCCTCCTCCATCCTTCGCCGCTCAAGCTCCTCCTCCCCGTTGCAAAAGTTCGGGCAGCCCACGGCAGGATCCCAAACAGCACCGCATATATAGCAGAACTGAGCCTTGCACCGGCACGTCATGTGAGTGCACCCCTGGGTGAGCTCCACCAGAGTGCGGCACTTGTAACACCTTCTCCAGCCTGACTTCTCACCCATTCGGAGCACTTGGTCCAGCTCATGATCGTTGGGGCAGTCCTGACCTACGGGATGTGCATCCCTCTTGCACCAAATACACACTCTGGTCCGGCATTCCCGGCACACCACGTCGAAGGGGTGCTTGGGATCGATGCGGCTCCGTGGAGGAATGAATTCGTTGCAGCAGGGGTTGGGACAAAAGATTCGCGCCTCCCAGGGCGTGCTGTACTGCTGAACAGCCTTGAGGAATAGCTGCTGTTCCTCGCGGGTGAGAAGATTGCGGATCGTCGTGGATGGGATGGGTTGGGTGCAGCATCGGGGCGGCATCTTGGACTCGTCGGTCGTGGACTGTTCGATCATGATCCGCAGGCAACTTCCGCAGTAGGTGTGACCACAAGGCAGGGTCTGGAGATCGTTTTGCTTGTTGAAGTCGTCACGACAGCATATACACGATCTGATCGGCAAACGTCAGTGTTGTCTCGTGATACAAGAAGGATATCCGAATGGCCGCAAAGCGCGATGGCTTCACCTACAAAGTGGTACTTGGTGTAGTAGACGGTCGTTTCCACCGCACTTTCGCCTTTAAACCGTTTTTTATACTGATGTAGCTCTTCCTTGTGCTCACGCTGAATATGCTCGGAGCGGTGTCGGTAGGCGTAGGTGGTCGTTTGAGGATTTTGGGCTGGCACAAGTTGGGCTCCAACTGCGCCAGGTACTTGTCGTAGGTCGAAAAGTTGAGGCTCCGCGACCTCGCTCTCGAACTTGGGAGGGGAGGCGGATTTTCGCGTTGCCCTGCACCAGTGTCTGGGCGCGAGGGAGGATTTGACGTTATGGCGGTATCTGCGGTGTTGTCTGAGCCGGAGGAGGTATTGCGAGCATGGGTGGAAGAGAGAGTGGCGTCTGACTCGGGGTCAGGGCAGTTGGTGTCTTCCGATGGGGAGGGCGGCGGCGGCAGAGATATGCCCAGGGCGGCAGCCCTGTGGGTCAAGTCTTGGTCGATGTGCTGCTCGGTCTCGACGGAGCGAAGCACCTCGACGAGGTACGAGAGGTCGTCAAGCTCGCCTGGGGCGTTATCTATGACAGGTTCGGCCGGATTTGCATTGTGGGCAGTGGGCAGCAGTGTTGCAAGCGAACCCATTGTCTTGAGGTACCGGTGAAGGGTTCGCCTGCGGCTGTCTCTGCAAGACGAGACGACCTGATCGCAGGAGGGCAGAGACAAGAAGATGAGCAGTGAGCCCCGGCGGATGGCGGACAGGAAGTCAAGGGCCTAGTATAAGGTGCCGAGGTGTCCAGGACGGGATCAAGGAAAGCGTGGCGGTCAGACGCGCCCCCTTCATCGACGGTCCATGATCCAGTGACAGTTCAGGATGGCGTCGGCCGTTGCCCCTTTGCGGTAGGAGGAGAGGCGTGTGCAGTTCGGGGGGGTCGGGGAAGGGGGGAAGGGGGTCGGTGCGGTTGAGAATCGGGCAACGGGCGGGACTAATGAAGAGTTAGGAATTCAGCCAGGTCTAAGTGGGATGACACGACTGTGTCACATATAGCAAGAGCAGATAGAGAAATAGGCTGACTGGACACAAACACACGCACGTACTCACACACGCTAATAGGCAAGATGAGTGGCCAGCGGGGTCGGAGCAGTCCCTGTGTGAGTGCGTGTTTCTGCCTCTGTGCTTGTGCTCGTGCTCGTGCCCCTGCTAGTATACTCCTCCTACTCCTGTCGCTGTCTCTGTCTCGCGAACTCGTGTAGGGTTGGGGTCGGTGCGACTCTTACGGGATACGTTGGAGGCCAGGCGTGCAAATGATTACATAGGAAGATGTTGGGAAGACAGAGTTGGTGGTTGCATATGGGAAAGAAGAAGAGAAGAGACGAGAACGGAAACGAACAAAAAAAAAAAAGACCCAACGGCACAAAAAAAAAAGACAAGATTAGACTACCAAGTAGAAACAGGCGGACTGTAGACAGCAGACCCAGGCTCCGAGTCGGCCCCGTATTTTGAAAGATAGCAGTCTGGCAAGTGGAAATCAGGAATCATGCACACCACTGCCAGGGAGTCGGGACTACACCGCGGGGGGACGGAGGCAAGAAAGACTGGAGTGGACCGGAGTGGGCGGGCGGCTTTTCTGGTGGAGACGGGAATGGTCAGGTCAATCAAGGTTGATGGGCGAGGCAGGCTCCTTCCTGCTCATGCGGTGGGCCTGTGCCAACGGATGGTTGACGAGTGATCGGATCGGGTGGGGGAGCAAACAGAGATGTGGTGGCAGACTATGGGGTAAATGTGGACGGGCGAGCGCCTCATTTCGATTTGCGTAGGGTACAAACAGTAACTAACAGCCAGAGGTGGACGAGTTGGCACGGGTGAGTGGGTATGTACCCAGGTAGGTATGTAGGTCCCTAGGTAGGTAGGTAGGTAGGTACCACAGTAAGTAGACCCCCTCCCCCAGCATTCTACACTATGCCTGACTAACGGTAGGTAGGTGCGTGATACCGTGTCTAGGTGGGTACCGAGCAGATAGACTGTCTGTCTGCTCGGAACCTCGTGCCTTTACAAATCCCATGTCCTGTCCGTTCTTGTTGTCCCTGCATCGTCTCGTCCTATCTTTGTCGTGAGTGCAGTTTGGAATGGGAGGTGCAACTGCTTTGGGTTGCAGGTGCGAGAGGAATTACGATTGCGACGGCAACTGCCACTGCAAGCGCCTGATGACGGGCTGCAACTTCAGCCTGCACTTGAGCGGAACCGGCCAGGTGTGAGCCGGCGAGAGCTTGAGCTTGACCCGTGCTGGTTGCGAGTGGTATTGTGGTGTGGCAGGTGCAGGGCGGCAGGCGGGTATTTCCCTTTCCCCACCCCTGCAGTCCAAGTGTAATACGTGCAGTCCACTATTACAGAATTCTTGCCAGGCCTACCTACCTACACAGCAGGGCAGTCAGTCTACCTATACACTACAGAATGCTGCATCTCGCTTGCTCGCTGTACATACGTACTCTCTGCAGGTCGACTGACTTTCAAACCTCCTCACCCGACTAACACCGTCACCTGACTAGAAGATCCACCGCATTCGATCTCAACCGTCGACACCACCCCCCCCCCAACAAGGCCACGAGGTCGTGAGGCTGTGGCTTGTCGTCCGATGAATGCGATGAACACAACAACGTCGCCCCGTGTCCTGTATTTCCAGCAGACGAGGCCCTCGGTTGCAGGCTGCCGCTGCAGTGCCACCGCACCCGGTTGACCTGTCGTATTGGTCCCCAGTTCGCAAATCGACAACGTTCATGTATCAACCAGTTCAATGTCCATTTGCCGCGTGTACTGTGGTATGATCGTGACTTGACACTCAGCACAGACTGCGTCCTCCGTCGTTGACTTCTTGGCCGAAAGAGTATGGGCTTCGGACATGACGGCCAATAAAGTCCCCGTGGCCGTGGCCCTGGCGTACTGTGTGTCCATCCAACTGCCAGCCTCCAGCCCGCGCGGGCATGCACGTACGTGCCCATGCCTCGCCCGTTCGGCATACCTGCATTAGCACCGCCAAGGCTGCGCCTTGGCCCGCCATGCCAGTCCGCAGGACCTCGTCATCTCATCTGGACAAGGACATCCCGTCTCGCAACCTTCCAGACTATGTAGTGGGCTGTTTCTCGTTTCACCTGTACACACCGCCGCCCTGCACTGATGACTGATGGCTTGCTTACTGTACTGTGCACACTGTCCCCTGTAGCTATCAGCGACACATTTCATCTACGTCTCGTCTTTTTTGTCAAAGGCATGAACAAGTCCCCGCCGTCCGCCCAGAAAACGGGAAAGACCCCGAAACTAGACCCCATCTTCCCAGCCCTATCTGCCCGCCCTTCGGTGGGGACGAAAGCTGCGGTGAATTGAGTCCGCCGGGATGCTGTTCATGCGTCTCTCTCTGCCAAAAGGCCCTAGCCGCCCCAGCCGAAGACCAATATCTGCTGTGACCCAGAACCCGAGTCCACCAGGGGGCAGTCTTTTCGTTTCTTTTTCGGTGACAAGTGAATGAATGGTTAGCAGCTGTCTCTCACTTTCTCTTCTTCTTTTTCTCTTTTTTTCTTTTGCTCCCGACAGGGGCTACTAGGTATAACCCAAAACACCGATTTCATCCAAACACTTCTCGAGACGGACCGCGGCCTCGCCGAAAACCTTTATCCCCAAAAGCCAAGCCCACATCTTGGGTGCCATCGGCTGTGTCTCCGGGTGTGTCTCAAGAGACTGCCCATGGTAACGTCTAGCAAGATGGGGTCTCAGGGTGCTGAGCGCATTCTAGAGCTGCGCTCAGCCGTCCCAACTTTTGAGACAAGGGTGTTTATCTCAGGTCGATCTGTACCTGGCCATTCTAGAAAGGTTCCAGAAGGGAGGCGAAGACTGCCCGGTCTCAATACATGTGCTTGGCGAATCGGGACTCTTCAATCCTTGAGCAGGGGAGTTTGTGCCGCCTCTCTGCCGTGCCACGTGAAAAGTCTCCAAGTAGTAAAAAGCATAGCGACCCGTCTTCAACTCGCATTTGCGTTGTCCATCGGCTCCAATGAGGTAGGTAGTTGATAGCGCACTAATGGGCCGAGCGAGTCTTTCCAAGCCATGCATTTTGGCAGATGAAGAAGAATAGGTTGACCAGCGCCGAAATGTTGAATACAAATTAAACCCATCAATTCATTCGCCCCTAGGACGCTAAACTTTCTACACCCATGGCTGTGTTGTTAAAACAAGAAACGCCCTCATCGTGTATCTATACTGTAGTAGCAGCCGCCATGCCCGGAATCTTTGGGGGTATCGATGTGATGTTGAAATATTCAGACCGTGATACGACCTTCGAGTTGAAGTCGAATGGAACGCCGAGTCCAATGCTCTTGCCCCTTCCTTTCTCTCTGCCCCATGCCCCATCGTCTTAGATGCAGGTGTGCTCCTCTACGGGCGTTGAAGCATCCATTCTGATCCTTACCTATTTCCACCCCCGCGCTTGCTTTACTGCACAGGCCCATCAGAGGTGTCCTCGACCGGGGGACACGTGCAGAACAAGTTCAGATCTCCATAGGCTGTTGTTGAAGTCTTGTCAGCAGACGGTGCGATACAGGCAAGGTGATGCTAATTTCTGGATCGGTAAGGGAAGGGGGCAAGGCTCACTATCATCGACCCTCCCGATGCTGGGCCAGAACTTCTTCTCCCGGAGCCAGGGCAGCGGGTACACCGCCTGTTCCCGGGTATATGGCCTGTCCCACTCGCCTCCGACAATGTCCTGTACCGGGTGAGGCGCCATCTTCAGCACGTTGCCCGCGCGAGGCATTCGGCCCTCCTCGACGGCGCGGATCTCGCCCCTGATGCTGATGAGAGCGTCGACAAAGCGGTCGAGCTCCTCCTTACTCTCGCTCTCGGTCGGCTCGATCATCAGCGTGTTGGCAACGGGCCAGCTCATGGTGGGCGCGTGGAAGCCGTAGTCCTGCAGGCGCTTGGCGATGTCGATGGCCTCGACGCCGGACGTCGCCGCGAAGGGCCGTGTGTCTAGGATGAACTCGTGCGCACACCGCCCGTGCTCGTTTGTGTAAAGGATCTCATAGTGCGGCCGCAGCCGGCTGAGCAGGTAGTTGGCGTTGAGGAGCGTCACCTGCGTCGCCTTTTTGAGCCCCTCGGATCCCATCAGCATGTTGTATGCCCAGCTGATGGGAAGAATCGACGCGCTTCCATATTGGGCGCTGCTGATCAGGCCCTTGGATTGCGTCGTGATCACGCCCGTCGGCGCCAGGTGTGGGATCAAGTGCTTCTTGACGCAGATGGGGCCCACGCCGGGCCCGCCACCGCCGTGAGGGATGCAGAACGTCTTGTGCAAGTTGAGATGGCACACATCGGCGCCAATCTCGCCCGGCGAGCATAACCCGATCTGTGCATTCATGTTGGCGCCGTCCATGTACACCTGTCCACCATACGAATGCACAATTTGGCACACCTTGCGAATCGCCGGCTCGAAAACGCCAAAAGTCGAAGGGTACGTGACCATGATGGCGCCTAGCTGGTCCTTGTACTTCTCGCACTTGGCCTGCAGATCCGCCACGTCAAGGTTGCCCGTCTTGGTGTCGCACTTGATCTGCACCGTGCGCATTCCCGCCATCTTCGCCGACGCCGGGTTGGTCCCGTGCGCCGATACCGGGATCATGCAGATGTCGCGCTTCTTGTCGCCATTGGACTCGTGATATTTGCGGATGGCCCGCAGCCCGGCGAACTCACCCTGTGCGCCCGAGTTCGGCTGCAGAGAGACGCCGTCCATGGCGGTGATGCTGGTGAGCTGGTCTTCGAGGGACGAGATCATCTTCAAGTAGCCCTTGACCGTGTCTCTGGGCGCATAGGGGTGCACGTTGGCAAATCCGGGTTTGGTGATGAGGGCCATCTCCGTAGAGCCGTTCAGCTTCATGGTGCATGATCCGAGTGGAATCATGGAGTGAACGAGAGAAATATCCTTAGATTGCAGTTGGTATATGTATCGCAGAATCTCCGTCTCCGAGTGATGCGTGTTGAAGATGGGGTGAGTCAGGTACTCTGACTGGCGCTTGAAAGGCCCAGGGATCTCAGCTGTGTTATAATCTTGCTTGGCAAGCGATGACACGTCCTTTGTTCCGTTGAGAAGGGAGAGCAAGGTAGCAAGTTCATCGTACGTGGTGGACTCATCGATACTGATGCCAATCTTGGTAGAGTCAAGACGGCGAAGATGGATTCCGCGCTCCTCGGCCTCACGCAGCAGGTCCGCAGCCGCGGACTCCCCGTTCTGGCCTGGCTTGTGAATCACAAAGGTGTCGAAAATGGGGCCCCCCGTGAGCACCTCCCAGCCGGAGGCAGAGGCGACGTTCTTGGCCAGCTGCGCGTCCCTCGTAATCTTTTCGGCGATGGCCCTCAGGCCCTCCGGGCCGTGGTAAATTGCGTATAGCGCACTCATATTTGCAAGCAGCGCCTGAGCCGTGCAGACGTTGCTAGTCGCCTTGTCTCTCCGGATGTGCTGCTCACGAGTCTGGAGGGCCAGCCTGAATGCCTTCCCGCCGAGCCGGTCCTTGGATACCCCAATGAGACGACCTGGCATTTTCCTCTTTAGCTTGTCAGCAACGGCAAAGAATGCCGCGTGTGGGCCACCAAAGCCCATGGGGACGCCCAGCCTCTGAGCGCTTCCAAATGCGATGTCAGCGCCCCATTCTCCCGGGGGCGTGAGCAAGGTCAGTGCGAGAAGATCAGTCGCCGCGGCGAGGAGTGCCCCCTTCTTGTGGACAGAGTCGGCCAGTTGTCGGAAATCCTTGATCTGGCCTATTGTGTCAGGGTACTGGACCATCACGCCCACGAGGTCACCACCGAGCTCCTCGAGCCGCGCGGCAAACTCCTCTGACAGAACATCGGCCTGCTCAATCTTGATCCCGAAGCCCTGAGCGCGGCCCTCCATGACGGCCAGTGTCTGAGGATGCAACTGGTCGGAGACGACGTACGTCTTGCCTGGCAGCTCCTGTCGGGACAATGGCAGGCTGCCTAGGGACAGAGTCAAGGCCTCTGCAGCCGCGGTCCCCTCATCCAACAGACTAGCATTTGAAATAGGCAGAGCTGTGAGATCGGATACCAAGGTCTGATAGTTCAACAAAGACTCCAACCGTCCCTGGCTGATCTCAGGCTGGTAAGGAGTGTAGCTCGTGTACCAGGCGGGGTTCTCCAGAACATTGCGCTTTATGACTTCGGGAACAAGAGTGCCGTAGTAACCGGCGCCGATGAAGCTCTTGCCGACCTTGATCTCGTCCCTCTGGAGCGCATCGACCATGCTAAGAACCTCTGATTCGGGAAGCGCCTCCGCGACGGCCGCTTCGGTTGGCTCAACACCTTGGTCATGCCTCGACTTTGGGAACAGTTTCCGAGTTGAAAGGATGTCAGGCGGAATTACCTGGCTGACGAAGTCATCGAGAGACTTGACTGGAGGATCTAGGACCTTGAGCATCTCCTCGGCCGAGGTGTCATCGGGACCGATGTGCCGGCGAGCAAAGGTGTCAAGCATAGCATAGCCAGATTTACTGAAAGTCGACTTGTTCCTGGTGAAGGTCTTGCTCCCAGCTAGACCACCAGCCGAGCAGGATCGGCAGAGCCATGGCCGCTGAGCATTGGCGGCGATGCGGAGGCTGAGAGAAGACGCCGTTGCCCTTGACCCGGTGGCCCGACCCAGACGACCGAGTTGCCGAGAGACGGCAAAGCCATTGGCGGCCATGGTTCCTGGTGCAAGTGAAATTGACCGTGGGGGTACACGGTAAAAACCAAAAGGGCCCTCCTCAGGTTGAGCGTAAAGATGAGATCAGGTATTGTCCAAAATAAGAGGATTGAATCCCACAAGTTTGTTTCGGCGGCCGACGGTGGTCCCGGGTTAGCGAGATAGATAATACCAGCGGGAGTGATTGATGTGGTGGCCCTAGAATGCCATGGATTCGCCACTGCCTAAGTAGGACCCGGCCAGCAACTAGAGAGATATCCGGGTGCGAGAGACTAGGTAGCCGTGTCTAAGCGTCAGGAAACGTAATAAGTAAGGCGAGAGTGGGAGGGGAGCGGAATAGGACTGGCTGGGGGTGACACATAGGGACTTGGACATACGGGAGTTGTGCTTGTCGGTTATGTTTGTTTGTGCAGGCCGGCCACCACACGAGAGAAGTGCGACGGTGAGGATGGAGAGAGGGCAAGGGAGGAGTGGGAGAATTGATCTAGTCTGGTCTACATTCTCCCTTGTTATCCATCATCTATCATGATCCAACATCCATGGTCGTGCCAGGGGTTGCAGAGAAAATGGCTGCGCCAGTGCCTGTGCCAGTGCCATGGCCACCGGGATCAGTGCATTGCCCTGATAACGGGCTCTCGAGCGCGCTTCTTTCTGGGTAATACCTAGGAATAACGAGCCGGTGCTGATTGTCAGTCGGGACGGCCAGGGCATGAGTCGCCAGTCCGTTCTCGCAGCTGTTCCATCCTGTTGCCGCGTTACACAACAGTCCAATGTGGTACCTCACGGAAACGTAGCCGTGCTGGATGACCGTGATCGGCTTGCTGCCCGTGCCTTGCCTCTGCCCCAGCTTCAGGCCATCGAGTGCTCTTAGCCCTCCGCTCCGGCTACGGTGGAGCACTGGGGCCACTCCTGGTCATCAGACGCCTAACTACTGGTACCTTGGCCCTGTACTTGAGTACCTGCCACAGCCTGCCCCGGTCCATCCACCCCAGCCTTATTATCGACATTTCTCTCCGCCTTATCAAAGCTCTTTCCTAGTGTAAAAGTTTGTTGTCGGAGGCCATCCAACAAAACCGTTCGTCACATGCGTCATTGCTTCTGCACCCAATCCAGCAGCACCTCCTGCACGACCCAGACAACCCACGCCAGCCCTCTCCCCCGTCACCCGCAGTAAAAACAACACGCATTCAATATGTTCGGAGGAAGTATGTGTTACCTGCATCCGCCCCCTCTTTGGAATGCCCAGCACGCTAATGTTCTCTTCTCGCAGTGGGAATGCCGCAGTTGTCGGCCGAGGACCTTCGGGCCGCCGAGGCTGAGGCTTCTTACACCGTCCAGCAAGTCGTTGCAACGGCTGTTGCTCTGTATCTTTGTATGTTTTGACATCCCTTGCAACTGTGGTGCTGCGGAGCACGCATACCCCTCCCTTCTCTTCTAGAGGTCTTTTGTACAGTCGCTAACCTCTCGTCCGCCAGCACCTTTCGCCGTCGACGCCATCTGGAAGATCTTTTAAGCATAGGGGACCGGGACCGCCCTTCAAATTACTCTCTTCTGCATCACATTGAGCGTACGTGTACAATACTAGATGGACGATACCATGGAAACCTTGACGATGGCGGCGTACTCTCCTCATAGCATGCATTTCGGCATTGGCACATGGCGGCCAAGGGCACTTGGCTTTTGCAATGCGCGACGTTCAGGTGTATGATACGAACAAGATCCTCGCGAAATGAGAAAAATTAGATCAACGGCATTCGCATGTTGCCCGCCGCCCACCGACCCTGACCGTGCTGTTACCTTCAGTTATGTGAGGGTATCGGAATTGTCGACTACTCAAGCACATGCATTGCCGAATACTGTAGCGTCTGAGGCTGAAGGCAAAGGTCTCCGGAGTATGCCCTTGGTCAAGAAGCCTTGATGCAACGATATGCCGGACCTCGGCAGTATGTCGAGAGCCTGCTAAGAGTGTGGCGCAGAAGTCCCGATACGAGAGACAATTCCGCAGGGTCATGTCTCGTTGGATCTGGCCGCAATCGCGTTGCACATTCGACCAGGCGTAACCAGACTACATTCTGGGCTGACCAGCAAGTGTTGAGCTGGGCGTTGCTGTAGCTCAAGGCTCTCGTTCGTATCAATCAGTAATCGGCCCATGTTTGGCATCTTCAGCCGGGGGCCGTGCTGCATGGGATTCAGCTCGCAGAGCATCGGGAAGATGAGACGATGCTTCAGCTGCACTGCACCCCGAGGGACCTATGGAAATCCCACGCACATGTTGAATTCGGCAGCTGGCTCTCACAAAGAAATGGCAGATTATGAAATATGACCCATTTAATGATCTTGGCGCTGTTCGGGCTTTTGGCAGCGGCCCGTATTAATGCAAATTGGCCTGGTTGTAAAATCGGGCCTCCCCAACTGGAATTGTTTCAAAAGCGCTCTGGCAACTGTGACCGTGCAGCAGCCTGCTGCGCCACCAAGCAGCCAAGCTGGACGACATCCCATCAGTCCGGCGCCTCTTTCCGTCTCGCTTCACCTGACCTGACCTCCATCCTCCATCCTCCGCTTCCATTTCTTCCTCGACCACTGCCTAACCACTCCATCCCCAACCACCAGCCCACCTTAGTACGAGTCTATCCTCATTCCTCGCCGATAAACTCGCCATCATGGCTGCACGCCAAAAGATCATCGAGACCAACCGGTCGCTCCGTACTATCAAGAACGTAAGCAAGCCTGCGCTCGATTTCACCCCCCCCCCGGCATGCAGTGTGCCCTATCGACCGATGCTAACGTCCAATCGCAGGAACTCGAGGCCCTCTCCGAGAAGGGCGCCATCAGCGATGAAGCCTACGAGTCCATCCACGCCGCCCTCCCCTCCGAGTCGCCGCTTTCCAGCGCACCCGCCCCGGCGGCCCCCGCGCCCGTTCCCCGTGTCGCCTCACCACCGACCAACGGCATGGCCGCCATGAACATCCACCAACAGCAGCCAACACCTCCCCCGCAGCAGCAGCCCCCGTCCTACAACCAGACCACAGCCGCCGCGCCCCCGGCTCTGCCCACCCGGAACCAGCCGGCCCCGGCCCCGCCATCCAAGCCTGTGATCGCCCACGCCCGGGCCCTGTACAGGTACCAGGCCTCCGACGCCCGCGACTGCTCCTTCGAGAAGGACGACCGCATCGCCGTGTACGAGTACATGAACGCCGACTGGTGGATGGGCCGCAACGAGCGCACCGGCCACGAGGGCATCTTCCCCAAGACCTACGTCGAGCCCACCGGCCCAGCGGGTCCGCCCCCCTCGCACTCGCCCTACCCCAACGAGAAGGCCGGCTTCAACGGCTACGCCGCGCCCGCTCAGCCCACCTACGGCGGGTATCCACCCCCAGCACCCGCGCAACAGAACCCCTACAACAACAACGTGCCACCCATGGCCGTGGCCGAGGGCAGCGGCCAGCCCGCACAGGAGGGCGATGGCAAGGGCAAGGAGATGGGCAAGAAGTTCGGCAAGAAGCTTGGTAACGCGGCTATTTTTGGTGCGGGTGCTACCATCGGTAGCAACCTCGTGAACTCGATCTTCTAAGGAAGAGTGGGAGTTGGGAGAGACTGTCACTGCTGCAGGGAGGTTTTTTCCGGTTTTGCATTGAGCTAGATATTCATCATGCTCAAGACGGCGCTATGGAGTTTATGAATGCAAGGCCACAGATCACGGCTCAAACCCTGCCTAGTGTCAAGGGAGACTCGCACCCGGTGACACGGGCAGCATAGATATCATAATGACAATTATATTTTTTCTTGGTCCTACGAACAATTTATTTCCGCACTGCTGCCACCGCGTGGACGTGCCTTACAAGATCTGTAATAAGCAAGAGGCTCTGCCTCATCTAGGACACAACGTACTTGCTCTTGTCGACGACGTATAGGTCAACATACTCGTCGACAGGCGTGCTCTCCAACTGCTTGCCGTCGAGGCCGAGGTCGAGCAGCTGCTTGACCCTGTCGCCGCTGTAGTGCGGCTCGAGGTGGCGCTTGTACTTGGCCAGGATCTCGGGCTTGGCCTCGTCGCGGCGCAGGCGGTGGCCGAGGGGCGCCTCGACGGCGACCTCCTCGAGGACGGTGCCGTCGTTGAGCTCGACGGTCAGCGCGTTGGAGATGGTGCGCAGGTCCGGGTTGTGGTAGTCGCGCGTGTACTGTGGGTCCTCGACGCACTTGATCTTCTGCCGCAGCGACTCGACCAGCGGGGACGTGGCCGCCTCGGACCCGTCCGTGTAGTCGGTCGCCTCGAGCCGCCCGAACGTAAGCATGACCGCGCACATGTACTGCACGCAGTGGTCACGGTCCGCGAAGTTGTCCATCGGCTTGAACTGCTTGTCGATGATGCGCACGCACGCCTCATGCGTGCGGTTCGTCACCGCCTTGATGTCTGCCGCTGACTTGCCCATCGCCTTGAGCTGGTTGTGTATCTTTTGGGAGGCCTCAATGGCGGTCTGGGAGTGGAACTCGGCTAAGGGGGCGGAAGAAGTTAGTGTCGAGATGTACGGGGTGGGTTTGGGTTCAGAGATGTGGTGCAGCTTACCCGGGTATGACACCTTGAACAGCACGTTCTCCATGACATAGCTCCCATAGGGGCGCTGGAACTCGAACTTCTTGCCCTTGAACAGCACGTCGTAGAAGCCCCAGACCGGGGCGGACAGGACGGTGGGGACGCCTGCCTCCCCCTTCTGGACCTTGAGCACAAGATTGACGGCCCTCTGGCAGGCGTCACCGGCGGCCCAGGACTTGCGGGACATGGTGTTGGGGGTGTGGCGGTAGGTGCGCAAGCTCTGGCCATCAACCCAGGCCTGCGTGATGGCGTCTGCGGTCTGCTTCTCGCTGAGGCCCAGCATGCCAGACACGACAGCGGTGCTGGCGACCTTGACGAGCACGACGTGGTCCAGGCCTACCTTGTTGAAGGAGTTCTCCAGGGCCAGGCAGCCCTGGATCTCGTGGGCCTTGATCATGCCCTCGAGCACATCCCTGATGGTGAAGATCTTGCCGCCGGCCAGGTTCCCGCCAGCCTTGTTGGTACGATTGACCCAGTCGGCGACGGCGAGGATGGCGCCCAGGTTGTCGGAGGGGTGACCCCACTCGGCGGCGAGCCAGCAGTCATTGTAGTCGAGCCAGCGGATCATGGCGCCGATGTTGAAGGCGCCATTTACGGGGTCGAGTTGGAAGGGCGTGCCGAAGACCTTGGTACCATTGGGCACGACGGTGCCCGGCACAATGGGGCCGAGGAGCTTGTTGCACTCCTTGAAGCGCAAGCCCTCCAGGCCACAGCCAATGGTGTCGAGGAAGACATATCTGGCCGTGTCGAACTGTTGGTGGTGAAGGCAGAAGAGAGCGCGGTTAGTCTCGGGTTGCGGGGTAATGGACAAGGGCAGAAGGGTTGGGGATTAATTTACAGCAAGCTCCGAGTCGACCTTGTAGCTGTGTATGTAGTTGGCAATGTCCTTGACCTCTGGGTCGTAGCCCACGCCCTCGGAAGGCCTTGGTGGCGCGGCGGCGGCTGACTTGAGCGATGCCATTGTGTGGAAGCTCGAGGCGGAAGAGGCTTTGGAGAGAAATCGAGGTGCTGCGCTCAGGGCCGAGGTTCGTGATGCTCCACCGCTGAGGGGGAGGACTGACTTGGCCGCCTGCGACGAGTTAAGGGTCTTTTGGAGCCGCAACGACTTGGAAAGGGCACGATTGACGGCGGACATGGTGTTGTCGCCTCTCAGAAAGAAGGAAAAAATCCTAGGCCTTGCTATAGACCAATGGGTGGAGAAGCAGTAGTCAATATTGTAAAGGAATTTGGAGGGGGAGCATTTGGGGTCGGGGAAAGAAAACAATACAAAGCTTCGTCGGCTTAAGGGCGCCAGCTCCCAGTCGACCGACCCCTGCCGCCGTCCCGAGGTCTGCCGTCGGCCAAAAGCTACCAAGCCAAAACATGGAGCATGCAGTTTACCTCGATGTGCTAGTTGGCACCGACAGCCGGCATTCAGTCGCGACGGAGCAATTAACGCCGTTCTGATGACGTGTTTTTATTCAACAACATGGCCAAAAAAGCTCTCCTCCATCAATTCCTTCAAAACCTGCTGCCCGTGCCAATGCATCTGTAAGATGCGTTGAGCCGAACCGCGGTCCAATCTGGGGGTGGGCCTTCAGCTGCCATCGTGACTACGCCGCTCCCGCCGCGACACGGGGCCCCGGACTCCACAGCCGGGGGGGGGGGGGGGTTGTACAATCTTGTGGTTTTGCTCGGCACGACGTGCTGTTGACAGAAGCCAGCAATAAAATGAACACATATCAACGACAATATGACCGTTTTGCAGACACGGCGAGCACTTCTATGTACCTCATACTGAACATTTTAATTCAAGATCCACATTCACACCTGGCACGTTTTATAGCACATCTCAGCTAGCCGCCGCTTTGCTGAAAATCGAACGGCCACCTCGACCTAGGATACATTCATTGCCCATAGCCCCCACGGAAATCATATCCTGGCTGATTCGGATTACACGGGACACGTCGAAGACCTCTGTGGACTTGCTTGTCACAAAACACTGACGTTGTCCGGAATGCTCGGGTTTGATGGCGAGAGCACAATTTCATCAGACGCCGACGCGGAAGGCCGATGGTGTTCAGACCATCCACAGGCGCCTTCCTGCTGGAGGAAAAGAGCGCTTATACGAGGCGTTCGCTTCCTTGAGTCTGTTCTCGGGCTTACTGGTTTTATTGTCTATATCCTCCCAGCACTGCGAGACATCCACATTCGGAACTCAAGTCCTCTTGCCAGACGTCCTCCTGACGACTTGACCCAGGCAGCTGTCCACGGGGAACTGAGCCATTCGGCCAAGTCCGCCTAGCGTTGCGTACTAGACCCGATGAACTGTCTGAATAGCGTCGACATTGCGCAAGAGGACCTCAATCACGGCTCTTTCCACTAGAAACAATTCCGGGTACTGTTTTACAGATTTGTACCCACCACGGTCCAATCTCAGGCAGATTCTCCTTTCCGCCCCAGCGGGGTATTCTGCAGCTCGTACACCTCCCGTAGGAAGATCAACGCAGATGTCGATCATACCTCTTACGGAAATCATGCCACTCTTTGGCATACCAGATATCTTCGTGACTGACTGGGCGACAGGTCGTTTGCAGGACGTTGTGGAACACAATATTTTGCTTCCTTTGAGCTGCCAATGTTGCGCAGTATATAAGCTGTCACCAGTTAGCAGCATAAAGGACAAAAGATGCCTCTTGTCCCTTTAGCAAGAACATCCAGCCAGCCTACTTCGCATATCCCCCTTCAGATAGATATTCCGCAGGCCCAAAGATGCATCCAAGTCGTGCCTACAGCAGTTGGCGCCCTGCTCGGGCATGCTGCAGGCTTGAGAGTCCGGAAGATGATGCTGATTTCTTTGGGGCCCAGCACATCCAACCTCTTTTCTCTCCATTTCAGGCTCAGGCTCGGGACCTGACGAGGAGGGACGGCGTGTGCCAGGATGGTTCTCATCCTTGTATGTGGGCTCCTCCATCGCGCAAACTGAAATTCTTGCTCCCACTCGCTCCAAACGCTTACCAGCCCCCGAGAGCCAGGCTCCGATGTTAATTTGACAGTTTGCTGTCTGACCTCAGCATACTGCGTCGACAATGAAACGACATTCGAGTCCCAGTGCTGTGAGCTGGGCTCGAATGGTGGGCTTGCATGTCCCCAGGACTCGTACTTCTCCGTGATGACAATCCCCAGAGCCACCGGCCCAGATTCTTGAAGCTGAGTTATCGGAAGAGGGCATCATGGCTGAGCTCCCTGGAGAAGTGACTTCGCAGTGGTCAAAACATGAGCTTAAAGTCTCCAAGATTACTTTAATGGAGACTCACAGCTGAGTGGCCGCGTTGAGTTACAATTCAGTTGGCCAGATCCAACACCCGCTCCTCTTGATGCCGCTAACCCCACTACTTGAGTGCTGATGCTACTCAAACCATCATTAGGAAAGTGGATGCTGCTTAGACCACTTGAGGCACTGGCCCGTACTCCGACTTTCAAAGTTGACTCTGCAGGAAGGGCGTGATCTGCGAAGAGCTCCGTTTTGACCGGCTATATCGTTCTACTCAGTGGTAGAATTTCAAATTGAACTCAACTCGAGTTCAATGTCGGAACTTTCGGGAGGTCGCAAACACTTGGCAAGGACGCACAGTTCCGTTCATCAGATGCCAGTCAATCACACGCGTCTCAGGCCTATGCGGTCCCACCTGCGGGCGAATGTCGCGCGTGTTTGCGAACCACTCGCGGTGAGGGTCGAGTACATTGTCGCTATCCAGCGTGGGTGAGGGCGTTGCTGCTCCTTGCTGTATGGTGGAATTGGGACAAGTTGCAATACGCGGAGATGCCATTCTTTGTCTTCTTGCCGACCTCTAGCTTCTCTCGTCTTCGCATTGAGGGCCGTCTTTCCGTTTGAATTTCCCAGGTGTGGGTGGGTTGAAGGCGTTGCATCATTCCTGCGCCATTTTTCCATACGGAGAAATATGTTGATCCTGGAATTCCGAATGACTCAACTCGCTCGCCAGCGTTCAGTTATTCTCTTGAGATGTCTGTAATATCTCACAATGCCTACTTCTGCACATGTGTTTGGATCTGAAGCGCAGGGCGAACCGGGCCGGCCCGGGTCTGTGTCTCTGGTCAGCCGATTGTTCCTGTCATCATGCCCCAATTCTGAATACTACCCCATCGCTGTTTTCCTTTACGCTCTAGTCTATTTCAAAGGCCACAACCCGCGACAATAGCTTTGGAGCAATGAAAGGGGTAACCGCCTTTACTAGCTAATGCCGAGTCAGAGGGTCGGCCAACCTGTTGACAGTAAATTGGGACCAAGAGATCGAGTCAAGTTCCGGCGGAATGTTTATGGCTCAAAGGGGCAGGTGATATTGCAGGGCTGTTTTTACACTCCACCGGGGTAATAAAGGTTAACTGTTTGGGTACTATTGCATTAGCCCCACAGAACTTAAGGTACGCATTTTCCTCAGGAGATCGTACTGGAATCAAGGTAAACGATGCTATTCCTCAAATGTCTCAAATGGATGGGCCAAAGTAACTCTGCTATAGAAACTGCTAGAAAGGTGACTGCATAGTAAAGGTGGGTCAGGTGGTTGTCGACTTCGAAAATTGACCTTTATTACCCCGGCGGAGGTATAATGGAGACAAAGCACTTGAGCGCCGATCAACCCCGAATGGAGCCAACGCGACGTTACTGCCCGTCACTACATATCGCCGGATGCCACCAAGGAAATTGGAGTCCCGTCGTGTATTGCCGATCGGTGGAAATGGTCCCGATCCATGATACACCAATCATCGTCACCATATATATCATCTTGACAACAGGGCTTGCGTTTGAATAGTCCTCGCGATGCGTCACTGTCCGCACGACCACTCCTGCTACCAGAAGCACCACCACGATGGCGCGCTTGGGATATCTGGTTCTGGCGTCGCTGGCCTCTCTCCTGAGCCTGGCCCCGTCTGTCCACGCCCAAGGTGACAAGCTGGGTCTTGGCAACGGCTACACCACTCTCAAGACTCAGAACTTTGATGTCCAGCTTGTTCGTGATGCACAAGTCCTGGCCTCTCTGAAAGCGGCCGGGGGGACCTTTGACTTCCTCCCTTTTGGCTATTTGCCCTTCCGCGCTGGCAACGGCCAGTACCACTGGGGAGACGTGACATTTCGGTACAGGCCTGTCGGAAGCACGGCTTGGATCAACGGCGACTCTGCGGCCGCACGGCAGCCGGTCAAGGCCGTCTCGGGCGCTGGAAACGGCACGAGCGGGACAAGACTAGCTGCTTCAAACCTGGCACCGACGCTTCCAACCAACACTGCGGCTTTGAACGTCACCAGGGAGTGGCTTGATGTCGACGGTGATCTCGGCCTGTCGTTCACCTTGACCAACACTGGAACCAGTTCCCTCGAAGTTGGCAGCCTTGGTTTCCCAGCCGAGTTCAACAGCATCTTCACAAACCGCTCTGCAGCAGAGACCCAACAGCTCTGTTCGCTGTCCGACCCCTATATCGGGCTGCATGGAGGATATATCCGCGTCGCGCCCATCAGCGGTAACGGAGCGGCATTGGTTGTCACTCCGCTCGGAGACACACCGCTAGAGGCGTACCGCAACTTGGCCGAGAGATCATACACGGCCACAGAGTACGGCAGCCAAGTCTTTGAGGGGTTTTACGAGTGGCAGACCGTGACCAAGGCCTACGCAGAGAAGGAGTGGAAAGGCAGCGTGCCTTGGAACACCCCAACCTCTCGGACCATTGCGGCGGGCCAGTCCTTGACGTTTGGTCTGAGGTTTTCGCTTGCCAAGGGCGGCATCAGGGAGATCGACGATGCGGTTCAGGCCACCAAGACACCGTACGTGCGCGGCGTGCCTGGCTTCATCGTGCCCCAGGACCTGACGGCGCAGCTCCTTGTAAACCCAGGGTCAGGTGGCAGCGTCTCTAAGGTGGCCGTTGAGCCGGCTGGAGCGCTGACCCTGACGCACGCATCGTCTGGTGTCTACAACGTGGTGCCCTCATCCAGCGCGTTCGGCCGCGTGAAGGTCACCATCACTTACACTGGCGGACAGCTTCAGACCGTGCACTACTTCATCACCAAGTCCGGGCCGACCACCCTTTCCAGCCTGGGCAATTTCCTGACCACGGAGCAATACTATACCGATACGAGCGACCCCTTCGGCCGAGCGCCGTCTGTCATCAGCTATGACTACAGCAAGAAGGCCAAGGTCCTCCAGGATTCCCGGGTATGGATCGCAGGACTGTCTGACGAGGCCGGCGCCGGGTCATACCTCGCTGCGGCGATGAAGCAGGCCGCACAGCCTAACGCGCGAGAAATCGCAAAGCTAGAGGCTTTTGTCGATGGTGTGCTGTTCAAGACGATTCAGCCTAACGACGGCACCTTCAACGTCCGCAAGAGTGCCTTCTACTACGGCCTTTCTGGCTACCAATACTCCACCGAGCTCGACTGGGGGAGCTGGACGTCATGGGACAAGCAGAGCGCCTATGCCACCGACCGGGCGTACAACTACGTCCACGTGGCGGCCGCATACTGGGCACTGTACCGCGCCGGAAGGGCGTACCCTGGGACCCTGACCAAGCACCCGTGGGACTGGTACCTCAACCAGAGCTACAGCACCGTCATGTCCGCCATGGCACAGGACTCTGGTGGCAACTGGCTGGTAGGATACTCTACGGTCGGCCTCATGGGCGAGACGGTGTTTGGGGAGCTCCTCCGGGACCTCAAGCGCGAGGGCTTCACTGCCAAGGCCAACGATATCGAGGGCAAGATGCGCCAGCGCGCCGTCTTGTGGAACTCGCAGGAGGACCCCTTCGGATCTGAGATGGCTTGGGACTCCACAGGCCAGGAAGGAGTGTACTACTGGTCCAAGTATTTCGGGTACACGGCCACAGCACAAAAGACGCTGGGAACAGTTTTGGGCTTCCAACCGACGGTTGCCCACTGGGGCTGGAATGGAAACGCGAGGCGGTACTGGGACAACATGTAAGTTTGGACTTTTTTTTTTTTGCGTAGACTTGGGCTCTCCCACTCGTGCGGGTGCAGCGCCGACTGACCTCGGAACAGCTACGGTGGCAAGCTCCAGCGCATCGAGCGACAGATCCACCACTACGGCTCCGGCCTGAACGCCCTCGTCGCGCTCTCGGCGTTCCGCAGCAACCCCAACGATACCTACCTCCTCCGCATCGGGTACGGTGGCATGAACGGGCCCCTGTCCAACATCAACAGCGATGGGTTCGCAGCCGCCTCCTTCCACTCCTTCCCAGACACGCTGGCCTGGGACGGGTACAGCGGCGACTACGGCCCCAACTTCGTGGGCCTGACACTCGGCACGGGATCGTACCTGGTCGAAGACGAGGACCTGGGCTTGGTAGCATACGGAGGCAACGTCGGAGGCACGGAGGGCGCGGTCACAGTGACGCCCAAGGATGCGGCGCGGCGCAGGGCTTTTGTCGGGCCGCTCGGGATCCTGTTGGAAATTGACGCGGGCGTGATCAAGGAGTTTACGTACACGGCGGGTGATATGTCTGTATCCGTGACTCTGGGTCAACTGGACGGCACTCCCACAGCGAACGCGACCAACATCTGGGTGAGCAAGGAGTCTGGACAGGCGGGCTACACCGTCACCGGTACAGGTGTCACTGCGGCGAGGCTGGGGTGGCAAGTTCCTCTGAATTCTGGCTCTGCCACGGTGAAAGTTGTACCTTCGTGATCGCTAGTTAGCCGAGAACGAAGCACAAATCCAGTCAACCCACTGTTGTCCAGTCGTTAAGCTCAGCAGCTGCAAATTGATGATCCCCCCGCCCTGTGATCCTCGTTCACTCGGTCTTCCAAATCCTCGCTACTCGGTCCTTGATGTTGACCTTGACCTTCTGCAGCGCTGCGACGGCCCCTCTACCGCAGTGAGCGCAAGTGAGGCTCTGACACGGTTTGAGCGTGTGAATCTCTTCAACCTTTCTGGCGACCTTGTCCTTGTAATCCCGGATGTTCTCCCTCGTCGAGTCGCGAGCTCCAACCATCTCCCCCAGCTTCCTGTACATCTGGGGCAGTAGCCTCTGGATTTTGACCTGCTCCTCAATCACGGAGCTCATCCTTCCCTCCGCCCGTGCAGCAGCCTTTCGGTCCATCCTAGACGAGGCAAGCCATAGATCCGTTCTGCAGTTTTCCAAGGCATGGGTAAGCTGTGCGTGTTTCTTGTTGATGTCTTCAAACTCGGCACGGATGTCGAGGCATGCTTGGTTTAGCCCGGTCATGGTGTGCTTCTTGGCGGTGAGCAGTTTCTGAAGTAGAGCCAGCTCCTTTTCGAGGACTTGGAGATGGTCTTCGTGTGATGGCATGTTTGAATTTGTAGGGTCCAATAGTGGCAGTTTGTGTTTTCGAAAGAGTTTCAGGCTGATTTCGGCTGGGTTGGGATACGCGGGTTTCGATCAGCTTCCACGGTGGGAAAAGGGTTGCAAAGCGGACAGGAGGACCTTGCAGGCATTAGAAATTGAGGGATAGTGTACTGCAGTATGGAAGTGACAAAATGCAGCAACGCTTGAGACAGGTCAGCCACAACTTTAAGTACCAGACTGGAGGGTGATTCCAATCGCTCGTCTCATCTCACGAAATCAACCCTTGGGCCACGGCATTGCCAGTCTGAGATAACACATTGTCATAACGCATTTTTCTTTCCGCTGAAGTGCAGATTTGGTCTTCTACATTTGATCTTCTCAAGTTGTTGTCATCACAAATCAAGTCAGGTTGACAAAGTGTTACACTAGACACACATTTTGTCCTACTTGCATTTGGCACAATTGTTCACAAGAACAGAACAATGGACATATGATGTAAACACATAGTTCAAACAAAGTAATTCTCAATCTATGTGGAGGAAATGTAGGAGCAAATGACAGTAACTCATCACCATCTCTAGCCATCCCACAAGCCTTTGCCCTTTCACAGACCTTTTTCCCTTTCTTGTGACAAGCTCCGCCAGACGCTAGGTGCCGGTGGCAGAGTCAAATCTGGCTGAATACTGCGGCATGCCCGAGATCCCGGTGCTCCCTTCCGATCTTTTCGTCAGCTTCACCCTCCCTTGGCCCCTATTGCTTTTAATCCACAGGCCCTAGTATGTATAATCACTAAATCACATTTGAACACCGAATTGCCTGGAATAGTCAACTGGTGTTAGGGTTCCAATGTTGTAAGGAGCTATCTTTCGGGATGGAAACAAGGGCAACTCCCATACCAGACTATCAACTTCTCTTAGGTACTTAAAGGGAAAAAGAAATCTAGTGCGAAGCACCCCATCAATGCAGGATTTGAGCTTTTGGTATTGTACTTTTGGCCAAATACATTACAAAGCTCAGCCGTGGTGGTATCTGTGGGTATGTATGTACAAACACATGAATCTCCTACATATAGGTAGTGAATTGGCTTTCCGCCAGCCATGGTCAGGGTAAGCATTGCAGGACTTCAACATCTTCAAATTATCGTAGCTGAGTGCCTTCTAGCTAACTATCTCTCAGTCCTATGCTCGCGCCTCTAGTCATTGCCATTGAAGGCACTTCCTCCGATCTGCTTGTTGATCACCACATTTCATTTCCCTCTGCAGAACACCTCTCTCTCAATTGTTTAGTGCATCGTTGAGGTTGGTAATAGGACGGAGCTGCGAATCGATCACACCCAGGCGGTACTCTGTCCGAATGATGTCGAACTCGATCACGGACAACTTCTTGTGAGTTGTCTTGATGGCCTCCAAAAGCTCCATGGCCTTCTGCAAGAGGTCTCGGAAACGGACAGATAGCTCGACGCGCAGGTTCTTGTGGGCCAGCTCCAGCCCAATTGCCTTGTTGATGTCACGGTGCGCGTACGCATCCTCCACGCACTTGGCCTGCTCAGAGAGGCTGCTCTGGAGCTTGTCCTTGATGTCTCTGAGCTTCTCTTCCGCGGAGGTGTAATCTTCGAGGTCAAGCTCCGCAGCGTCGCGGTCGAGACGTAAGCGGTTGAGGATGTGGTGCTGCTGGTCGCGCTCTATCGCAAGCGCCTGCCGGTCAACCTGGATGAGGCCTCCCACGCTGATTCCCACTTTTTTCAGGCTGGTTAGATACCAGAAAATACTGGAGATATTTGGGGATGCCACTGAAAAGCACAGAAACAACTTACTATCAACTTGGTCAAGGAACCTGCGAGGGTTTCCAGATCGATAACCCAGATCAAACGCGGTAACAGAAGAACGAGGAGGCATTTCTGTTGTGTATATTGTATTCTTCTTTGAAAGACCTCGAGCGGAGGGCAAGTTGAATCAATGTGATTGGACGTGGCCTGTTGAATCAACAATGAGTACTCCACGCGTGTGCCAGGCAAGCATACTAAAGTATCAGGCTGCAAACGTACTAAGTGCTTAATCTTTTATCACTCCAAGAGTCCTAGACTTTAAGTTCGTAGGATAGAGAGTCAGCTGATAGAGACGATGTGATTCTGTACTTTCTGGGTGCCGGCGCTGGTGAAGTCTTTCAGTTCTTGTTGAAGAGACTGGTGTGCAACTGAGTGGTGGTATCTAGACCAGTTGCTGCCAGGTACCTAGGCAAAGCCCTGATCTACTTTGATAATAGCCCACAGATTTGAAAGCTCACCTCAGGGACTTAATCGCCTTTGAATACCTATAGGAAAACAAAAGGCTTCGTCAGTTCTCAATCGCATTGCTGATTCAGCCACAGCTCCAAATAGCACGAACCTGGGAGCGGCCTGGCCAGGAGGATTGAGCTCTAGGGCCCGACAGCTCCATCATTGATGTTGGACAATGTGTGCTTTTGACTAGATGGCCAAGAACAAGTACAATATCTGGCTTCCTGTTCATAATCAATACCTGGGGTGTCTCCAATTGGCCCTTAAGCTGCTTGCTCGAGCACAGGGAATTTTGCTGCTTCTGTGACACGAGTGACCTCCAGAATCTGACTGGGAGCCATCATACCCGAAAGTCATTGGGTTGCCTCCTGGTACAGTCAGCTATCACGTATGATTCCATGTTGAGGGTAATAAGAGGTCATTTGCTTACTCTTGATTCTGCCACACTTGAGATTGAATTCGTCTGGTCCAATTCCAGGTACACTTTGAACCCTCCTTAATGCCTCCAAAGTGCCAAGCATCCCCATTCGTGGATCCTACTGTTCGTGCTTCAGTGTTGTCAGTCTGAATGAGGTGATTGTGTTGTTCAAGACGATCAACTCGAACACAATCTTTGCGTATTGTCGAACATATGTTTTCAATCTCTCAGTGCTGTCCACAAGATGTAGCCTGTACAACAACTCATCACATGCTAATGACTGGCACCATCTGAGGACTGAATTTGTTTCCATGTCAACTAAGATGGTGAGTTCCGAGTCACCAGCAAGGCAAGCATCCTCCATTTTGTCAGCACGCTCCCGGCAACAGAGCTGATTCATGAGATGACGGCGCTGATCTGTGAAGTCTTCACAGATTTGGCGGATGTGAAATTGTAAACTGCGTTCTCTGTCAATTTTGATCTCGATGTCGTTGATGCGAAGGCTGATTTTCTTGAGCTGGGACGAGAGCTCTGCGTCCTTGGCTGTAATTTTTGCAAATCTGCTTGCATCATTGTTGTCTGTCACAAGATTCCACATATTCGTGAGCAAGTTGTCGGCCATGAGATCCAACGACGAGATAAGGACATGGTAGTCACGGGCACCACCCGGGTCTCTGTGAGTTGATGAAGGCATTTTGCGCCCAGCAGGAATGAGTTGCTGTGAAGTGCCGGTACCTCTCTTTGAGCGACTGGGCACATGCATGTGCTGTGGCTTTGGCTGTGGCTTTGGGGAGCTAGGAGATGGACCTCAAATTGTCAACCTGTGGGTAGCCCAGGATGAGGGGATGCTGCGTGTCCGGCCAATTTATGGAGAACATGACCTCCTTTCGGGGAGAGAAACAGATGAAGACCAAAAAGAGTGCTGCCTTCCCAGAACTAACTCACATCTAGATCCGAGATGACACATGTTCAAAAGGAGGCCTGTGTACCTGAAGAGTGTAGTCCATGACTGCAAGCTTTCTGCAAGGAAAGTTTGAAACAGGCCCCTAAGGCTTTTCTTTCAAGACCTGTATCAATGAGTGGGTGTGAGTAAATATCCAGTCTCTCTCAGACATGGAAAACAAAGAACTCACGTCCATTGAATTGTACCAGTTGCCTGAAACTCTGTCTTAATTCGAGAGGTTCAATATTGGTGTGGCTCGGTCTTTCCGGTTGTCTCCCATCAATCAAGTGGTTTGACACCATTGAAGTGTGTT
This sequence comes from Diaporthe citriasiana, assembly GCA_014872975.1. Lineage (NCBI taxonomy): Eukaryota > Fungi > Ascomycota > Sordariomycetes > Diaporthales > Diaporthaceae > Diaporthe > Diaporthe citriasiana. The sequence continues at coordinate 96,307 of JADAZS010000043.1, read as the reverse complement.
GTGGGGACAGGCACTATTGGACAAAGACATTGTGGATATATCTGAGTAGAACTCCAACAAGCTTTCCTCATAGCATGCGCTGTGTTGCGATAGCGTCCGTGTACATATACAGTGAATCACCTGGGTAGCTGCAATAAGGGGGCTTGCCACATGAGGGTATCCTACAGGAAGTTATCTCATAGGAGGCAATCCCTCACATCAACACAGGGGATAGCCAAATGGTTGGTAGGCAAGCCTCAAGGGCTCCACATTGACCTTTTTGAAATTTCCGAGAATGTGGCTGTGTTACTGTGAATGTGTGAGAGGGCCGGGGATGTCCCAGGGACGTCGAGGGACCTCGGGGGACAACTGCTGGACCCTTCCAGGAAGCATCGCCAATTTTTGATGCAAATCTGCCGCCAGGTCTCTAGACATAGTGAACTGTGGGAGCAAGAGATGAAGTGAGCCAATTGAAGCTCTCAGGATTGAGAAAACGCTCTTCTTAGCTTCCATTGACAAAGGTTCGGCTCGCCAGTGACTTTGGCCCATGGGCCTCTCCGTGTGAATCCCGATTTGGCCTTTGGATGGAGGTCGTACGACATGTTTTGAATTGTCAAAAGCTGACGTTAAAAATAGCCGGACCACCGTGCAGAGACTCGCTTCTAAGTACTCTCACGAGGAATTATACTATCTGCATAATTATGTAGTATTAGTGTCAATTTTGGCAGAAGAGGATGTGATTAAAGCTGAACTGTGAATACTGATTTATTGTCCTCAGATTCTGGCCTAGTAAACAACATTGGCCGCGTCTTCAGGTTTTGAAGACCTTTCCGAGTTTACTTCATGTCCGCTTACCATGTTTTGAGGCTTCCTGAAACAATGACCGCTCAGTAATGTAAATCCGAAAGTAGTGATGATGACTGAGCCGCCTTGATCTATTCTTTCCCCAGTCAAAGTCCAGCTGCAGTTGTCGTCATCATATTGTTGAAGATCCGCCAGTGAGCTGATCAGCCAGTCTCTGTCGAACTTCCATCAGGTGCAGAACTGTCCTCTTTTGGTTGATTGGATTTGACCTCCTCAGACATTACATGCCAGGCGAACCTGACGATGTCTTTCCGCTGGTCGTCCTTGACCCGCAGCTCCAAGATTTGGTCTGCCAATTTCTTCTCTTCCCGTTCCAGCTCTTGTTTCTGTTTATGCAGGGCATCGAGCGTGTTGAGCAAATCAACCCATGCTTGTGTGTCTTGTTGAATTTTGTGGCAGTCTGATTGAAAGGTATTGACAAGGTAGAAAAAGACTGTCATGAGCTCCTCTGTCTTCCCTTCAGGTTCACATCCGGATGTTGCTGCCTTGACCAACTCCTCATGGTGGGAAATGGCCTCCATCCGAGGTTGGACAAGAGCAGCTCGAGCACTCAGACGGGCCAGATTGTCGGCCAAGCTGATAGATGGATCAATTTGGTGTGTGATCCTCTCGTCCTGTTCCTGCAGAGGCCGGACTACCATAGAGAGCTGGCTGGCTGCCTTCCTTATGATGTCAAAAAGGGTGTCCATGTTTTCAACGAGGCACCACTGATTTGTCCAGTTTCGATGAGAACAAAGATGCTGGTGGTGATGTTCGGAATATGCAGTGTCTGTGTGTTCAAGAGAATAAGAGGAGTATTTGACAGCTTGCCAGGTTCTCATCTGAGCCAAAGTTGTCTGTTTTGAGCAGGATCAACGGAAGGAATAGCCACTACTGCGTCGCTCTTGATGATATCAGAGCATATGTTCTCCGTTACAATCCTCCGGGTTGGCTCCTGCATGATGGTATAATAGACATGTTGGTTGACGAATGACATCCCAGCTCTCAGATAATCCAAAAAAAAAAAGTGCGGGTGATACATGGAGCATGTCACGATCCGTGCGAACACTGCAGGCGGGACCCGTGTGAAGTAGTTCCGAATTCTGTTGATTACACAAGTGTATGCGTATTGGCACTGCCCTGCTCTATTATCTTAATGTGCTCGAGGAGAATAATGGCCAAGAGCATGGTCTTGTGCAAAATGATATGGTGTGTTGAGCCGACTCGAGCCAAGTCTTATTATCTCTGCTGTCTATGCCTGGAATACCAGCACAATCCCATCATCACCTGCAGTTATGACTTTCTTCCCATCAAGCCCCTGCACAAAACCCAACACTCCGCCACCCTCGCCATCCCCCCGATGCCCCTTCCACTCTTTCTCGAGACCCGCCACCGTTGCATTGGGAACGTGTTGTGTGGGGCTTGCGCCCTGCAGGTTCCACCTTCTCACTACGCCGTCCATACCGCAACTCGTCAGCAACCACTGCTGTTGTGTTGCGGCTGGCCCTGTAGTCTGTGCCTGCTTCACCCACTCAACTTTGACGACACTGAACTCGTCATGTGCACCCTGGATGTGCCGCCGCACAGAGAACGTCCGGCTTGGGTCGTAGACCGTGATACTGCCGTCGACCGAGCCAGCAGCCAGGAGGGGTACTGATGCGGAGCCTGGGGCGAAAGCGAGCGTCTCGATACCGTCGGCCTGCACTTGTAATGCTGCCAGGATCTGGCCTGCCTGTGCCTCTGCGCCAGCGCCCCGTGTTGCCCCTGCCTTAGCGCCCTTGGCCTTTCCTGTTTTCGAGCCTGCTTGGGGTGTAGCTCCTGCCGTCTGTTCGGTGAGCCTTGGCAGGCCAACGACCCTGATGGCTCCTCCAGCACCACCGACGGCCAGGTACCCACCTCTTGGCTCAATGGCCACGGAGAAAAGACCACCCTCCACAGCGAACCTCTGATCTGTCGGTGTGAGGGAGACCACAGTCTGACCGTTGTCACTCACGTGGCCCTTCGCAGCCGCAAGTCCCCATACGTCCCATACATACAGACTGCTCTCTTCGTCTACCGTGGCAAGCAAGGTTCCATCGGGTGTCCATGCGCCGGCGGTGCAGCTTGAGGTGTGCAGGAAGAATGTCTGGACGATCTGGAGTGGAGTTGTGGCGTCCGAGGGGTCGATCGTGTACACCCATACGGAACCGTCCGAGGCTCCCAGGGCAATGGTGTTGTGGTAGTCGGTGCTGGGGCACGGGGCCAGCCAATTTATCTCGGGGACTTCCTGGCTCTCGCCGACAAACGTGAAACTTGGTTTTGACGCGTCGACCTTGTACGCCTTCAGCCGCCCATCCAGACCGCCCGAAACCAGGAACTCTCCATTCGGTAATGTAAAGGCCAAGGAGTTGATCGAATCAGTGTGCCCATCGATCGCAAAGACGGGCTGGATCTGCACGTTCTCCTTCTGGCTGGCCATCTCTCTCGCAGCGGCCTGGGGGTCGGCGGCGAAGCTTGGTGGCAGCACGGGCCCGTCGTTCTGCGCGACATCGGGGACTACAAAGACATATCCCTTTCCTGGAGCATCGTCGGAGTCTCCCTCGCTGCCGCCGGTAGCTACGATGTTTGGGTTTGTGGGGTGTTGAGCGATGGCGAAGACGGAGTCTTTGTGGGCGTCGAAGTATGCGACCGAGTCGTTCACTAGTTGGAGCTCTTCCCCTTCGTCATCGTCAGGCTCGGACATGTCAATGTCCCCATCCGCATTCTCTGTTGGGATCTCCTCGGCGACTTCCTCCATGTCGACGACATCGGCCTCGTCGTCAGACGCGGGGTCGTGGTGGGGTTTCGAGGACATTTTGGCGGCTCTTCTTGCTGGACTCTGGATTTTTTGTGTTTTTTTTTTCTACTCTAGAAAAGGTAGGTTAGGATGATTGCGGTCACCAAGCCGCAGGAACGTCAGGCTCGAAATTTATGCCGACAGGCCTAGAATGATTGACAAGACTGTCGCGTTGGATGGTAGTTTGATTTCTAAATTTTTGCTTGATAAGCAACGGAAATGGCGGGGCGAAGATTTTCTAGATCCAGGATCGACCGCCCGCCCTGCCCGCCTCGCTGCCACCAAACTATCGATAAGCCCTATGAGCTTGTGATGCAGGGGGTCGAGCTGGAGGGGTGGGCAGCTTCCCATTACCTAAAGTAGGTACCTAGGTAGATGCGCCAGGCCGCTGAGTCGAATCTTGTCCAGATAAGTCGGGCCTGGCCAGACAATCATCCCAGTTTTAGGCTCCTACAACTGCTTGACAGGTAGCACTCGACATTGATACAGCTCTTGAAAGGGAATATCCAGACGTTCAGAGCTGTAGCGGCTCCCGCCTCAGGTACTCCTCAAATTCAGCCGGCGCCCCCCTCGCAGCTTGTGCCGCCTCCCCTACAAGCTGCTCAGTGTCGGGCCCGTAGTACCCAAACTCCTCAAAGTACGACAGCATGTTGAGCAGAGTAGGCCTGCTGGCCTCAGGCAGGAACCCGGCGAAAGCATCCTTGGCTACTTGGGCGTACGTGATCTTCCTTCTGCTCGAGCGGGACATAATCTCCGCCATCTCGGTCATGGTGTAGCAACGCGTGGCACAGGCGAGCGCCTTACCCGCGTGCTTGTCCGGCCGGGCGAGGATGGCCCCCACAAACTTGCCCGTGTCGCTAGCAATGTCGATCAAAGGGTACTTGGTCTCTGGCGAGACAAACCCCCAGAAGGTAGGATTACCGTCGGGTCCAAGCCGGGGAGCCATATTTGTGTGGAAGTTCTGCATGAAGGCTTTCCAATGGTCGTCAGCACCGGTTGCTTAACCTCTTGACTTCCCCAAGGGATTTAAGGTGAAATCAACTTACATCCAGGCAGGAAGAATGCGGACTGGATGGGTAGACTGGAGATGTAGTCTCTGACCTGGTCCTTAACATCAAATGAGTCCACGGGATACTTGCCGCCCGAGATCTTCTTGGGACTCGGCACAGAGCTGTACACAAGGAACTGCACTCCTGCTGCTACTGCCTCATCAGCGATGGCCTTTCCCTGTGTAAGCTCCTCTTCCATCCCGCCGGGCTTGTACAACGAAACCGTCATTGCGAAGACGGCGTGTGCGCCCTCTAAGGCTCCTCTGACAGATGACCGGTCATTCGTGTCGCATCGGACGACCTCGACGCCTCTCTTTAAGAGAGCCTTGGCATCAGCCTTGGTAGGATCACGGGTCAGTCCACGGATCTTGTACATCTTTGATAACTCAGCATCTTCGAGGACCTCGGAGATGACAGAGCTGCCTTGTCGGCCTGTAGCTCCGAAGACCACGAGTATGTTCGTCATGGCGAGGCGAGACCGCGTAGGAAGGAAGAAATTCAATCTGACAATCACAGCCTTGGTAACGGTAGAGTCATGGTACTACGAGATGGCACAAGAAACTTATACGGGAGTGGCAGGGGAACTGCGCCGTTTAAACCTCAGCTATCCCCTGTCCGGTATTCGCTCCATCCATGTGCGGCGTCCGGAACCCGAAGACCATCGCATCATTGATCTGAGATAATCTACTGGAACCCAAGAGGATTGGGCACGCATGGAGACCCGCAATTGGTTATGGAGGACCCCTCCCCCGCCCCGAACACTTGCAATTACAATTTTCGTTATTGGATTGAATGTGGCTTATTCCTTTTTGGTCCAACCATAAAGTCGGCACTGCTGCTCAGGTGTTGTGTGTAGGTGTGCGGTGCGGTTACCGATGTCTTGGAACACAAATTGCCTTCCATCGTGAAATGGTCATCTCCCACCTTCAAAGCGTAGACTGCACCGGACAACCCTGCCTCAGAAGTGCTGAAAATAGTAGGCTTGTTGCTAGAATTGTACAACAGGAGGTCAGGATGGAAGTTCAAATATATATTCAGTGATATCTTCATCCATATCCCTACAACAGTACTTACTATTAGGCCCCTGTGCGTTTCCAACGTCCAACGTGCTCGGACGAGTACACATCAAATAAGCCAGCATTGTAGAATGAAAAACTCCTAGTAAATGCATGCAGTGGCATACCAGTCACCTTCCCATATTCCCTTGGGAAGCCTTCAGAACCGCAGACCCAACACAACGCCTGTCTACCACTCCTTCACCGCAGGAAACATCGCCATCAAGGCCCAAACAAGTCGGCTTCTGCCTCTTTGTAGAGCTTGTACTTCCCGTCAAATTGGTACGACCCCTCCTCCAGGCTCGCCAGAGCTTGATTCCTCTTGCCGAACAGCCACGACGTCTCCTTCTCGCCGCCCTTCTTCAGAAAGATCCAGCTCCGCAGACCTGCCCTGGGGAGCTCACAGAATCTGCGCCGGCGCCCCTCCTTCTTCGGGTCATCCCCGGCGCCAGAGAGCCACACAATGCCACCCAGCCTCGCGGTGACGACACCGCTGAGCAGCCCGATGAATAGCCACGGGTACTGCAGGGCTTCTACTTCGAAGGCGCTGATGGTCTCATAGGCGACCTTTACGTAATCCGCGTCCCCGAGAACGAATCCCAGCCGGAATAGGTTGGACGTTGACACTGCGTTTGTGGACGGTTGTGCGGTGTCCATGCCGTCCTTGAGGCGAAGGATGACGTGTGCTGCCTCATCTGCCGTGGAGTAGAACCCTCCACAAGCGGAGTGATGCGCCATCGGTGTGACTGGTCGCGAGGTGCTGGGCACTGTCGGGTCGTAGAAGAGCTCGATTTGCCGTTCTAGACGGGGACATGTCAGCTCCTAGGTCTAGTCGTTGGAAGGAACAGTCACTTACTCTGCAGGGCGTCAGCCCATTCTAGCCAGTTCTCCTCCCCTGTCGCCTCATATAGGTCCAGCAAAGCCTCGATCAGAAAGGCGTAGTCCTCGGCGTACCCTTGGGCTGAATTTCGCTTATCAAAATAAGACCTGTACAGCAGTTTTGCCTGCGGGTCCCACGCTCGCGTCTCGATAAATTTTGCCGCCCCTGTGGCTGCGTTCAAGTACTTCTTGGCTTTCTCGGGGTCAACGGACTTGGTTGCTGAGCTCGTCCTCGCCAGTGCCGAGATCACCATCGCATTTGTGCTCGTCACTGCCTTCGTGTCTGTCTCCGGCCTGACTCGATCTGCCTCACGACGGGCCCTCAAACGCGACCGCGCCGTCTCGATCCACTCCTTAGCCTCAGCAGACGACGTGCCAAACTGTTTCCAGAGCTCTTCTGTACCTTTCACAGTGTGCAAGACATTTTGGTTCAGGAACTCGTCATTCGGATCTTGCTCCCGCTCCACGTTGCCGTGACCCAGCACATTCCAGTGGGCCGCGGCAAGGGCGCCCACCGTGGGGGAGTCCTTGAACACCTCGTCAAATTCCCTCCGGGTCCATAGGTAGTAAGCGCCCTCGCGCATCTGGGTGTCGCCTTTCCTGTAGTACGAGTCTGCTGCCTCGCTGCTCGCAAACCCACCGTCAGGCCGCAGTATGGGCGGCGATGTCAGGTACTCTGCAAGTTCAAAAACCACGTTGGCAAACTCGTCGTCTTTCTTAAGACCTTTCGCTGTTGACAGCCAAGCATCGAGATACAGGCCTAGTAGCAGCGCGTTGTCCGAGACCATCTTCTCAAAATGTGGCATCGACCAGTTTGCCGTCACAGCATACCGATGGAATCCCCCGCCAACGTGATCACGCAGACCACCGTCCCGGAGCCTTCGCAAAGTGTGAAGAGCGATATGCCTCGCCTGCGCGACCTCTTTGTCCCCAACGACATCTGCCACCACACTTGGAAAGTTCGCGAGTTTCAGCAGAAATGAAAGCTTGGCCGGGGTGGGGAACTTGGGCGCGATCCCAAAGCCGCCGTTGAGCGGATCGAAAGTGCCAGCGATACGCATGTATGCCTCCTCCAGCTGGTCCAAGTCCAAGTCCGAGTCCCCTGCCATCGGTGTACCGGATGTATCGGTCGGAACGGCGGCGCTCGAGGCACCCACTGATCCGGAAGTGGCTACTCCGCGCGTGCCGAGGGTACCCTCGGCAGCAAACTCGCGCAGTTTGGACACGATCTCCTTGGCCTCCTGCCGGCACCTGGCCTCGTGTTGGGGCCAGACCTCCTTCATCTTCTGCAGGATGACCAGGAAGTCGATGCGCTCATCCTCGGCCACCTCCTCGCCGTCGGGGCCGATGAGCTCGGTGCCGGGCGAGGGCCAATATGTGCCGCCAAAGACAGGCTCCAACTCGGGAGTCAGGAAGACGTTCAGGGGCCATCCGCCAGCGCCGTTGATAGCCTGTATATAGTTCATGTAGATGTTGTCGATGTCCGGGCGCTCCTCACGGTCTACGATAATTGGCACGAAAGAGTTGTTGAGGAGCTTGGCGATCTCCGGGTGAGAGAACGACTCCCGGGTGGTAAGTCGGCAATCTGGGCGGGGGCTCGAGGTCAGTGAGGATGTCCCGACCGCCTTGGCCCTTGTGGTGTGGGTTGAGGAACCTACAATGGCATGACTTGAAGCCGATGTTCATAAAAATCAACTTGTTTTCCTTCCTAGCTCGCTGTATGGCCTCATCGTCCAGCAGCTGCCACGCGACAGGCGTGGATGCATGTGATTGAACGTATGGGCTGGTGCTGTCACCGGCGCGGTTCTGGAGAGCGGGAAGGCCGGACACGGAAACCTTGGAGAACTGAGCAGACAGCTCAGCGTCCCTCGCCGTTACCGAGTGCTGCTGTTTCAACTGGGGCTTCTGCGGCTTCATGCTGCTGGCTTATTGTGGACGGTCTCGGGTCCGAGGCGGTTTGTTAAGTATTGGGCGTGATCGGGCGCGGTAAACGGTCGTGCACGGATTTTGGGGGAGAGGGGTACTTAGGCGAGGCGATGGTCGAGTGCGCCCTGTTCGCAGGAGAATAGAGCGTAACAGCGTGGTGGCAACCAGAGATGATCCCAGGAGAGAGGTTTCCTCGCAGTGGGAGACAGAGGATTAGCAAGTTTCCAAAACGATCACGATGCCTGCAAAATGTTGTAGTTATGGTCGACGAGGACCAGTTCAGGCGCCCCGCCCCCACCACACCTGCGCCTGCCACTCAGGCTGCCAAGGCGCCGTCTCAACGTCATGGCTTGCCATCCTTGGGCCGGGCCTGGGGCGCCAATCCAGATGCCACTGCAGTCAAGCAAGCCTCTTTTCGAGGCCATCCAAATGCGACACTTATCTACACTACATCTTCAGCACTCCGACTTCAGATGCTGCTACGAGAATCATCCTGCTCCATTCTTCGCCCGTCAACTACCGGCTATTTAACTCTCTCAACTCTCTCGAGTGCGAGTGGGGTGCCTGATAGGTCCAGCCACACAAGCCTGCCGGTCAAAAGCGTGTTGTCATGCCAATCCACTAATGTGCATTGGTCCCCTAAATTGCACGATCTGTTCGTGACCCACACGGACTGGCACCTCTCGATACGTCTGGACAGTTCTTGCCCACTCACGGGCGGGCTCGAGAAACACCCTGCGTGTGAATGTCACCCTAACCAAACTGTGCAAGAGGCCGTCTGTGTACTTGTTCCCATACTCTGCTTATCACGAATGGTCTCTCCGGCAGGTAAACTGTGGCAACGTGAAATACCAAAGAGATTTAGACGAGACCCAACTCGTTGTCATACCCACGAGCAGAGACGTCATTGCCTTTTTTTTTTTTTTAATTTTTTTTTAATTTTTTTTTTTAAAAAAAAAAAAAAAAAAGTCTAGTCAAGCGCAATCATGCCCGTTAGAAATCGAGACAAGCCCGGCGGAGAGGGACAAAGTTTCGTTAATCATGATTCCTGTCATTTCTTAGGAACTCTAGTGTCAAAAGTTAACTGGCTGGATCGAAAGCAGAATTTTGTAGGTGCGCAGCTTGTAGCTGACAACCTGATCGCCACTCCTTGGAACAACGCCACCTTCCGCAGGACCACCCAAAATCCCAATTAAGTTGCAACAAACCCTTACAGGAGGCTCGCATCGCTCAAGCCAGAAGTGCCCCAGCTCCATCCCACGCGGAGGAATCCTCGGGTCAGGTTGAGACCGCTGTGTGGCACTCGGGGCACAGTTTCGTCAGCAATGCAGAGGCACACAATTGGCTCGTGTACCAGTACCGCACGCTGAGGGACACGCTGAGGACGAGAAGCAGCCGGTAGAACGCCACCTGGCGACAGAGGAAGAACTGTAGGACGAAGCTGGTGACGACGACAAGGGACAGCATCATGGTGATGGCGATCCTGGTCGACTTTGCGCCGTCCATCACTGGTAGGGAGATGAACATGGGAAACAATAGCGAGTCGAAGAAAGCAAAGTTGACTATAGTGACCATGCCGCGGATGTAATCCGAGGAGGGCTCATTGGGGCCGCGCGTGATGACGGTGAGGGACGTCCCCGAGTCGCGTATCTCCATGATGCCCCCGCCCGAGGGGCCATGGTGGGTGTACCCGCACAGCTTTTCCAATATGTCTCTCTTGTGGTGACAGTGGGAATCGACGTGAATGCAGCCAAAGACGCAGTCGCCAAGCGGCTGGTTCAGGGCCTTGGAGCTCTGGAAGGCGCCCCAACTTGTCGCGAACGTGTGGAAATCAACCTGGCGGGTCGTCTGTGGGGAGCAGAAAGCCCAGATGAGGACCCTGGCAGCGAGGCGGAAAGGGAACAGGAGGTACCATCCGATAGTCGACTAGACCTTGTGGGGTCCCTCCAGAGTCGGGTCTGACATTTTGTGGCGTCGTCTCTGGAGATCTTGGGGGCCCTCGGGAGCAGCTATGGTTGGTGGCGTTGTTTTCTAGGGAGTTTTGGGGGAACCAGCTGGCTGTGGCAGTCGTATCCGTGCTTGGGGAGATGGCCGATGAGATGACCGAGGGCGTGGCACGGTGTGATGACGAGCGTACCAGGACGATAGTGGATAGAGCTGTTGAGATTTGGAAGCGATGCTCACGTAGGGAAAATAGGGACGTCGCTCTGGGTCTGGCGAGAGGCCAAGATCATGGGGTGAGAGAACATCGCATTGTCCATACTCGTCCTTGCCTGGGTTGACTATCATCTTGGGGAAGAGCGAATGACTTCGTGGGACTGGTCTGTGGCACTGCAGCAGCCAGAATCGACAGGGAAGTCGCGGCGTCCTCCAAGGCAAAAACAGAGCAGACAGTAGCACTCTTGCGATATTTGGGGAAATGGAAGCTTCCATCTGGTTAGCAGACATATATCAGTTGCACTTGGGACCCGAGAGAGCATTCAAGACGAGTACACATGGCCACCTGAATTGCGCTTGTGCAAGCACATACATTTAAAGGAATGCTTGGAAGTGACCCCAACCACGAGTCTATGGCCTACACAAAATTCCACGCCAAACCAGTGCGCAGGGAAACTTGCCTACTAAAACTTACCTTGATCACCAGACCAGAACCTGCTGGCTTAAACCCAGTCCCAAGTACTCCCAATGTGTCCCGCTGTCTCGGCCGAAATCTGGGCCCTCGCCTTGCAAGGAGGACAGCAGAGGCTATAGAGGGGCCAACAAGAGCACTTGCCCTCGGCAGCAAAGGCATACAAACTCGAGCAATAAGCCGGAACCAAGCGGCTCTTTACCAGGTCGGACCTGGGTGGGACTGTGCTTTCCTCAAGGAAAATTGTCGTGCATCGGTTACAGGTCATATCGACATTTCTTGTGTCTACCTTCCCGTGACGGTCACAGCTCGACAGAGGTATCGGCGTGCGAGGGGGTGGAGTTAGAGTCTTCCCTGTCGGACTTCCTCTGTGGGCTCCTGGAACCCAAACGCTCAAGCCTTGGTCTTTTGTTACCTTGCGCGAACGAGGAAGAGTCTGGCTCGGACCGAGGGGAGGTGTAGGCCTTCCCCTCCTACAGCGCCGAGACTCAGCAGACTCATCACACAATCCCGAACTGCAGTCAGCCTCCTCAACAGAGTCGACCTGCTTCAAGATCAAAGGAATGGGCCGGCTCACCTTCTTCCGCCCTTCAACGTCCATAAACTCCACTCTGCCACAGACAATATACATCACAGCGCGCTTACAAGCGGAGCTACTCGTACCCTGTTTCTGTAAACACAACGTATGACAGAAAGTCCCGAGTAGATGTGGTGTATATGTGTATGTGTGCTAAGCGACTTCTTGGTGAAGCTTCTTAGGTGTCTGTACTGAAGGTGCGAAGAGATGCACGGGGGGGGGGGTGGGCGATACCGGATTTTTAATTGCACTCCACCCACCGTGTCACCACGGGCAGAGGTTCAAAGCAGATACATGGCCACAAGCGATTGTTGTTCTATTGTTCGATGACAAAGCGTTTGACTGACCAGGAAGAGAAACAAGAAGGGCTGAGAAAGAGAACAAAAAAAGAAAAGGGAACACATTGTTAAACGGCGCGAGATCTCTCTCTGTCACCAACGAACAGACATCGTTCCAGAAAAAAGAGATCGTTTCTAACGTTCTGGCTATAAGCCGTTTGGAAATCACTCGCGGTCGGCAATCAGTGACTGATGTGGGACAATTCGCATTGTGGACGGCGGGAACTCCGCCCGTGCAGCAGGTCGCCCCGCCCTTTGAGCTTCAGAGCCAGTCTATCGGGCCAGAATTAGGATGTCTTTGGCTGCAGGAATAGAGCCACGGGGATTACCCATGAAAAGCAATCATTGCTTACGAGCTTTACTCGGGTGTCCGCTACGCAGCCACAGCATCTACTTGTGTATAGTATAAACAACCTGGACAGTGCTCACTGTCAATGTGAAACCTCCTATGGAACAGCCTCCTATAGAATATAGAATAAACTTATATAAGAGACTCTCCTATAGAGTTACCTCCTATAGGATACCCTCTTGCAAAATAACCTCCTTTAAGAAACCCTTTTTGGAAAGCTCTTACAGAATAACCTCATATGGGACAACTAGATAGAAAATAAATAAGCCACAGGGGCTCCACAATGATATTTTCACAGTTTTTTACAATATGGCTGTGTTACAGAAATAATATATGTGATGGGCTATTTAGTCAGTTTAAGGCCTTGGGCTCACTTGTCCTCGGACAAAGACCGCTGTCCCTTGCAAGCAAACTGGTACCCCCCTAATGCAATACGCTGGAATTTACCACTTGGCTAAAAGGGAGAGGGACCCACTGGTTAAGTAGGGCTCTTTTGCAGGCCTTATTAGGGGAGCTAGGCCTAATAGGCTTGCCACGCTTGGCTTCAGGGGCCGTACTGCATCACCCCCCCAGTCTGTGTATATACTACCTACACAAAATATAAAATCTTTTACTCTATTAATTCTACTATAATTTTACTAAATTTTTATTAAAAATTATAAAAAAATACTACTAAAATCTTTATTAAATTTTCTATATAATTATAATTTTTTTTTATTTTTTTTATTAACTAAAAATATTTTTTTAATATAAATTAAAAGTTATAAATAATAAATTATTTAAAATAAATTTTCGATAGAGAATTTAATCAAGATCTTAATAGTGTTTTTTTTATAATTCTTAATAAAGATTTAGTAAAATTATAGTAGAATTAATAGAGTAAGAAATTTTATATTTTGTGCAGGTAGTGTGTACACGGACTTGGGGGGGGGGCGCCAGTTTGCTTGCAAGGGACAGCGGCGCTCAAGTACGGCAGCGTGAAGGAGCAAGAGTGCAAGCGAGTGGAGCTGGCCATGCGAGGAGCCGAACACCCATTCAGCTAAGGCAGGTAAGTTGACGGTTGACCCGCTGACACTTGGGGCCTTAGGGGGACTGACTATCTGCCTGGCCTTGCTCGCAAATCAATTGCTCCGAATTACACTAAGCCAACGTTACTTGGGCCAACATGTCGTCGGGCTGCTGACATAATGAGCAAATTTCAGCCGCAGTCGATCCCGTCCTAATCTGGATTCGGTACCCATGAGAAGCGGCCCTGACATCGGTCACCTGCCATGGATCTCTGTGACAGGATTCAGGAACCCGGGGACGGATCAGCCTGGGTACCTAGGTACGTGAAGGTCTGGAACACCATCGCTCAGCCCTTGCGAGGTTTTTGTTTGCTGTGCCCGTCGGCCATGATCAAGTCCCTGCCCACCAACTCCCCCCACCCCGCTCTTGAAAATATCCGTCGCCGTCTCCCCAGAATCGCTGATACCCTTGTCGTTTGTCAGCAAAAGACATCGTGACTCTTCATTCTTTCCAACCATCGATAATAAGAAAGTTTCATTGCAGCCTGTCATGGGAGCGCTTTGCACGTGCGCTCGAAGCACCGCGGTCTCGTCTAACTTCCCCAGCAATCGGCCGGCCTTTCCGACCAGGGACCGAGCACACCTCACAAGATGCACTCCGCTCTTGCTGTTCAATGCAGGCTATGTACGACTGGGCTGCTGGATTGGGACAAGCGTCGCGCACAGTCGTGGCACGGAACCCATAGGCGGCAAACAGGAATCAACTAACGGCCTAATAACGGCCCCTCAACGAGACGCCACCAAAGGATTTTTGTTGCTCCTAGAACGCAACCCTTCTCGAATGTATTTCCGACTCCCCAGGTAACGTAAGGAGAAAGCACGACTGAGTTCCCCGTGGTCTGAAGGGGCTCCGGAGGATACATGCTTTTCACATCAGACACCGTCAACCAGGCCAGCGACGATCACTGACACTTGTTGACGACGACAGGGACCGGGCCAGCCTTATTTGAGCCTCTGTGCCCCTGTCTGTCAAAAGTCCCTCAGAATTAGTTCCCCGGGCCCTCAAGCATGCATTGGCAACGCAGACGGCTCCGCGGCAGCTTGGCCCGAGGCAATATCATCCGTCATGCTATGCTGAATCCTTCGGTCCCGGATGATTGGTCCCACCTGCAGGTTCTCCTCGAGCCGCCGCATCTAGCCTCTGACTTCAACCCCTAGTGTTTGGTGTAACCAATGGTCGAGTATCTCCACCCCCTTGAGCCTGGGCACTATCTCGTTCTGAGCGATGCCGCTATACCTGTTCCTAGCACCATGACATGTTGGCTCACCCTCTTGGTGAGGCCTGCCAGGCTACCAGTCGTGCTCATCTCCTGAACCACTGATCTGGGCTACTGATTGATTTCCTGCATCCCTGGCCCATGCCCTCTCTATCCAACCGCGTCGGGGCGCTGACCAGGGAAATTTGCAGATGCCCGAGCTGCTGCACCGCGGCGGGGCTCATGTTGGTGACAGCCTAGAGCTAAGTCCTGGTGCTGCGCCGCAGTCATCATCGTGCGGTGCTGATGCTCTGGGAGGATGGGCACCCCGTCCGCTTTGGGCAAAATGAGGAAACCAATATGTAGGTAGGCACACCAAGGCCTTGCGTTTGCTCCAGTCGCTCTCTTTTTCTCTTTCTTTTGCCTCTTCGCCTCATCGTCTTGTCAAGATCCCAATCGACGGCGGGATCTCTCAGCCAGCAAAGGTTTCTTTGCGTCCTTTCGTTGATCACAGCGACCACACACTCTTTTCCGGCTTATGCCACCACAATCGTTCGATACTTACACTAATACTACCCCTAATACAAATAATGCATCCTCGCGAGTCCTTCGTTGTGGCTGCTCTCGCGGCAGCCCCCGTGCTGGCGACCTCCAGCAGCGTGAACGTTTACTGGGGTCAACAGGGAAATGGAGACCTGGCCACAGCTTGTCAGGATTCTTCTATTGACTACGTTACCTTGGGATTTGTCAACATCTCTCCAGAGAATGGAGGCCCCACTGAGTATCCCGGAACAAACTTTGGGGCCCATTGTTGGGCAGACAAGTACAGCGTTGACGGGCATACATCCGAGCTGCTAACCACTTGCCCGTCTCTCACCCCGGGTATTGCAGTCTGTCAAAGTCTCGGGAAGAAGGTTCTCCTCTCCATTGGCGGCGTCTACAATGCCTACAGCAACTACACAGTGTCTACCCCCATGAATGGAGTTGCCTTTGCCGAGTTCGTCTGGGGCGCCTTTGGCCCATACACCGAAGATTGGGCCGGCAAGCCTAGGCCTTTCGATAGTGGCGACCAGCACAATGCCGTTGATGGTTTCGACTTTGATCTCGAGTCCTCTTCTGGCAAGTCATCTATTGGAGGACAAATAACGGACGCGGCTCACATGCTGACCTGATTGCAGCCGGTGATGAAGGTTATGCAGCCATGATCAATACCTTGAGAGGGCTGATCGCTGTGTCTGGACGAGACAATATCATCACTGCCGCCCCACAGTGCCCGCTCGATGAGTGGCAAACCATGACATACCTTCTTGAGAACGTCCAGTTCGACCGACTGTGGATCCAGTTCTACAACAACCCGCAGTGCGGTCTCCTGCAAGCTGATGGCACACCAAACCCGGGTTTCAACTACGCTGCTTGGGAAAAATACCTCGCCGGCACCCCAAGCAAGGATGCCAAGCTTCATATCGGTGTCCCGGGCAGCGCAGATGCTGCCGGCAGCGGTTACGTGGATGCGTCTGTTGCCAGTACTTATCTCTGCAAGTACGGGGACTATCCGATGTTCGGCGGTGTCATGGTTTGGGACCAGTGGTTCGCGGCTCAGAACACTATCAACGGTGCTTCTTATAACCAAGTACTCTATGAGTCCATGAAGTGCGGATGCAAGGAGTGCCCGGCCCCCACAAGCACGATCTCAACGACTGTTTCTACGACGGCTGCAAGCACAAGCTTGTCCACAGCTCCACCGGTTACACTCACCTCGTCGACAACCACGCCACCCACTTCCACACCAACATGCACCGGAGTTTTCGGTTGGGACAAAGATGGCACGAACATCGGTAAGCAATTCAGAAGTGGGACGACTGAGGAAGAAGCTCGACACTGACTGCTATTCTCCGTACAGGCTTCTATGCCGACGCAGCTTCCGCAACCTACAGCGGCTGCCTCAAGCTGTGTGACGCCAATGAAGCCTGTCTAAGCTTCGGTGTTCTTTCCAGCCCAGCATGCGCTCTCTACAACTACACAGTGGAGGGTAATGTCGTTGCGGATGGGAGCTCTGGTAACACTTTCTACAACAAGGGCGGTCATTGCCCGCAGCCTTCCACCAGCAGCTCAACGGTGACGTCCGCCTCGGAGACAACTGTTCTGTCTAGCACGAGCACCTCTATTGAGTCGTCTACAGCTTCCACTTCTTCAGAGTTTACCACCTACACTTCAGAGACCAGCACCTACTCTCCCTCAACTCTGACAACCTCAAGTACAGAGAGCGCCTCTACCTCAGAGGCGTCATCTACCCAGGTGCCTCCAGTGACCTCCGAGACAGAGGGTGTCAGTATTAGCTCTACTGCAAGCTGGAGCAACATCACATGGACCACTGCAAGAACTTCGGAGTCCCAGACGGCCCCTACTACTGTCATCACCAGCAGCAGCGTTCATCTTTCGACCCGACCTCACACATCATGGTCTAACACCACTTGGACATCTCACGGTCCAAGCTCCACGTGGACATCTCACGGTCCAAGCTCCACGACAGAAACAGAGGCAATTGAGTCATCGACTGTCCCAATCACGTCGACCTCGGTGGCAACGGAGCCGACCAGCACAGGTACCGGCGGGCACACAACAGAGACTTTCTACTCGACGACTGTTCTGACAGTGACCTCTTGCGCTCCCACTGTAACAGACTGCCCAGGTACCCCACATGTGACAACTTCCGTCGTTCCAGTCACCTCAACAGTTGTCCCTGTGCCCAGTCCTGGCGACGACGAGACTGTCACAGCCACCGTCGTTCCAATCACTTCCACCTCAGCCGGACCCGTTCCTGGTGGCGAGCAGCTGACCACGAGCACGATCTACAGCACCACGGTCTACACGGTCACATCGTGTGCGCCTGCTGTGACCGACTGCCCAGGCAAGCTCGGCTCTGTGACCACGCAAATCATCGCCATCTCAACGACAGTCTGCCCCGTTGCCGAAAGTGGTCACGCCGCTCCTACCCCACCTGCAGAGAATGGCGGTGGTGGCTCGACTCCCTCAGAGACCAAACCTGCTGGTTCCGGCCCCAGCCCTTCCAGCCCTGCCGAGAACGAAGGAGGCAACCCCAGCCCTTCTGCCCCAGCTGGAGGCGAGGGATCCCACCCCAGCCCGCCTGAGGGGACTGAGGAGGGAACTACTACCTCCACGGTCCAGACAAAACTGCACAGCACAATCACCCTTCCTGTCGTGTCGGTCCCGACTGCCGGAAATGAGGGCCACAATGCGGGACCCGGACCCAGCTATGGATTCGGTAATAGCACAACAACCAAGACCTTCAGCCTCACAACAGTCAAGCCAACCGGGGCCGGTGTCCCTGCGCCTCAGAATACAGTGGTGACTGCTGGTGCTGCACGGGGTATTGTTGGGGCAGGCATGACGATTGTTGTTGGTGTCATGGCTTTCATGCTGTAATAGGAATATGTTTGATGAAGCTTCGGGACCTTTGTACGCATAATATACCTGAGTCTGGCTTGCGCTTTCTATTAGTATACCCCTGTCTTTTCGGGTGTGTAA
The DNA here is from genome assembly GCA_014872975.1 of Diaporthe citriasiana. Taxonomy (NCBI): domain Eukaryota; kingdom Fungi; phylum Ascomycota; class Sordariomycetes; order Diaporthales; family Diaporthaceae; genus Diaporthe; species Diaporthe citriasiana. The sequence continues at coordinate 78,059 of JADAZS010000043.1, read as the reverse complement.
TAATATGAGAAATTATGTCCATATTAGGGGCAAAAGTCCACTCAAGGGCCCACGATTTATTATGCTTTCAAGTGACTTTCTTCTTTCTCTTCTAAACGCAGATCTTCAGCATCTCCGAAAACGTTTCTGCGGTCCTGGTCGTAGTGTACAGAACCCTCGTTTCTGTCATCCCCGTGCGAAAGGGTTTTGACAGCCTCTGTTGTTTTCATACGATCTGTAAAGCAATGCCTAAATCAGCTGTTACAGTGCCCGGTAAACATCTTTTCATGTTCCTTTGCTCCAGGAGATCCTGGCGTAGAATGTTCACAGCCTAGGGGATCAAAGTCAGGAAATTTCAGGGCACCTCTGAGTAAATCTAGGCTCATTTCAAGGCATGCATTTACTAGCAAGACAGGAAGGAACCAGTGAGAACTTCTACACACAAGTACTTACCTGGCAATTCCATCGCAGACATCTTCCCGTGAAGGGTGAGATTCCTCTAAAAAGAAGATCATGTTACTATTTCTTCAGGGTGCGCTGGAGGCACCTTTCATGTCACCTGGCTAGTCTTGAATGAGCTCACTATTAGGAATTTTGGCGCACATGCGGTAACATCTTCATATCATCTTCCTATGCGATGTGGACCGAGTTTGGTAAATTCAACGTCATGTTGGCGCACTGTTCATTCGCAGTAATATTGAACCGAGCGTCTAAGCTACTAGACATGAAAGCCCTCTGGAATCCCAAATTCTTACCTGTAATTTAATATCCACTCAGATAACAGCCAGGGCACAAGCCCAGAATCGAGGAAGCTTTGATGAGGTAATATGCAACAGGGGCAGTCTCACAAGATGACCTCTTGAATTCATTAATACCTAGGACTGGATGTGGGCTTTTCTGGTCCACAACAAGTCTGTCAATACAGTATGCGGTAGACGATTGGATTGCTTTTGACTGCAAAAAGAAATCAAGAAATCGATTGTCTGGTATTGGAAATCTCAATACTTCACCGCTGTTAGTATTCTCAGAGCCATGTAGCAATTATCAGTTGCATAAATAGCCCCTTTGTAGCAAGATGCCCAACTAGATAGCTACAAGTTATGTAACTTCTTTTATATAACCTCTTTCATTGCAGCCTTACTTTAGCTATAAGGCCAAGTAGCACCTTCAGCTACTATAAGGCTAAGTAGCGCCTTCAGCTACTACACCCTCTATAGCAAGCAATACAACCAACCTACACCCAACAAATACATATGTATACGTGACCCAGCCAACACCCTTCAATATTCCTGCTTAAGCCGCTGCCAACTAAATATCCTAACTTGACTCCCGTGACCCAGCTCTTAGCCGCACGGTCGAATCACATCAGATTTGTGTTTAAAGTCCCGGATTTCATATTGTCTGACGCCAATCCCCAATGATTATTGAAATTTTAGGAACACAAAACCAGTCGTTCGCGGTTCCCGACAGCGTCGAGTCCCGTTTCTGATCACATGGCCGTTCTTTGAAGAGACAGGCTTCAGACTACTTCGCTTCAAGTGCATGAGAAGTTGGTACTCAGATTTCCTGTGAATACAGTATCCCTTGGTTGTTGGCAAGACGGGTCAACGCTTGTCAGCCAAGCGTCATTGGAATGAGCACGGGTGAGTACTGGGAGAACGGAAATAGCGCGGATATGGAAAGTGGCACAGTCGCAAAGACGGAGTTTCCGTTCCGAAAATGGCTGTAAAATGCTATTGGCAAAAAGATGGTATTCTGATTGCTAGTGTCGAACAAATCCGAACGTTCCATCAGCCGTGTTTCGCATTGCCATATTATGTCCCGTTCCGAGGCACCATCCTCAACATGTGAGACATTCTTCTATAACCGTTCGAAAATTTCCAAGAACTTGAATTGGCAGATTAAATGTCACCAAACGACCCACATTTCATTCACGAGACCGGCGAAAAAATTGAGACATCGTGAACCCGTTCAGATGTTCTCGGGCAACGTGTTCTGCCTTTAGAAAAAGATCACCAGGTTCCGCTACTGAAGCACGAGATGCGCCGATGTTGTTCACAGTCGGGCCGCAATCAGATCGTACGCTAGGATGGTAATAGAAGTATACTGTTCGGTGTCTGATAACTGTTATGCGAGCTTTTGGTAAATCTAGCGATCCGAAAGAAACTTCCTCAAGCTTGCCTCTGTACTCATTCCTGCTGGTATTCTACTCATTCAAGCCTTTATTGGTTCAGACATGATGCGCCTGAATCTGATGCTTCACTTCGCCTCCTTCATTGCGCCGGCGCTCAAAGTTCGAGCTCAAGATGTTCATTATATCACGTCAGCATTCACTCAATGCTTTCCCGTTGCCACAGCTCCGCCCGTGGATTCAGAACAAGCCACGAATCCAACCAACACGTTCATATCCGAACCTAACATTGTGACATACAGTATACCACCATGTGCAGTCTGCGATTGCCCGGCCTGTACCACTACCAGCGTGTTCACGACAATGTTGCCGGACTTCTCAAACGGTCCAACGGAAAGACCCTATATTGTCACGGAGACCTATGTCGGGATGTCCTCGCTGCCGCACTTCCTTACACAAACACCTATACCATACGGTTTCACAGCAACAGTCAAGACTTGCACAGACTGTGGAGCACAGCCTTTTACGGGGACCATAGTAGTTCCCCTGACCGGTAGGCTTTGGGGGCAAGATGCATCAGAATCCATAGATGCTCTCGAAACCCACCGGCCCGGCGCACTATCTGGAAAATCAGCCTCACGTTTGCCCCCGGGGGCAACCGCAACATCTAGCAATGTCGGCCCTGTTGAGACTACTTTGATCACGACTAGGGAGGGTGGCTCAGAGGTCACCCAGGCTGGGGACCAAGATTTGGGAGCTGGCCATGGCGGAGCCAGCACATCGTGGCCACTCGCGGCGACCCCAACATATATACACGTCAGCGCAGCCGAATCATCGTGGTCGGAATACTTATTGTCATATGGTGTAGTCATGTCGGCATTCTGGGTAGTAATCCTGTTACAATAGGAACAAAACGTCTTGATCCAAGCCCAAAGAAAGAAAACGATCAGACACATGCCTGATGAGGATCGATAGAATACATTGGATATCTGACTCCTCCGATAGCAGCTGCGTAGAGAATGTGTAATGTGATACCTCTTACCACTGTGCGTGCTCCTGTATATTCAACGGCAGATGCAGCATTTGCTGTCCAGACGATGTTGGCTTGGGCAAACGACCTGACCGGATGTTCATCTGCAAAGACGGATGGACAAGCCTGGGAGCAGCCAAGGCTTGATCGCGCTGGTTCCGCATTGCCACAAAATCTTGCTCAGTTATGCCTTCTCTGAGGTGCTTGTTCTGCTTCCTATGCTCCTCGACGGTCATATAAGGCATGGGTTTTCTGCACTGTGAGGGGTAGTCGTGTCCAGTCCATATTTTCACATGGTCTGGTAGGCTGAGAAGCTTCCGCGCTGACCTGTACAGATCACTCGCGTCACCACCGGGAAAGTCGCACCGGGCGGTACCTATGTCTGCGTGGAAGATAGAGTCACCACAGAAGACATTGTCTAGGATAACGTCAGTATCGCTCTCGAATTCAAGGAATGATGTTAGTAGTGGACTGACCTCCGATCATATATCCTAGATGGTCTGGAGTGTGACCGGGGAGATGAAGTGCCTTCGCTTTCAAGGTCCCGATCTCGAACATCTCATCGTCATCGAAGAGACGCTCAAACACGCCCTCAACTTCATCCGCCGGAACTCCGTACCTTTCACTGAATAAGTCTTGAATCCGGCCAATTCGCTTGCCGATACCGATAGGCGGCTTGTAGCCTTGCAACTTGGATAGACGGCTCTGAAGATAGGAACCGGCGGTCACGTGGTCCGCGTGGGCGTGAGTCTCGAGGATTAAGTCCACCTTGTAGCCTTTGTCCTTGACCAGAGAGAGCAAAGCGTCTGCACTCCCAGTCGTCAAGGCCTGGGTGGCCGGTTCGAAGTCAAGCACAGGGTCAATAATGGCGGCGCTCGAGGTGGCTGGATCCGCAACCACGTACTGCCAAGTGCCTGTCTTGCTCTCGAACACGTCATGAATAGTTGGCTGGTTGGTGTTGGTCGTCGTAGTAGCGAAAGGCACTCGATGTGGTGGAAACTGTGGATTTCCTTGAGGTCTAAGACAGGTCGCGCCCAATGTCTTTCCCGTTTGGAACAGGCGACCTTGATTAGGCGATACAGTAGACTGACGAGAAATTATTCTTGATGCTGTGCTCGCCAACGGCAGGTGCACAGACCGATTTGAATAGTTGAAGGAGACGGAAGTACAGCTAGATAATATCGCTGACCTTGCGCGAGGCGGATACATAGAGAATGTGGTGGTGGTGCTGCCGGAAAAAGACAAAGATGGCGTCGTGGGTTTTCTTTGGATATTTCTATGCCAGATTGAGGGTAGAGGCATATCAATGCACTCAAATCCCGATTGCAACCTCACGTAGGGCTTCTCAACTTGATGATATACCCGGACTACAGATAGGTATATGCTCAGACACCATCGGGATCTCATTCCGGCTGTCCTTTAGTGTCGTCCGGTCGAGTCGGCGAACTGTTGGCCCACTCGGCGACCTTTCAAAAGTCTAAACTTGCTCAACGGCCTAAGTCAAGGCTGTCAGAATCCCGATAGCCGTCTCAACCGTCTGACTCGAAGCGTCGCAAACAACCTCTGTTCACCCTTGAGCAACACCCACCTCCACGTTCTGCAAGCCCATGACGTTACCGAGGCAGATTCCGTCACTGCTGGCCCGATCCTTACCGTGATCACATTGCTAGGAGTTCCAGACCAGTGAAGACGGCGAGTTGTGGCAAAGGCAGCCGAACCGAGATGTCATTCGTCCGACCGTCCCGAGCCCATGGTAATACGGAAGATGAGTAGCATGAACGAGAAGATGACCTTATTATTCCGCAGATCCGTATGGAGAAGTGAATAGCTACAAAATCACATCAGTCTTCTATGTCGTTGACGGTGCGTCGGAGGATGGACGAAGTTTCAGACAGGAACATTGAAGTGCGAACGTGGCCGGAATCGGGAGCAGATGTTGAATAGATATTTAAATACTATCGAACGGCCCCCAAGAACTTAGACCATCATGGTCTACGATCACATCATCGCCCCTGCCGATATTTTGGCCCGGCTCGCGAGCGTCAATGGGGTGATTTTTGCTGAGGTCGCCTGGTCGCCTAGCGGGATCCCGAGCGAAGCGCGGCTGTCGGTCCACGTTGGCAGCCCAGGAGGAAGGCAACCTTGTCACAGTGGGGACTTACAGTAGATGAGTCTTGGCTCATATTTGATGCTCCATTTCTCACACGTATTTTCTACTACATGCTTTGCGACACCTTTCACATATCATTGACTTCCGCAATCCAGACTCTTTTCATTATTTGATCCTTTACTTCTCTTCTCGTTTCTCCCCACGATTTTCTTAGGCACAATCTTCCACGCACACGATGCTTTCCCTTCGATCATCCGTGCCTCGTGCATCTCGGGGTTTCGTGTCCTGCAAGGCAATTGCTTCGACTCGACGGGGTTTAGCATCAGTCTCTCCAGTTGGGCCCTTTGCTCAAAATCACAAGGTTGTGGTAGTCGGTGGAGGTTCTGCCGGACTCAATATCAGCCACCAGCTATTGCGGTCAGGCAAATTCGCCGCCAATGACATAGCCATTGTCGACCCGGCAAGGCTTCATCACTACCAGCCTGGCTGGACCCTTGTCGGCGGAGGACTGAAGACAAAACAAGAGCTGCAGAGACCGTTGAGCAGCTTGATAGACCCTAAAATCAAGCTCTACAGCGAAAGCGTGGGCGCGTTCAACCCTGAGGACAACTCTATACGACTCAGTAACAGCGACACAATAAACTACGACCAGCTTGTCGTCGCACCAGGCATAAGCATTAACCTGGACAGTATTAAGGGACTGCCTGAAGCACTTTCCGACCGGAATTCCCCCGTGTCTACCATATACAGTTATGAGACTTGCGACAAGGCCTATGAAACAATCAGCAGACTTCAGAAAGGCAAGGCTATCTTTACGCAACCAGGAGGAGTAATCAAGTGTGCTGGAGCTCCACAGAAGGTCATGTGGTTGGCGATGGACAAGTGGACGCGTGCGGGTCTGTACAATACGGGGAATACCTCCGAATCGGCGATCCAGATCACCTTTGCAAACGGTCTCCCTACGATGTTTGGGGTGCCGAAATATGCCGCCAAACTGGAGGAGCTCCGCAAAGAGAGAGGTGTCGAGGGCCTTTTCCAGCACGATCTCGTTGCCGTCAATGGAAACACGGCGATCTTTAACCGCGTGGACACCAAGGAGCAGGTGAAGAGGCGCTTCGATCTGCTCCACGTTGTGCCCAAGATGGGTCCTCATGCATTCGTCAAGGACAGCCCGCTTGCAAACGAAGCAGGATACGTGGACGTCGATGATGGCACCACCCGACACAGGAAATACGCCAACGTGTGGTCTGCCGGCGACGCTTCCAGCCTGCCGACCTCCAAGACGGCGGCGGCGATCACTGCACAGGTCAGCTATTTCCCCACCCAAATTACCATCCTCAAATGTATTGGGAGGTGTCTCCGGAGGTGTTTTAAGTTTTAAGAGATGTCTTAGGAGGACATATGTCTTAACTCATAAAACACCCCTCCCAAGACAACTCCCACAACACTCAAGAAAGAAATTTGGCTGACAAAGAGGTATAATAGTCGCCAGTCCTGGTTCGCAATCTGTTGCAGTCACTAGAGAGCAAACAGCCCGATGCGGTGTACGATGGCTACACATCGTGCCCATTGTTGACAGAGTACGGCAAGGTGCTCCTCGCCGAGTTCAAGTATGGCGGGCAGCCCAAAGAGACTTTCGCATGGCTTGGAATTGACCAAGCGACCCCTCGTCGGGCTTTCTACCATCTCAAGAAAGATTTCTTCCCTTGGGTCTATTACAAATCAATGGTGAAGGGAACTTGGGGGGGTCCCAAGGGCTGGCTCAAATAAGGCCAGCTGAGCTGTTGTGTCTAATAAAAGGCAAGAAGTCTTTGGGCTCATGTTTACCAGCTTGAACGTTGAGCCTGGTGCTGATACGCAAGGGCTGTTTAGGCCAGCAGGCGGCTCCCAATGGACGTCAAGGCTCACTCGGATACTGAGCCTCGACAGATGGGGAGGAGACATGTCCAAGAGGGCGCGACTTCTAAAGGGCTGTTCCCGACGTCAGCGTTTGTGGAAGGAGCGGGACTCTTGAAGAGCGAAGAAGCGGGGCTGGAGCAATGAGACGGCTAGTGAGTGGGTGGGTGGATCATCTAGGCAACATTCGAGGCTTGGGCGGACGGCAGCATGGCTGTGATCTGGCGCTCTGTGGTCGAAACGACACAAACAGTGCGAAATTCGAATTTCATGTAAAGCCGAACACCAGCCGGGGCGGCCAGGACGAATGCGAATCGCCGAGACCTCTCTGCCGAACTCTTCACAGAGGCACCGCAGAAGCCTTGAGTCCAGGCATCGTCGCTGATGATCTGGGTGTACCATCATGAAGGTCAAGCCTTGTTTCGTGTGATCAGACGATATTGAACGGAAGCTTGTCAATGGTATACATACGACAAACATCATGTAGTCCCGCTAAAGCTTGTTCTCTCGCTGACCGTAGATGGGCAGAGTAGTCGATGCCAAGATTGCAAGTTGAGTGTTGCTTCAGCAGACCGCACCGTGTGCAATATCCACCCGCAAAACCCGACTGGCTCGCCTTCGGGTGTGTGAGGAGCTGCCGAAAATTGTCCTTTTGTATGTATCTTGAGCGCGTCCTCCAGTCCGTCAATGTACCATTTCAGGATTTCCTCTCGCGCGTCTTCGGCCAAAGTCCAGGGATCTGGGAACATCAAGTGATTTCGTCCGAGTGATTCAGATGAGGTTGCGGGCGCAAGACCGCGTCCCACGACCGACCAGCAGCAGCCAACCACAACGTGACAGGCAGGCGGGCCACTTGCAGGCAGGCTGCAGCCCCTACTCGCCGCCTCTGAAAGGGAAAGGCGGTGGCGTGCTGTCGAACCCAGACCCTGCGGCAGAATGCCCTGCTAGCAAAATATTTAAACCCGCACACCCTGTTCTGCAGCTGTGCTGCTCCCTCCCTTCTTTCTTTTCTTCCATCCTGGTGCACGGGCTTTACGTGATTCAGTGAAGGTACGCCTGAGAACACGTTTTTGCTAGTTGAAAACTATAACATGACCACTCCTAGTTGGCTTCGGCCGGCCAGGGAATTTTTGGAACCGTTTGATTCTTGACTGATGATTGTCTTTCATTGTTGATGGTGCGCTTGCGCGCCAGACGAAGAATGACTGACTGGCCATATTTGCCTACCCACCAGAAGGCCGCACCAGCTTTCACATGCTACAATTTGCCCAAGCCATCGGCCATTCCCATCACGTCTACCATGGCAGGACTCCCGAGCAACGATTGAGTCGGCCACTGCCATGATTGCACACGGCGGTTTCTGGTACTCGACAAGATGAATAAATCCATTTGTTACTAAAGCCTACTTGGGCCGTGGCTCGCCCTGGCTCTAGGCAGTAATCCACTTCCTGCTCTGGAATCCCCTACGCTTCATCTGCCCAGCATTCTTCATCAATCCTTGGTCTTGCTCGTCTCCTTGGACTTCCTCGTGGCCTGGCTCGGCCGCGCACTCACGACGGCCCATGGAAGGTGATCTCGCCGGACGAATCGTGGGAGATAGGTTTTCTTTCAGCGAAAGAAATATCCTCGAGTGGTGATGCATATTGGCCTGGTCAGCCGCGTCGACTGCCGTCCGAATGCATCTTCGCATGTATGCCGGGTCGTACTGCAATACTCGCAGATTGTTCCTCGGACTTGTCGCGTCTTGATTGAACCAGAGATGCCTATTACGCCACACCGAACTTATGTGGCGCGCAGGAAGCTCCCAGTGCGTAGGGTCACCAACGCTTCATGGCATTTGTTCGCCGGAGGGTTACAGTCATCGTGCCTTGCTGCCACTTTTGTTACGAGCAAGAGCCCACTATTGTGATGCTCCTCTTGCATATGAATAGGAGCGGCGTACGCTCAATTCTCAGTGTAAGAACCAGTCAATTTGCTCTACTCGATATGCACTGGTCGGAGGCGTGATGACTTTCCTGTTCGATTTGGATGAGCGCCATCGATGTCTTACAGAATAATATCCAATTCCTTGCGAAGGGTTCCCACAAGGTACGCCTGCGGCTCCAAGATTCGGGGCCCGAATGGAAAGCCCACTGTAATTATCGCTTCTGTAGATCCGGGCGTCCACATAGGCTCCCATACTAGGCTCCTATGCTTCTCGCCATATGTGACCATTGTCTTTCTGGAGTATTCGTAGTCGAAAAGGGTGAATGCCCAGTGCCTTTTCTTTTTTTTCATATCGAAGGCTGCTCGCTCATCCGGCAGAGGCTGTCCCGCAGTGGAAAAGCGCAAGCAGAGCAGCAAGGTCCGTCTTGACCACCTTAACGTTTAGCCAAGGCAACAGAAGCACTCGCCTCGTCTGTGGTAATCGACTCACATAAAGTTTCTTCTTAGCGAGATTTAACCAAGGATGTCCTGTGCCGCCTTGGCAAAACCTTTTCCGATTTCGTTGAGCAGGTTCTCACGATTCTGTTGGCTCCCATATTGACCGTGTCCGCATAAAGCCTGATCAAATTGCATACTTCTTCTTGGCGTAAGGGAAAGAATTGGGCACTGCGTTTACGTTTCGTTGGGACACATAGTTTCTTGATGTGAAATATCCAGTGGTGCTCGGCGTAAAATATCAATTAGTTCATTCTAATTAAATAGCCATGTTGTCCTTCAATCAAACGGACTAAATACAAGAGTCAAATTACTCAAGAAAGTCCTTCACAATTTGATGCATAGGCACACTTGAAGTGCTGACAAGCGTATTTGTTCTCATAGGACTCATTGTCCAAGTTAATCTTGTAGTCTCTACTCTTGCTTGCTGGTATCTCAGGCCCCTGGCATAACGATCCCAAGTTCTTAGCTACACAAATACAATATTAGGCAGTGTCTAGCAGAACAACCTCCGCTTCAGCACTTCCCACGCTCTCGACCACAAGCTTGTCACCCGCATTCACGGAATCAACGAAAGCACCGTCACCCTCCTCCAGAACCACATCATGCCGACCATCCAACCTGATCTTGGCTTGACCACCCTTTGTCATGGGTAAATGGATATACACCTTGCGCTTAGTTGCCTGCGTCACGTTTGCGCCAACCTTCCACTCGAATTTTTTCTCAGGCGCAATAATGCCTGCACTCATCACGAAATCAGCATGAATCGGGATGGTCCCCTCAATAGCGGGCGTGGCCTCCTCCTCCTCGGCCTTGCTTGCGTCCTCGCCTGCCTTCAACGGACTCAGCACATTAACAAAACCATTCCTCTTCTCCTCGTCGGGGAAGTGTTTTGTATGGTAGCGCGGATTGAGGCCACGTTTCCATGGCAGAACCCATATCTGAAGAAAGTGGACAGTCTTTTCTCTGTGCTCATTCTGCTCCGAATGGGCGATTCCTGTTCCGCCCGTAGTGAATTGCACATCGCCACGGTGCATGCGATAGAACTTGTCCGACTGACCGCCCTCGGCGCCTTTCTGCAGCATCGAGTCACGGTGGGTGAGTTCGCCAGACAGGATATAGCTGAAGATCTCGAAGTCTCGGTGAGGGTGAGTGGGGAATCCGCTCTGGGCCTTAACGCGGTCTTCATTGAGGACTCTGAGTGAGCCGAAGTGCGAGAAGCGCGGGTCGTACCCTGTGTGGCGTTAGCTTTGTTGCTGACAATATCAAGTAGGTGTCTTGGCTTACAGTCTGCGAAGCTGAAGCTGTGATATGTATTAAGCCAGCCGTGGTCGCTATGGCCCCTTGTGCTAGACCTGTGCGGTGTGATCTTGGCGTGGTGCAAAGTTTTGGACATTGCGGACTTGATACTGTTCATGTGTCCTGAAAGATCTCCTGTGCGAGTCTCGCGATTGGTGGGGGAAAACCTTGAAAATGGAATGCTGGTGATAAATGAGTACTGGTCGTGTAACGACTTGATGGTTACGGAATTATAAATGATGAATGAAATTGAGGCCACCAAAATCGTGAAGGCAAGAACAAGCCGCTTCATATACGCGGTTCAGGACAAATAGCGAGCAGGTTCGAGAATTTGCGGGCGTATTAGTGAAGACATCGATTTGAGATGCTGTCAAATTTCTTGGTGATGTTTGGCTAAGGCGGACGTTTGTCTCTATTCCGCCCACGGTTCGGCTTTTCTAGTGTACGACAACTTCTAGACCGAGCACTAGAACAAGTATCGAGTAGTCATGATTAGGCGATGCTGACAGAGGTGGGAATTCTCCACAGCAGGAGTAATCGTGGGCCAACGTGGATGAACGGACGGCTGGAAACGGTGACGTACGGTTCGAGGTGGATCTTACTCGGCCAGTAGTGCCATGGCTGTTGTAATCATCACTCAGCACTGTCTCAGCCGTTCTCTCGCGGAACGGATCACAAACGCTAGCGGAAGGTGTCGGAAACGGCACCGCTCGCACAAGGGCAACCCTGATTTCTTCCCCCCCCCCTCCTCCAACCCTCGCAACGCCATCTCAATTGTCTACAGGTGCAGGCAGTCCCGTTGAGCTGCGCCGTCATGTTCTACAACGTCCATACTCAGCCATGGCTGGCTTAGGTTGCTTTCTATAAGATGCGTGACATAATGTGAGTGGCCACCCTCACCTTGAACGTCACGGCTTCTAAATGAGGCTGCCAGCTGTATTTTGTGGAATTGTTAATTTCTCTCGAGCTTGAATCAATCTCTGTATTGTTGCACTGATGGCATGTGAGGTGCAAAGGAGCATTAGTTGACTGGACAGACAGGCTATTAGGAGTTTAATTTGAATGGTCCCCATCTTGCTAAATCTTTTTGGTAGCAATTCAGCAAGCCGAAGAGAGTCTTGCACACAGCGGCTGTGAGAGAAACATGGTTGAGAACGATGATGAGGAATTAGTCCAAACCGTGGAATTGCTTCATATCCGGACGATATGAACGCCTTTCTTATGGCAGAGCACCAATACGGGTACTTTGCACGGATAGCTTGCACGTGCTGTGTGACCAATGTGTTCCACTCGCTCGTCCCGTAGTAGATGGTATAACCATCGTTGGGCGACTGACCAGTACTGATGCTGTCACCATGTTGCCAAAACAAATCCGCCCCGTTCCCAGCAGTGTTCAGCTTGGTGCTCTGCCAGTTTGCTTCGATCGAGTGTGAATTCGTCGTTCCGTATTCCTCAAAAAGACAAGGTTTCTTGGCAGCGACACGAGCCGCCGCGTGTGATTGGATCCAGCCCGTCGGGAAGGTCGACTCGGAAACGCCCCATGCAGAAGAAGCATACATGTGGTAAACCCCAATCAAGGGTCGGTATACCAAGATTTTTGGCGAACGATACACCTGCGGGTGAGTATTGCAGTGAGCATCTTGGCTGGTTCATGGAAGGAATGAAGGAAGTGTACCTTCACTTATTTGGTACGGGTAGCTACAGTCCCCAGCAGACGGGTTGAAACCCTCATCTCCCAGGGTGACCATTTCGAGCGATTTGATGTAAGCCGAGGTATCTGCGGCCCACTTGTAAATCACATCAGTACTGATCCCGAGCTTCGGGGCTCATTCGCTAGCTCCCATGAGAAAACGCTAGTGCTTGTGATGTAGCGGCTCACGACGGCCTTAATGTAGTTTCGATACTGGGCCTGAGCCGCGGTATTAGTGTACCAAGTCGTGTGTGAGCCGCCATAATCTGAAAAAGAATCTGAATTAGCATCCTGTGCGCTTTCGAAGTCGGGACGGCGAGGTGCGCTTGTGCGCATCGTGCTTAGCGCTTTTGTGGAATCAGACAGCAATGTTTTGAGCATGTCTTGTCACCATCTTGACTCACAATTCAATTCGTATATGCCTTTATCCCACCATAGTCGTCCCAGTTGTTGTTGACAAAGTTGATGATGAGTTTAATGCCATGTGCTTCTGCGGATTTGACAACGTAGTCAAGGCGCTGCAGTCCATTGGCTCCTGTATTGATCGTCAGAGTCGTGCCGCTCAGGCTCTGGTACCAAACTGTCCCGCTGCCCGGAATGTTATTCACGTCGTTGAAGCCCCAAACTCGCAGGATATTGAGGCCACTTGTTTGTAGGAGGGACATTACCAAGTCGACATCAGCATTATTTGTAAGAAAGCCGATTCAGTAAGAGTTTGTCCCAGCGAAATACCCGGTCTTCCCATCAATGTGGAACACGGTGCCCGAGGTCTTCACAAAAGAACCAGAAGGGACGGTTACGCTGGGTGTTGTTGCACTTCTCGTGGTGCTGGTGGACAAAGTGCTCATGCTCGAGGTTGTTATGGCTATGCAAATGTACCCTTAGAATCTGCCCGCGAAGGAAGCCAATTGGAAAACATACCACCATTTCCTGGAACACATTGAGAATAGTAGGGATTTAGAACTGAGCAGTAATACCCCGACAAACATGAGGTCTGCCCTGACCAGCCATTTCCACCACCTGAGCATACTATCAGTCAAGTTTTCACAACTCAGCAGAGTACGCAGAACATACATTGGCCCTAGGCAGATTGTTGTGCTTTCGCTGTATAAGCAGCAGCCAGCAGTAAAGAGATTGATAGTCTCATCTTGAATGATAATAATTTTTATCGTCGCTCAAGGCAGGATACGTACCAAGTGGTTCAACAAATCGCAATTAGAGGGTGGAGGCTCATCTTATATCCATGATAGTTACTCTCGGAATGGTCTCTCCTCGCCTCTGGTTGGACTACTACGATCCAATTCTCAAGGCTCGGAAGCCGCAAGGCCGCCCAGCATAGTGATGACCTCGGGAGAAGGTTCTCCGCGCAGAGTCGGGCTAGTCCGTGTAGATACACAAGAACGCTAATTTTTGTGTTAAGTTTGCCAGGCCACCCGTTGATTGGGAGAATGCCCTCGAATTGAAATCATTCGATGAAACGAAGCTTGGGGGGGGTCCATGATTCCGCAAAAAGGGTTTTGCACGCTTCTTGGCGTCATTTGAGCGCCACAACAAGCCCAGAACATCGCCGCCTGCTGGTGCCGACGATAGCTGACGAGCTTTGTAAGGTGCGACGGACCTGCCAAGAAGCAGTTTTGAGCAAATGGTCGGATTCCAGATGGATGAAACAAGTCCGCACCTACCACGAAGAATGGATCTCGGAGCCAGGAGACAAGAATACCTGTCACGATATTAGGGCTACGCTATTGCTGTGCAATAGCGGTTCCGCTTTTGCGTCACAATACCACCCTCTCATGGAAGACTATGGAATCTAGTTATCCTAGGGTATGTTTTCCCTATTTCAACCATGGAAACTGAAATAGGATGTTTTATAAACGCAGGTCATCAATGTTCCCGCGAGTTTGGGGTACTTTCCACGATGTCTGTGAGCTTGATGCGGAGAAATCTTGATGGAATAACTTGGAGCGCCCTGCACGCTCATGTAGACTTTCCTTTTGAGTTGCTGGTAGACGTTGGCAGTTTATCCGATTATCGAGGCACAATGAATGTACGCAATCGCTGCGATCTGGCGTTAAAGTTGCCTCAGATCCACTATTTCGTGAACATTACTTCTTGATTGTTCAGAACATAATGTCTAGAGCACTAGATATATCGCGAGTTTCCTTATGTTGTCATCTCGCAGCAGACTCCTGCCACTTCAAATGCTGAACGTTACCCGGTGTGTGATAGTCATTTTTGCTCAGGCCAGGACAAATGGGATTTCAACGGAACAATATTTCTAAGCAGTGGCCGCTCTGTTGCTGTGAGAAACTCGCGGAATCTCCTTGCATGTTCACAGACGAGGGGTCAATATCAGGTAAATCTGCAAAGGTTGTCCGGTCCATATCCCAAGAAGTTGGAAGGCACGCCAATGCCGAGTTGGCCCAGAACATTACCAAAGTCCTGAGGAGCAGGCGCTGCTCCATTTTCGAAGCAATCCTCTGGAGAGCAGGATGCCGCTGGCGGATTGCTACCGAACATGGAGCCAGTGTCGATGGCGGAATCAAGTGGTGTGCCAATATCGGAGCCAGCACCTCGGGTTTGCGCAGGAGCACCTGCTTGAATGGTGTCTTCGCAATGCTCAGTGCTGGCTGCGACCTCTAGTGGGCCGCAATTCCCAGTATATTTCGGAACACGTCGGGCAACAGGACGCCGTTCTCGGTCTTCCAAGAGACACTCAACATGGCAAAGCTGGTAGTTGAGGCACGAGCGTTGGTCTGGCGTACACTTAAGCCGATTGAATGTGTCAGAACCTGACTTTTTAACAAGGTGTACGGTACATGCTCGCTTCTTACGGCAGTAATCGCACGCTCGAACGACTCGCTTCACTCGTTGGATAGCACTGGCTTTGGGGCTCGCTGTGTTGGCCATCATCTATAGCTTGTTGTGTCTATGTTGTTTCGGCTTGTCGTATTTCATCGAAGTAGTTGTGAATAGCACTACGTTTATTCGTGGAGACGCTTAGGAGGAGAGGCGCGGACCAGGCGCAATGCTCGTAGGTGCCCACTGATCTTGCCTTAACCAGTAAATGTCCCGGATTTAGCTTTGCGGGGTAGTGTTATCCGCAGTACACGTGTAATAGCTGATCTGGAGACTAAGTGCATTGCCATTCTGAAAAGAGAGCAACCTTGCTTGAGTAAAAAAACGCGACCCCTCTGAGTGCGGTCCCCGGCCCATTCCGCGGATCGTGAGGTCGGCAACCCTGCGCAAATTGACGCTGCGCCTTGGCAATACCCAACATCTCGGAAATACAAGAATTCCAGGCGAAATGTCCTACACCTTCGACGAAAATCTATGGCAGAGCTCCATTGACTTGGGAAGGCAAAAACTGAACAGAAACTGCTAAGGTGCCAAGTCTGGTCAGGTAGCCTATGCGGCCTACATGCAGTTCCGTTATTTTGCCTCACCTCTCAGCAGCTCCCTCAACTCACGTCCGTAATCGTTCCCATTTGGCAGTCTCTGTATCGTATGAACGTGATATTTGGCAGGTTCTTCGTTGGTAAGAAATACCCCCGAGTGGTGATCAAACTCGAACAAAGCCACCGGGCTCTGGATGCGATAGTAAAAAGGGTCGTCCGGTCCGAACCCCCCAATCCAGGAGAAATAAGTTTCGGACAACTTGTCCTGGACTTGCTCCAACCGGTGCTCCAGCGGTTTTGACGGCAAAAGCACCAAAAATGCAGCGACGATTGACATGAGTAATGCCTGCTGCTCTGCTGTCATTTCTGCAGCTAGCACTCCCTCATATGGTATCACGCGGTTGTCTTGGAACGCTCCAGCCAGATGCCGCTAAGTGACAAACTCAGCAAATACACCCGATGTCTCATTTGCGCTTGTAACCACTTACCTGGTCGGCTGGATTCCACCTGTCCTCAGTCATGGCTGGATCCGTCATGTCAGGGTATGTTTGAGCTACGCGCTGCATGTGGGGAGGAAGCGACTGCATCAGTTTCAGCCCAAGCCGGCCTTCGTCCGCACACAGCTCAAGCCCTTGATCGGGCCCGTGGTCAATGATCTTGAAGCTCGTCAGCACAATTCAACACCCTGGACACAAGTGATCAGTATCTCACATTTGGTTCGGCGCCGAGAAAAACTGGGCCGATAACCATCTGCTGCCTGGCAATGAAGACGTTCAAGCAGAGGTGGTGACCGAAAAGCATGTAGGCCCATGGCTCCGATTCCGAAGGCTCACCAAATATTGTAAAGCTGTGGGAGTGTCAGCGACCTGAATTGGCAAGGTGCGGTTGCCACAAATTTCTTACAAGTAACTGTTCTCGTTGAGAATGGCTTCTCTCCCGCAGATCTCCCCAAGGAACTTGTTCGTTTTCATGGCGCCTCGGAACTTGGCCCAGCCGCGGTCACTGAGTGACAGCTTGACCAATTCCAGTATGGTGTTGACCTTTGTTTCATCGAGATGTTCTAGGCGCAGGCCACAATTGAACAACACAAACTCTGGGTTGCACCATTTTCTCCTGTATGATTCAGCATTTCAGCCCCGTTGATCAGTATGTATAGTCGAGAGTAGAGTGACGCTTGAGTCGTCTCTGCAGCTTACCAATCTTCGGTGTCTAGGTCGCGTAATGCGACTTGCTTTTCATCCTGCGTAAGAGAGGCGATTACCTTCCGGGCTGCCTCCACCTTTCAGTGTATCAGCACGAGCGTCCAGGTTAGGCACGCTAGGATTTTCCTCACCATCTGCTTCGTCGGCGCGCCTTCGTCCTGGAGGCGATAGAGTCCTTCCCTCTTGCGGCCATTGTTTGTTATTCCATGGAACGGGGTACTGAGGTTTGCTTTCCATTTGTTCCAAAGCGGTTGGAATTTTGGAGAATTCACTATAGTTTCTGAGTACTTGTAGGGATCGCTAATGTCAATGCCTTCGAATCGTGACCATTCTGTGTTGCTTCACAATCAGCCCGATGATACCCCAATCTTGTCTGGGTAATGAGCAGATAGAGAACCGAACGACCCAATATTGCGGTTGAAACTTGCCTTTGTCAGGCACATAGCGGTGGTAGTCATTAGCTGGTGCTTCGGAGTTTTGACCCATTTTGAATTGTGCATTGCCCGCGCTCAATGTTCGGAAGGGCATCGAAGCTGATGAACAACTGATTTTATACGTTCAACATTGATATCCTTTTGGCCGAGACCTGTTGAACACCAGATTATAGATTAGCCTCCGTGGAACCCAATTTTCATCTTTCCGGGGCAAAACATTGAAGTTAGTCCTTGCAGCACCTTGGCAGCGCTTCCCCCCGGAACACCGGGGAAGCAACACTTGCATGAGTCGATGTTACAACATGGATATCATCCAGTCTAGACATGAGAGCTGCAATCCTTCGTCGCTCTAACTTTCTTCCACTGTCTTGCGAAATGTGATTACAACATATGCACTTTTTACACGATGTCATCCAACGCAGAAGACTTCAACGCCAAGTATACCAATGCCAACTTGGCACCAGATGCAGCAGAGTACAATCCCACTGTTTTGTGTGGGCTTGTGCGGCAGCTCGAAAATGTGGATGGTGGCAGCATCAGCGCAGCTGCGCCTGGAATAATCGTGCGGGAGTTACTCCTAAGTGATGAAAACGAAAGTATGCTTACTTTGTGTACAGGCTTCAATGCTTTGTGCCCAACGCCGCGGCGACGCCGTCCCTAAGCTGTTCCGAGATCTTGCCAAGGGAAAGACGATCGAGGAGACCCAAGCTTTGTTCGAGTCTTTCAAATTGTCCTTGAACCTGACGTGGGCCTTTTCTGGATTGCCCCAGTGTATTCCAGCTTGCTTGGGCTTGGTGAGGGAACTTCGCGAGCTCGGAATTAATAGTACGAGTCAGATGGACCGGTAAGTTAAAAGGAAACACAGGGCGTGGTGCACCACCTGCGGGCAGTCACTCGCGTGCGAGACCGATGCTGACATCAAGTCACCAGAGCCGCTCTAACTGATCCAGGCTGGCTGGAAAAGGGCCCGGCAACCAACAAAGCTATATATCGTGCTGTAGGGAATGCTGAAGTCGGGCAAATGGTGCAAGAATTCTTTCCCGAGATATGTTCGTACATTACCAATTCGTCCTTTTCTTAACCCCCCCCCCCACCCCAACATGCCATGCGGGTCCTAGCAAGCAGCTAACACACCGTTACAACAGCACACGTTGCAAATATAGCCGTGTTTGGCTTCCTGATAGGAGGTTCTGAGAATGCGTGCAGTCTTCCCCTCTGTGAAATCACGATTGCAGGGGCAATCGCCGCATTGGGGGCTACGAGGCAGGCCAGAAGCCACTTCAAGGGTTCCATGGGACTGGGCATTTCTGTGGTAGCGGTGGAGGCTGTATTGCACGCCGCGGAATCCGCCGCGGCATGGAACAACAGCAGACTCCCCGGGGCCATTGATGTGGCGGCATTGGCTGAAGAAGTCAAAGCTAATTTGAAAAAGCTGGACGGTGCGTAGATCCAACCAAGCTCCGCCCATGGCTTGCAGAACTGCATCCCCGCGTAGAGGCGTACCTCGTGATCTCGGAGATCGGGTTTGGCCAAACCCGAAATTCCCGGAGCACCGTCTTCACGTGCACTCTTTATGCTACTGCGAATATGGTAGAATCCCATCAGTTTGCTTCGACCAAAACCATGCGGAATCAAAGATTTCCTCAAGTCGGTCGACACTATCGTATCGCGGGTCTCCTGGGTAATTAGGTCGGGACTGATGCTAAACATAGTTTGACCACAGTTGTACGTTTAAGTTGCACGCGCGTGTGTCCTCCTGTGATTTCCCCCGTTGTATTGTCTATGTCCAAGCGCTTGCCGGGGTAGTGATCACAATTTTGGTTAGAAGATGCCTGAGGCCCTAGATGCTTGTCTTCAACTCATTCAAACTGCCAGAGAATCCTAGACAAGGATGATCATCACCATATGTATGCTTGTTATCCCTCTGTTGAGATACATATGAATTAGAATCAAATAGGATTGTAGTCGTGAAATAACGCTCCGCTCGAATAAATCCCGAGGACAAACGAAAACAAGGTGTAGTAGTATTCCTGATGGCCTAAATAACTTCAACAGGAAGCATACGCATGAATTAGTACCCCGGTCAGGTTGGGGTCCAGCATTGTCAAAGTTAGTCTCGCAATCCGGCCATTTGGCCTTCTCCATTCCCGGGCCGACCTTCGAGGTGAGATATTGCCAAGTAACCATGACTGATATAGGTGTTCTTAGTATGTGTTTAAGGGCTTAGTACAGATTGTTCAAAGGCGTTTTACAGTGGTAAGAGAAATCTTGTCTGATACAGGCACCATGCTGCCTTTGTCTGTTTAAAGCGGGGGTAATATTCTGAACCTTCTTCCTCGGACAAGCTGGCTTTTTCATCCCATGGGTCACCGTGGGAGACATGTAAAAACACGGGGAGCAAATAACACTGGAAGAAAGGAGAGTGGGCTATGGCATCCGGGGGGCCTATGTCTGGATCACATTGATCATCTCCAAAGGTTGCTCCACGGAACTGAAGGCGGGGTTCTCGAAGCAGCCAAATGGGCGAAACAACAACCGGTACAGTCAGCGTAGGTTACAATGAGCGCTGGAGCTTTGGGACATCTAGGCGGGTTGCAACCGCGGTCGACGACCGTGCGTTTTGACTTTATCAAATGTTTTCCTATGTTCGGCATGCAGGTCGTCGCCTTCCGTTCAAGCTCACAGTTCTGTTGGTATTCCCTCGGGCTCCTGAATTGCGTGGAATTCCCGACTGGGGAAGAAGGGTTGGCAGTGATCATTAGTGCTATGTGCGATAAGTCTAACAAGAAGCCCGATTTCCAAGCTGCTCAAAAAGGGTGATTGAACTTGGCCCCGAGACACTCCAGCATCAAAGCCTCATTTACACACCGGAGAGACTCGCTTGGCCAGCTTCATCCTACATATGCTACTTCTTCAAGCCGCAGTTGTAGACTAATGACTTTCAATGTTCTCGCTCCATAATGTGTCCCTGAGTTCCCTCAGTCCCATACCGGGAGCCAAGATGCATGATATCATACAGTACCTGCACGCACTCCCTTGGGAGACCTTCTTTCTACCAGTACTGCACCTTGACCAAGGTCCCCAGCCCCTTTCTAGAACTGCCAGTTCCCTCAGCATCCCAAAAGTTAACCCTCATGCCGACCCATCCTCCCCTTTCAGCCCGGAGCTTGATGCTGTAAGCTGAGTTGAACCCGGCTGATATGGCAATTTCCTCGTTTCCAAACTCATTTTCATCATCAGTGAGCGACCGAATTTTTGAAAAGCTCTTGTTCCGAGTGCTCGCTTCAGCAGCGGCTACTTTTGCCAGACCACTGATAGTAAATGTCTTGTCCGGGTTCCCCGCAAATTGCTGCGTTCTGTCCTTCTCTTTGCCAGAAATTCCACGGAGATATGTAAAATATTGTATCTCTGTCTCTTGCCGCAAATGCCGGCAGATCTGACGATTATCTGGGAAAAAGAAGCGAGCCTTTGCTTCGATGTCTGATGTGTGGCGATATTCCGCGTACAGCTCCTGCAGGCGAGCTGTGATGGTTTTCTGATCCGAGGCTCCCATATCCAATGCCTGTGGGGAAGGGAAAGGTGACACTAGTGCCTGAATCAATTCTGCGTACGAGTTCCCAGCCAAGAACAATTTTCTCCTGCTGCGATCTAAAGTCCACGCAGTAATGATGGTTTGGCAGCTTCCGCCATAATATACAGCCCAACATGATCTGAGTCACCGCTGCTTGTGGTTGCTGTAATTTCTGACTACATCTGACTTCCCAAACACACTGTGCTACCAGCTCTCTCGCTCTCTCCTCAATGAAAGCCAAGTGCAA
The DNA here is from genome assembly GCA_014872975.1 of Diaporthe citriasiana. NCBI lineage: Eukaryota > Fungi > Ascomycota > Sordariomycetes > Diaporthales > Diaporthaceae > Diaporthe > Diaporthe citriasiana. Next base: position 56,651 of record JADAZS010000043.1, on the reverse strand, counting down.
AGCTTCACTCAGTGACGCTCGTCTATGAAACCGGAAGCCGATTAACTCATAGTCTTTGATCTGTTCAATCTATCCCGAGGAAGGAGTCAAGACCGTGAAACCTGGTTCACCTAGAAATGTACTTCAATTTTTGGGAAGTAATTGCCGGAGTAGCATTTCTGCGCACTAGGACCATCTCCATATGGCACACATTATACAGGGCCTGCTCATCTCATATTTCATCAAACAAGAACCATCCAGGTTAGTGAGCAGGCTGTCATTTGTGAAAGACCGAAGAACCCCCGATGTACAAGCCGAGAGCTTCCCCCGACCAGTGAGACTCGACTAGCCAACATACAGCCGTAGAAGATGAGAATATGCAGATGGCTCGATAGTAACAAGCGATACCCATCCAGCCGCAAGCCTCAACAGGGCCGCTGGTGGGGGAGCGCTTGAGTCCAAATATAACTTGCAGCCTCTATTCTGGAATGTTCGAGACAAGCACAGCAGAGGATTGACCGAGTATTCAGTCATTGTACAAATGACTTCCTCTCCAGGCCCTTGATCTGACGAGCCCACACCTCTCGACACAAGTCAACCCAGGTGTCCCTGAACTCTTCCAGAATCTTGTTGACGTCCGGCGTGTTGTCTCGACACTGCCTGCTGTACTCCTCATCAGTTCCAAACGTGGCAGTCTTCCACTCGGCCGTCCACTGTTTGACAGCGTCCTCAGCCGCCTCGGACTGGCTCTGAATATTGGTGGCAATCATGTAGAAACTTGACCGGTGCTGGTGTTCTATCTCAGGCTTGAACAGGCGGACATCGGAAAACTTGGAGAACTTGTAGAAAAGACAGAGACTGTTCCATGTCTCAGCCTTGTGCATCAGAACGATCATACTGCCGCCAGACTTGACGCGTTTGAGTGATATCGCTAGCTGGGAAGCCTTCAGGCGGTGAGCCTCACGGTGCTCCCGATAGGACGCGATTCGATGGGTGCGAAGGACGCCGCCTTCGCAGGTCACCAGGTCGAATTGCTGTCTAGGCCGGATATTTCGGCCGAGGAAGCGCTTCGCATCGTGGTGGTCTGGAGGAACTTCGTCTAGGGGCATGTCGAGGTCGACAGCAAGCATGGTGACATCTGCCTGTACCAGGTTTAGGCGTGGGCTTTTGACAAGACTTTCCACACCCTTCTCTTTGATCGGAAGGGTGATTCCAACCACTTGGACATTCGGGTTAACCTTCAATGCCTGGCCAACGAAACCACCAGGCGCAAAGCCGAGGGCAAGCATGCTCGGTCGCTTGCCAGGCAGGTTAAAAATGCCGGTAGCCTGCTGCATCTTGTCTCCGACGCGTAGCATCACTGGGCATAAGGTTAGTCCTGCTACGGAGCCTAAAGTGTTGTATTCTGGAACATTTCAAAACATGAAAGACGGAGATCCGTAACAGGAAAAGAATGGTGCTTACTGCCAAAAAATATCTTGGTCGTTTCTGGGTTGGCATCGTCGCCGAGCTTTCGCTGGCGCTCAAAGTATTTATCGCCCTCAGGATTGTCCCAGCCCTGCAACACAAGAGTCAGTCGCTATTCGTATGGCTTGCAGGGAAGGGGTTCCATTCACCTTCTTGCGGATCTCGGTCAGCTCACGAAATTCAGCGACGTTGTCGAGAAGGTACTGCATTGTGACGGCGCGCTCGTATTCAAAGAGTCGATCCTCATCGGCAGGTGGGGGGCCCTTTTCACCTTTGTGTACGTCTTTCTCCTGGCCCATGTCTTTCTCTTGTCGGGGAGTCACATTCTTGGTGCCTTTGACGCTCAGATCCTCCATACCGGATACTAGAGCACTGTGGATGGTGGCGTCTTCGAGGTCAGTGGGTTGGTCAGACACACAGGAAGACGGTTGGGTCAAGTCAGGTTGTTGCCGGCCAGAAGGCTCGAGCCCATGGTTTTCTGCCATCACTGCGAGATGAGGTAGAGAAAATGGGTGTCTGTTTTGGTAGTTGCAACAAATCGAGACGAGATTGCAATTGCAGTCTCAAACATGTGGAAGTGGCAACAGTGGCAGGGAACCAGAGGCAGGCAGGCTGGGATAAAAGCTTCAAGGGACCAAAGAGCTCAATCAACCAAGCCTAGAAAACCCACGTAATGCCAAGGTGGGGCAATTTTCTATTAATGTTCCAGTGCTGTGTTCTTTCCAAATGAGGAGGAAAAGAGGACTGCCTGAACGGCATCGACAAGGATCTCACCCCTCGAGCAAATTTAATCCCATCATCAAATCTTCATTTCAATGTCCAAATCCTCGTTCTATCTCTGATCCTATTACGCAGGTCTGCAATCATTCTTGTGTCCTGCTCTTCAGGACACGCAGGGGCGATGAGTGCCGTTCCATATCCTTTGTATGACCTCGGGAATCAGAAATTTTATGAGACTGAATCTTTCCTTTCCTTCGAGTTCTTGTTGAATCTGAAATACGTACGGCAGAAAGTTTCAAAGCCCGCAGACAATTCAAATTGAGCAGTGGCAAATCGCTCGTAGTACTCTTCCGTTTCGGTCACAGATGGAGGAAGCTATCTGCCAGAAGTCACTCCAATGCCACTTCCCTAAATAACATGGTGTCCTTTGTCATCAGAGTGACAGGCAGCAGCACGTAGCTTCCTGCTGCCTACAAAGGAGGAAATGTCTGGAAGCCTCCATTCACAACACAAACAAGGATTCTTCCGTATGTGGTACTCTAAAATGGTGCATGATTGGAGCTGGTCCAACTGGAAAAGTTCAGCTCGAGCAGCTGCAATGGCCACAACACTCCGCTTGGTGGATAACAAGCACACTCATCACCATTGAACATGGCGGATTAGCCTACGGTAGTTTCTCCAAGCCCAAGTACTTCCCCTTCATTTCTGTTGTCCCACACTTGGTAAGAGCCAATGGTTGCCCTGATTTCTGTCTTGGACAAACAACAAGCTCTGAGTCGGTGCTAATCTCAACAAAGACTCATCTGCAAAAGCTGCATGGCACTGGATAAGACCACACTTGTGGCCATGCTGGAATCGAGTCACAGAATAGTTTTACACTGATATACTTTGGATAACTGACATGGACGGGTGAGAGGACAGTGATTGTCGAGTGCCCGAATTTCATAAACCCCTCCCTGCGTTGGGTCATCATACAAGCCTCACTATGCCCCTCGAAACAACAGGCCGTCTGGGTCTCAAACTATTTGCAAAGCTCACAACTCCTTGACAACATTTACCAAGCCCACAAGATACACAGCAAAAGGAGTCCCATCAAACTTACAAGGCCTGACACTCCAACAAAACAACATGTGTATTTGTCTATGGATCGAATACTGTTTCGCATGCAATAACTCGGAATGCCCGCACACACAGGCCTCGCACCCACATTACCATGTCCAGGACAAGCTCTGGCAGATTGACCGCAAAGCCTGGCGATACTGTCATGCCTCCAATTGCGTACGAGTCTCAGTACAACAAGAGCTTGAGAATGCCAAGTCCAGGAAAAACAATAGCAATTTGCAACAGGAAGAAGAGGCCTCCATCACCTGGCCATCAACATGTTTTAAAGACAGCACTGATCCTCGACACGCCAAACACCTCCCACTTTGCCAAGACATTAGGTACAGCGCCTGGCGGATGGTGAAGGACTGTGGTTATTGCAAGGACTATTGGATCGGACAAAGCATGGATAATACTGTCTAATTGAATGGGGGAGGCTTCCCCACTCTCAACTTGAAGTATGGTGGCAGGTGAAAGATTTGCTTTTGGAACTCATTGGCTGTGAGTTAAAGGACAGGAGTGGCTATGTGCCAGCACATGCAGTGATGCTAGAACAGTCCGATTGCAAATGGCCATTGAGAGTCATGTGTTTTGAATGGCATGACCATTGTGGTGCAAGCATGCGAGTAGGGAACAAAACAGGGGTTAAAGTTTAAAAGAACATGAATGGAGGCTTCGTGGGTGAATCAGACTTCCTGTGTGTCCCTGTGTGCCATGCGGAGCAGCCAGACCAATTGACTTCAAAAGTCCGTTGCACCATCTGCAAGATGCTCCCATTATTTCGAGCTTCTGTTTCCACACCTGTGATTTGGTCAACTACATAGAGAACCACGCAAGATATGCGTACAAGACGCACATATATGCTGATATTGTAGAATCTTTCTTGGTGCTCCTCGTTGCCCAAATAACTCAAGCCCAGCGTTTGGCATTGTAGCTTTTGGCCCTTGAGTGTCCTTTGCAGGCCTAAGATCATGACTGACAGGAATCGTTGAACAAGCATACGGTTCTTCGCAGGCACAACTTTGTGATGTCCAAGCAGCATAGTTGCAGCTCCGTTGCTTTCTGGGCCAACCAGAAAGCGACTGGCTAATATTGGGCGTAATTATTATCTCAAAGAAGCGAAAACTTTGACAATGCTGTTGGAGAAGGGTTCGCTGCGGTCTGTCTCGCTGGCAACTATTGCGATGCTCTCGGTCGGTAATACAAGGTGTCCCGTTTCGTGGTCATGGCACGCCTGTCGAGGTTTCACGGCAAGAAATTCCGCACAATCCACGTGTATGAAGCCGAAAATTGCTTTGCTGGTGTGTGCTCCGTGGAGTTGCAGCAGCTCTCCAGACGTCTCTTTCGGTTGGCGTTCTCGATCCGGCTACCATCCATTTGACGTGAGCTTGATTCAACATGTACCGACTCCAACACGTGCAGATATAACCATGAACCATCGATTTCAACGACATCAAGACGTTCTTCATGATTGTGTTGAAAGCGTCTAGCTTGTGGTAGAACCTGATTGGAGTAGCTAGAGCATGTCCGAACCGATCGAGCAGAAATGGCAGGCCCCTGGGAGAATTCTCCACGTGCACAAGGGTGAGGAGAGATTGCACCGCTTGACAAGCTCCTTGGGAGCTCCGATAGCCTTGAGCGTGGCAGCAGGAGGTAGCTGATATCGTAAGAGTTCGATCAATGCTGGAGATATCGGGCTCGAGTAGACTAAACAAATGATTCCGAAAATTTAGCAGCTGAATGTCAGGCAGTATCGTCTTTTGGAAACAGGTCTTGGCAGTGTGGATGTCGAAGAAAGAACTGAATTGAGAAGTTAGGACTGGAAATGACTTCGGCGATCCTCATCGCCTGACTTGAGGTTAATCGAGGGAGGGCAGGGAAAGCCCAGAATTTCTTTTCGTCAGCTTCAAGACCTGAGCTGGAAAAATCGCTCAATCTTGCGAGTAAGTGGAAAGTCCCACTCTAACCTTGTCACAATATCAGCGGCTCATGAACAATAACTGTCAGTCAGCGGACAAACTTTGAATCACCTCCCTCTTGACTCCACTGTAACCCGCGGATCTGTTCTTAGATCACGAGCCAACCTCATGCAGATAAGAATGTCCAGGCTGCTTCTCATCCTGCAGGGCATCAAATACACACTGGACCTGAAAACCTTTAAGTTAGACCAATTTGTGTGAAACATTGATTATTAAAGTGCCCATTATGCCACTTTGTCACATTGAAGTGGACCACAAAGTGTAGGGCACGCCTCACAGACGTACCTTGCTTCCAGTTCGACCTTGTTGATCAGAGACTTTGACCATGTGCCGTGTGAATATTGCTCAGCAGTTCCCCCGATTTGCTGGCTAGTCAAAGCAGTTTGCTCCCCACAAGAGACCAGATCATGTTCCAACGATACCTCAGTAGTTCACGGATTCTGTGGATTAATTTTCAGCGGAGGATCTGCGGGAAAATCTCATCTGATAATCAAATTGTCCTTCCCCTTTACGGCCGTGTGCGTCATGCAAATGACTGTGCAGTGAACTGCGGGCCATCAGCTTCAAAAGGCCAGGTCTCTGGGGTACGCTTTCTTACTCGCATCTGGAAGATCAGGGGCTCCGCGATGCCCCGATGATGCGCCACAGCCAGCAAGTCCACTCCACCCCAGATCCCTGCGTGTGCGTGCCCCATGATGCGCGTGATATCAACCGTGTTTGCCTGGTCTGATTCCAGAGAACGACTCCCTGATAGGCCAAGATGCATCAAATCACAATCCTCCCCCGGGGGTGCCTCCGGGTTGCGCCATTAGGGCCACTCGACAGCCTCGTCGCTCATTGCCCCATGGACTGCTAGGTGCCGACACTGTCTCGTCCAGACAAGCTGCCAAGTCGATAGTGAGGACTTATAACATGCTTCTGCATGCCCGGAACGCCGTACAGCCTGAGGAGAGGACGGGCTGCATGACTTGAGACAGGCGACGTCAAGCCGCAGGCTGCAAGAATGCGCATAATCTCTCACACACCCGCAGGTGAATGTGGTAGACACGCTGGACCCATGGCTTGTGCCTTTTGTCGATCGTACAGGAGGGAGCAGGTTTGCAGACCCGTGGAACAAGGAGGACAATGACTTCATGATGATGGTTGCGAGGCGATGCTATGATGATCTCGACGCTTGTGGTGCTTGATGACAATTGACTGCGATCCAATAACTTTCTTATCAAGTTTCTAACGCGTGCTACTCACAGGATATGTTCTCTAACAGTGCTCAGTGGGTTAGTGCTGGCGCTGTACGCATACATCTCGGTGTTATCAGTGGAATTGATCGTGATGCAAGTGATGGTCAGTCATCCTCCCGGCCACAATGTATAGCATGTACGTAGGCGCCGGGGCCTCGCTTCCAGAAACCATCATAAAAAGCCAGACAAGTTCAGAGGTGAGCCAGAAGAAGGATCAGATCCCCACGCTTTCGAACAGTAATTGGCATCATAGACCGCGGAATCCAGAGCCCCAGACCACCTGGACCACCTCAGCTCACGTAGATGTATGCGCACCGGAGCTGTGATCTATATCAGGTCGAAGAGATGTATGGGGTAGAGTGGATATTGTGGAATACTCTGGTGTTGTGGAACAGCCAAGGACGGGGTGCTTCACTCCATACTCCTGGAGAAGCGATTCGTTCTTCATAGTGTATGCCGTGCAGCTTTCCCGCTGCACCGAATTCTCGTACGATCCGGCATCTGGGCCAACCGAGCTGGGGGCTCCGAGAAAAATGATGTGATGTGTATGCCACCACTACACCTTCCTGCACACTAGAGCATCGGGGGTGTTCCGCGGCTCTTTCCAAGATGACCGGCTATCGACTTATTACTCTCGCCAATGATTCACAAAATTTTTGCAGGGCGACGAAGGCAAGCAGAGCCAGGTGTTTTGAGGCTGAACGAAAATGTTTGGGCTCGATTATGCATGTCGACTATTCTGAGGGCTCGCCTGGAATCGCCACCTGGCCGTTTGAGCTTGCCCTCACAGTGAGATTGTCGCCAGAAGACCAGAAGCATCACTGTCGACGGCTGGGTCTGCTGCAGAAAGCGGTTCTATTGTTATGCACCGCGGGCAGTAGAGTTATAGGTGACTGACTAGCTCGGAAGAACCCCGGGAACGATCACTAGCTGTGCCACGGTGCCGGGTAAGGCCAAATATGCTTTCGTCAATCTTGAACGTGCTGGCTGGTCTAGGTCCATCGCAGCCACGAGCTTGTCCACATGGAGCAATGGCACAGGTACACTATCGACATCGCTGGTGGGTCATGTTTGGTGCTCTCAAAAAGAGGCCGTTGGACGTTGCCAGGCCGGGTAATGCTCGCACAGCCCCTGACTGGGGGCTCAACCCCTTTACTCGTGGGCCTGTAGTGTAGAGATCTTTCCAGGGGTCTTCTCTCGAGTTTTCGGGCCGGTCCACTCCCCGGTGGGAGGTGCTATACAGTGACAGCCGTGTCGACCGTGCTTGTAGTGGAGCTTGCTTGAGTGGGATGCAACTACTGGATGTGGCTCTGCAGGTGGAGGGACCCTGGATGTCCAGGATCAAAATTTGGTGCTTTGACGCCTGATCAAGTGAAAAAGCTTCATCAAGGTTGCTCAACTTGACACCTTGATATCGGGACAATCGGCGAACCGTTCTGTACGCTGGCGGGTTCTCGAAGCATCGCGAAGCATCGAGTCAAGACAACCAATCAGGCTTGCCGCCGTGCCATGATGAATCAATGACGGCAGCGGGACCTCAGATTTTATATATATGTCGTGGGCACACGTCTTGCCGTCACTGATGTCGCCTCCCGGAGCTTTCCCAGCTTCTAGGGCAGAGAGAAATAAAGCGGCAACCCGTTCATGATTTGCCTGCTCGATCGGCGGTCCATCTGGGGGCTAGACCGGCTGTCTGGAGTATTACCAGCTTTTTTGCTTGGCCTCCCAGACGGTAAGCGCACATAGCACGGACCTATCAACGGGGCCAGGGAGCAAAAGCTCCGGGGCTGGCCTTTTACAGCCCCCCCCGTCAGAGACTTTAATGCTGGGTGGGCGAGGAGCAGGTAGCTGTTCAACAGATGTTTCGCGAGGAGGAACAACGGCAGCTCCTTTTACACACTGAAACCGAGAGTATTAGATGGATTTGTCAACTTCAGAAAGTGGTAGAAAACCACAATACCAGAAGCTCGCGAGAGGCTCTTTCCGCTCCTGACCGCATGAAGGCGGCCGGAAACCCTCACTGAAGCGCAGTGACGCCCCCACCGTCTTTGTTGAACCGAGGCCTCGCAGATGCAGGCAGGCTGACAAGGAAGAGCGCCTGTGGCAAAATTCGAACATCTGGCAACATTCCCATGATTCGGCCATTGTTCCTCGGCTTGCTTGTCAGTGCCTTGCGCGTGTCTATTCACTTCCACCGGTGGAATCGCCACATGAGGCTTGTACTGACTATGCCATAGGCACGTCAAGCACATCTGCTTTTCAATATTATAAAAGAAGACACTTGGACCGATTCGTTGACGATGCGCCGTGTTTCCTTTACTGAGACACGACAACATCTTCAAAACCTGTTGTGGGGAACCTTGCATGTTTGGACTTCATGTGCGAGAGACACTCCTACGACTGCCCAGTTTGCGGGAAGGAATATCTCATCTTCATCAAGTTCTGTCCGCACTTCCGTCAATCAGAGTCACTTTGCCCGCAGGAGACAACCGAAGTAAAGGAGATCATGACCGAAGGACGGTGCCCGAGCCCTGTCTGCCCCAATAGCAGATCCGGCGGCTGTGTAGTCAGTTGACAGCCGTAAAGCCGCCGAGAGATAGCGGGGAATTGTTCACAACTTCTGTCCATGACCGCCGACCTCGACGACTTGATCGATACCATCGTACTCTGGCACTTCGAAATCGTACTTCTTCGCGATAGCCGGTGCCACGAACCTGGAAAATATCAGCAGCTGCTTGGAGCAAGTTGTCTAGCAGTACGCACCTCCCGCCGATAAAATGCCGACCCTTGAAATATTTCACCAGCGGTTTTGGCGCCGTCAAGCTGATAAGGGCTGTAGGATGGAAGGTGCTGCCCAGACCCGACTTAGGGGGCCCTTCTTCAATGTTCCAAGACGATGGAGCATCGACTGAGGTCACTGGAAGCTGTGTCTGCTCCATTGCCTCGATGACAGCAGGAAATGGCTCGCGGACCTCGCCCGAGAAGCTGAAACCTAGGGAGCGATGAGTGTGAACCAACGATCGAATAGTGGGGTCATCTCGACGACGAACCGAAGATTGCATCAACTATGTGATCCGTGGATTTGATTGCCGTGGGGAAGTCCTCGGTGAAAGGAATCTCTAGGTCCTCCAGCTGTTTAGCCAGACGCTGACTAAATCATCAGCTTCGAGGACAAACGAGCAAGTAAAACACCCCGGAAAATCAAGAAGGAACAATAGTAAAAACAAAAATATCAATTCTCCTCTTTGATCAGCCGAAACACTCTTAATTTGCAAGAGGCCGTGGTCTCCAGCATTGGGGAGGAGCTTTAATTTGCCAGAGACTGGCGCTGGCACGTCACTCGCAGGGCTCGTGTAGAGTAAGGAGCAGCGTAGCACCCACCTGGTAGAGCTCGTTCTTGCTCCGCTTCGGATAATAGATGGTTGGTTGGTAGCCGTACTGCCGAAGGTGTCGAGCAGCAACAAGCCCGTCACCACCTAATCGCGAGATCAGCTCCGGGGCCCACCAACTTGGATTGTCACGGGGTTCCAACACACCGTTATTTCCGGGGCCGCACGCAACCAAGATGCGACGGCCACTGCCAGGAGGCTGGACCCGGTAGACTGGATGAGCTTGGTCAGCCAACATTTCGTATTCTGGTCCAACAAATGGCAAAGGATAACTAGGTATTACCAGCTTGCGAGACGGACAACCCAGCCAACTCCATGAGCTGGTCAATCGAGAATGCCCCGCTGCTCATCAGTTCTTTATCCAAAGCTGCGGCGGCTTTGGCCCCAAGAAACTGTAAAAGTGGTTAGCGGAGCCGCCTGACTGACCGTCGCAGTTGACGATGCGCTGAACAAGAGTTGTCGTACGTACTTTAGTAGCCATATTGAATCAATCCCTTCTGTTGAATGGTGAGAATTTCAAGTACAGTCAGAACAGACCTGAATTAGGCAGAAAGTCAGACGAATTTAATTAATCAAATCCGACTGGCGGCCTGTGTTGTCATTGTGAGGCTCCTCAGGCATCGGGATGTTTCTGGACTGACATCACCACGGCATGTACCCTGCTGCAAGTGCAGGGGTGAAGGTGCTGGTTTAGATGACTAAGGCCCTCCGCATCTGATTGGCGCACCCGACGTCGAGGGAAAGCGCTGGGGCTCCACCCAAAAGTTCAGTCGCGACACCCTCATCCAGCTGTCTGTACCATCGCGCCGTAACAGCAGGTCAAATTGGGGCCCGAAGCAGCGATGGTCGTCAAAATCAGGCTCGCCCGATTCGGGCGGACGAACGCCCCCTTCTACAACATTGTCGTCGCACACGCAAGGCAAGACAGCAACCATCCGCCACACAGCTATTCATTCGTGCAAAACAGAAAAGACCCCAGATGCTGACTTCCTATCTTCTCACAGGACGGCGCGGAACTCGAAACCCCTCGAGGTCATAGGAACCTACGATCCTATACCAAAGAAGGACTCGTATGACGAGTCAGGCAAGTTGCACAAAGATATCAGGCTCGACGTAGAAAGGGCAAAGTACTGGGTGGGCGTTGGGGCGCAGCCGACGGATACAGTGTGGAGGTTCCTCTCTATGGTACGCATGATACACGGGCTATTTGATACCTCAATCATTCCTTGGACCGTAGGCTAACGCATCGAACTCACAGCTCGGAATACTGGAGCCCAAGTACCGACCCAAAGCGAAGAACCCACCTCCACCATTGCAGACGGAGAGCGCCACCACAACTAGCACCTGATGGGCGATGGGTTCCTTTTTTCTTACCGGCATTCTCGAGGCGTCATATTGTTGTACTTGTGTATTATATGGGTAAATGAGCTGGTGCTGCGGAGTCGCATTGACAGCTCATCCAGACACTTAGAAATGGAACAAAGTATCAAATGAACAACGCAATGCTACATTTTTGCCATTTTGCTTCTACTTTTGCTACCGAGCGACTCTCATTGTCACTCAAACAGGTCTCAAATGCCCACGTTATGCTTTCATGGATATAGGATACGCTATTCCAAAATCACATTCTAATCATGCCCAAGGCATTGATGCGATCAGGTAGGTGATATTACGGGTACCCTTCGGTGACGAAGCTGGTTTCGTCCAAGACCTAGCCAGCTGGTCAGTAAGCCTCAGTCACGAAATATACGCAGACTCTGGGCAAGCGTAGACACAATAACATAAATGTACCAAACATTTGATTTCCTCGGGCCGAAGCTCCCAACAACCGAAACTCGAATTGCAGTTCTTGAAACGGCTGCTGGGCCTCGGCTCTCGTGGGTTCTTTATAATCCTCTTCTTGTATTTAGCCGTCGTCCACGGATCAAGGCAGCGCGGTGAACAAATGTGAAAGAGTATCGAGTGTCTAGCAAATAATAAACTTGCTTTATGAGCCCTTGATATTCAACTATCTTACTGAGGGCACTGGCCTCTGGAGCAGAACCACCAGACAGAACCAAAGCCCATGGGGGCCTAACGCCGAACAGTGTCTAATGGAAAGCCAGCACCAATGATACTGGCTCTATATGAATACCAGAACGAATCCCAGCCCCTGAACACCATATATATGCAAAAAAAAAAAAAAAAAAAAACCCCAAAAAAAAAACCCATAACTCCTATAGGAGTATGCAGAACGAAGGTAACGATACAAATGAGATGCCTGGGATATCTCTGACGCTTTAAACACATCCCTCCAGGCAGCCAACAAATGTGTTCGACGATGACGATGCACATCGCTTGGCCATAGTGATTCAGTGTGCCACAGTGAAGAAGGTATTCAGCACCAGGCACACCACCATGACACACATTCCGTATACGGCCAGGCACAGAGCCAGCCTTCTCAGCAAGCCGTGCTCAATGTGCTCCAAGTCCCACCTCCACCTCTTGCGCATCCTCCACCAGCCGCCGTAGCCGGCACTGACTCCTCCAGAGCGAATGCTCCCACCAGCCTCAAGAATACCCGAGCCGCTTGGCTCGAACCCGATGTCGGTATCGTCGCTGTCATTTGCGTCAACGTCGTCGTCTTCCTTAGTGAGCCTCTGGTGGTGGATACTGTCCGGATCGCTGATCTTATAGTAGAACAGCCCGGGGAGGATGAAGCTGATGGACGTGGACCCCGTGGCGCCGACGTATGCGAGTACACGGTCGAGCTGGCTAACGGTGAGGGAGGTGATGTATGCCAGCACGATGATGAATGTTGTGAGAAGTGCGAAACGCACATCAGACATAGACACAGCTGGCGCACCATGGCTGTCGGTGGGCCCAGAGCCTGTTGGGAGGAGTGAGCGGTTGCTAGGGGAGTCTGGACCACGGTGGGCGCGATTGGGTCGCCACCTGAGCACCGCGTCAAGAGAGGCTCGGCAAGGATGGACTTGAAGCGGAACACTGAACATGACCAGCACGACGATGGCAGCCTTGCCGATGGTCGAGGCCGCGGACGAAGGATACATCATGACGATGTTGCCCAGAACAGTGTTGCCGAACGTCAAGTAGCCTGTGATTGCAACCAGGACGTAGATGCTTGCTGCTGACCCAATGCTGGATGAGATGACCCCAACGATGCTGGCTGGCGTGTTGTCCTTGATCTCGTTGATGACGGAGAACATCTGACATATGTTAGTAAATGCGCCGCTGATGACGGAAGTTGATGCTTGGGATCCGAGGAGCGCTGGAGGACCTACATTCTGGTGACAAGTGTAGGCAAAAACTACCACGGGCAAACTGCTAAGGAAAGGTATAGGGCCATTCCAAGAGAGGTAGCTGACCTCGCCCCGGTTCTCTACCGAGTCCGAGGCGAAGTGGTAGACAACGAGGACGATTAGGTATCCAATGGAGATGAGCGCGATGACGCTCGTGTACTTGAGTGAATCCAGTCTTCTCAAGAAACTAAGAGGTATGATGATGAGCATAAATGCCGTAATCCAGAAGTTCCGGTCGACCAGGAATGGGACCTGGTCTGCGGCTTCATTAAAGCCCCTAACAACGCCTGGCATCAGGTCGCCGATGATGATCAAATAGGAGACGGCGACTCCAAAGCATTTTACGGCGATCGCGGCATCAAATATGACGGCGGCATTGGGGTATGTGAGCTGTGACAGCGCAAAGAAGGACGAGCTGCCCCTATCGAGATATCGGGCGCACCGAGCTTGGAGATAGAGCCCAAACGCAGAGGTAATGCCCGACCACACTATTATAAAGGTTCCCAACAGCATTCCCATCTGTGACATGGCATGGGGCATCGCCAGGGTTCCGGCGCCAACGATCGTGTTCAGCAGGTTGATGTTGCTGCTCATCATAGAGGCCTGGCCTCCTCCTTTGGGGCTGCGCCCTCTTTTTGGTCTGCCATCACATGCAAGGTCAGCATCGGATTGAAGACTCGGTGGGAGACGGTGGTTGTGGTTGCGATGATATGGCGGACAGAAAGGGATGCGCTTTGGAACTGAGCAAATATCCGGGACACAGGCTGAGGCCAGCAGGGCAGCAACCGAGAACGACACCGGGGTCCAAGGGCGGTGCGGCGACGAAGGCAGATACGTACCGTGCCATGGCTCCGGCTTCAGAGCCAGTTTCGTTTCCATCAGAGAAGGTCGAGTAATTCGTCATATCACGGGCGCAGGACCGCAAGCCACCTGGCTCTTTCAGGAAGCACTTGTGGACAGAAACGAGGTCGGTTCGTAGTGGTCGGATCCGTCTCGGTAAGGCTGACACAGTGGTCCAGTTTGGCGTGGAGGGGTTTCGCGGTCTAGAGGTCGAGTGGTCGAAGGCGCAGCGCGACAGTTGCAAAGGTGTCTCGGTAAGGCTATGCTATGCGAAGGTGGGCGCGAGATGTCTGAAGCCACAGGATAGATAACGAGGTCTCGGCCGGGTCTTGGGGATAAAGTGCGGGTTGTCGACTGCCGCAGATCGGCTTTCAACCGGGGCGGGCGGGAGGTCCAGTCTAAACCGGCAGCGGCTAGCAGGAGGAGACTCCCGATAGCGACAGGCAGAGCTTGACACCTTGACGCCACCCCCCAGCGTTGACGTGATGGTGGAAATGGATGAGCAAAGGATGACTGGACAGATGCACACGACACAGGCCCATGCGGTCAGCGCACGGCAAAGTGCCGCCGCGGAGCTGACTCGAGGGTCACAGGCCGCAGGGACAAGGACTCGCAGCGCCAGGCTCAAGTGACACCTCGCCGTCACACGACTGACTGTTGAGGAGGGCGAGATACTTGCTGATTGATGTTCCCTACTCCCTCCAGTAGAGCAGTGAGCGGTACTGTAGGGCTGGCTGTCTTGAAAGGCCAACAAGGCAGGCAGGCACCTGGCTTGCTGTCAGGGTTGGCTTTTCCGGCTGCGTCCATCCATCCATGTGTGTCCATGTGTCCCATACGCCCACTTGCCCCAGAAACCTTACCCGCGGGACAGGGCCCCTGACACTTGAGATTGTCTCGGCCTAGCGCCCCTCCCTCTGACGTAAAAAATGCACACCACCTGTCAGGCCCGCCAATCAACCACATACCTTCCAAGCTCCAAGCGGGCCTGGGCCAGGGGTGCACATTTCCCAGCGCGCTCACCCGAGGTCTCGTCCTTGGCCTTGCGGGTCGAGCTTTCTCGCTGGATTGGCCTTTTACACCGCAGGTTGCACGACGCATACGTTCGACGCGAGGATTCTTTGTCCATTTCTTGCTACGTGGCGTCGCCGTATCGCCGAGGAGAGAGCTCAAACCCCTGGACGAGGCAAGTGTGGTTTGTTCACATCGCACGAGGCTGGGACAACTTTGGACTGCGACACATTGCCCGGCGCCCACAACGATGGAGGAACAATCCCTGGACAGGACCACCCTCGCCACCATCTCGCTACTAGAGGCCCGTCTCCTGCGCGTCGAGCAGATTCTCCACGGCTCAAAGCCTGTGCCAGCTGCAAGGCCAGCCGGCGACTCAGCCGTCGAATCACTCGTCAACCTCGAGCGCCGCTTCGCAACCCTCATCTCCCGCTTCCGCGTCTATGCCGACATCCTCAAGCTCTGTAAGCAATATGCCCAGGCCCCAGCTCGCATGGCTCTTCACTGCTCAGGCGGCTGACTGTATCTAGACCGTACACACCCGTCATTCTTCCAGTCCCCAACACCCGAAGATCCGGCCCCTTCCCAGCTAGACACGGCTGCCCTCCGTGCCACAGTGCTCTCCTTCGCCTCCTCGTTCCCTAGCACCGTCTCCGCTCTGACCGCCGTCACATCCGACACGCCCGTCCCAGACCCGAAGCTGAGCGCCGACCTGGTTGCCCTGCTTCCGCGCATGAAGGGCGTCGAGGCAACACAGCTGGCCCAGGAGGCAGAGATCGGAGAGCTTCGGGACCGCAGCGAGAGGGTCGTGAGGAATTGGTACGAGGAGAGGGTCGTGGGATATGGCAGCTTCATCGCCGACGTGGAGGGCCGCGTGGAGAGCGTCGAGCGTGGAGTGAGGAGGGCGGAGGCCCTGAGGGACAAGGAGGCTGAGGCTGTTTGAGCTTGCTGGGACGGAGAAGAACTCATCGCGTTATCGTCCGAGGACGTATCCTGTGATGCTGCCAACCACTACGACTTGACTTGGCGTCACGATTCTCATTGTCACACTTTCTTGGTTGTGACGCGTAAAATCTATACGCGTCACTTGGGCCTTAGACTGAGTCGGAAGTGCAACTCAAGATTGGTCAAGATTGTCTGCGAGCGAGAACTTCTGTGTCTTCAGCCCGTGGTTTCGAAGTCGGAGTGGACGAACAGAGTGGAGGACGGCTCAGCTACCATAGCATGTTGCGGGCCGAGGTGCAGCAAAACGGCCATGTCCGTCTGGCTATGGAACTTACTCAGACAGGGAAGGCTGTCACAGGAAAGCTGATCGCATGGGTCCACCGGCCCAGGAGGCCAGCCGGACAGACCAGCCGAATGTTTACACGCAAAGCAGTCGCCTCGTGACTGACAACCTGGCAGTGCCTGGCAGCAACACCTATTCCAACTCAGCCTCAGTCTCGCAACCACGCCAAATAGTCTTTACACTGTGCAGTCACCTGCAGCAACATCGTATAGGGCTCGACTTGACAGACGCGCAGCCGTGCGGCGTCACACCCGGGAAGTGGCAGCTCCGCGTTTCAGGGCCTGTGATATCACTCAATGCGAACTGTACTTACTCCCCGGTGGTTGCCAGCCCGGCTGTGTCTTGGGCAGGTCGTCATCGCAACATCAGACGATTGTACCCCCCTGCGTGAACAATTGTCGTCAATGTCATTGGCGAGCCTCGGCATTCTCCTCGTGCAGTCGGCACGTATGGGCCAAGGCAGGCGTTCCACCAAACAATCGCGGGGTAGCTGGAAGTGTTGCTGCCGTAGGTACGGAGCGTTCGGATGCACACCGCGAACAGACAGGCTTTGCGGCAAGCCACTTGTTTTACTGCGATGTGTTGGGCGCAAGATCGTCTTGAGCCGGCTGATCGGGAGAGCCAGCTAAGCAAACACTGACGGAATAGATTGGACGATGGCTGTGGTCGAGGCACCTAGTCGTGCTAGGTGCCCAATCGAGATGGGCCGAGAGTGGCATGTCAAAGTGTCTTGCTGTAGACAGTCGGACGGCGCAAATTGTAATTTTATTATTAGGAGCAGGCCTATCTCATGCGTACAGGAGCGGGCAGTCTTTACCAAGGACAGGCAAATGTCACGACTTGCCGGTTGTTTCAATAGAGATAGGGCTAACCACTTTGGATCATTGGGACTGCAATGTCTCGCAAAACACAGGCGCCGTCGATGACGCATGTGGCCATCACTTCAGCGATATGAAGACGACACGCCAGCAAGGAATGGGAGAGGCCATCGTCGAAGTTGACGGAACATAAGCCCGCTGCTGATAGCGAAAGTTGTCCCCCTTCCAAGGCCAGTCAGTACCCACGACGCGGGTGCGCTACGGGGCACTGATCGACACAGGCGACCCGCTTTGATGGCGGAGCAGATGCAGTGTATGGGCAGCCCTAAATTCAGGAACCCAGGGTGGGTGGCCCGGTAGTACTCAGCTGAGCGCGCGGATACAGTGCGCGCTTACTTGTGGGCAGGCGCAGCATCAGAAAGGTTCACAACGCCTGATGTGAGATAAGAGAGGTCGGACAAGGTGGTTCATGTACGTTTGTCTCCCCATGCTCCTGGGTCCGCCTTACCTTAGCTTGCTCAAGTACGGCTGCTGGGGAATTTGTGCATGCGCACCGCGGGTTACTCGGAAGGGGATCCGGGACCTCGGAGATCATGGACTGCCAAGTTGGGGCTTGATGGGTTTCAGGCGCCGATCCCCTTTGATGTTCAAAGCTCGTGGGCAAGACTCAGTATACGGCGGCAGCGACGCGATGTGCGCACAGCAGCTGGCTGCCAGAATTTTAGAGTTGGCGACTACGTCGATCAAACGGGTGAGAGCGCTTTAGTGGGGGAACGTTTCGAGGATAAGAGTGACTCCAGGACCCATCAGGACCAACGCGTTGAAATCCACTGGACAGCAGAGATGCGCTGGACGGGACCGGGTGGGACGCCAAATGCGCTAGAGAAGCGCTGGGCCGCAATAACCGCTTTCGCTGGTCTGTGTGCTGTCTTCATAGCAGCAGCTCTACGCTGCCCCGTCAGGTTCGTCTGTAATTTTGTTGTAGACCGGCCATTGTGTCACCTGGTCTGACTATTCCTAGGTCGGGGCTCCTCGAGGTGACTCGCCTCGCATGGTATGGACACTGACAAGACTGAATACGGATTTGGCCCATGACATGGCAGGATGGCGTGTGATCGACCGGCAAGCTGCGATAACGGTAAGTTTCAGGCTTGGCTCTGAGCTGGATCAATCAACTAGCTCGTGGGGCGGCTCTGTCCCCGCCTCGAATCCCTGCGTTGTTTTCAGTGACAAAGGCCAGAGCCATCCGTAGTCAGTTGGACACTGAGAAAGTAGCCCCGGTCTTGCTCGTCTCGCCGGTCGGTTGGCGAGCGCAGGGCTGGCAGGTCCTCCTGTCACACCGCCGCAAAATGTCCCATAGCAAGTTGGCAAGGTGCGGCGAGGTGATCGTCAAGGTCGAGTTTGGTCATCCGTAACGGAGCATCGTATGCAGGAGCATGCAGAACTGGCTCCCGACTACTTGCCGGACACCCAATGGAAATCCACCGGCCTGGGGGCGTTGTAACCCCAAGACGGCTCGAGGAGCTGTTGGCCACAACGTTGTCTATAGTTGGAAGCCCGGACACAGGGCGGGGCAGGGCAGAGTAACTTGCCTTCTTGCAGGTGTCGTCTGAAACTCGACGACAATTGCTTCAACCCCCTGCATGGTCACAGCCGAACCACGAGGAACGGCAAGGCATTGGGCTCTAAATTGCAGCAGTCAAATAGATTTGACAAGTTGCGCACCAGGTGTCACTGGCGAGAGCCCACACAGTCGGAGAATTTGTAGACATCTTGCTGGGTAGTCCAGGACTAGCTGTCCACGGCCTCGCTAGCACGTCTAACCCGTGACGATCTGGAGTCGTTACCAGCCTATCACCACGTCTAGACTCCGATCATTTATCCTCTTCCGGAAGCGACTTGATCCTGGTCTGTTCTCAAACGACCTTCCGAGCCGGTTCACTTCTGAGACTTGACTCGACCTTGCTTTTTCGGCAGCAACCTACCGAGCCTCGTGGGTTCTGTCTGTCATTCATTCAGGTCATTGTTGGGGGTTGCTGAGCGCCAAGCTGACGGCTCACGCACGACTCGATGGCTCTTTGGCGTTAGATGCCCGGTGTGGGGGGGGGTAGCATGGGACAGAATGCGACCGCAAGTGGACGACGCATCAACGCTCCCTGCGTGATGGGGTCTGAAAATGAACCTGCTTTTAGGCCTCGTTAGACTCATTCGGCGCGAACGGACGGCACAGAGGTGGCGTTGAGCCCGGGTGGTAACAACAATAGCTGAAGAACAGGAACAGGATAGGATAGGACAGGACAGTGCAGGATCCAAATGGGGAGGTGACAGCGGCACACCACTACGAGCGCACTCAAACAGGCGCAGTCTGAGGTGGCTATGCTACCCACGATGCATAATGGGTAGCTCGATATTCAGCACCAGGACGAATCTGGGCCGCCGTCCGTAGTCAGCACTACCAATTCTGGTTGAGCTAGGACCGTCCTTCGAGTCCCTTCCCCTGCGAAACGTCTGGATCCTCCCTGCCAGGAACCTTGGAGGCGAGGCCAGGAAGACGCACACGCACACACGCACATACCTACCAAGCACAGTGCCTGCAGTGCCTGCAGTGGGGCCACCCCATCACCCATTGACTCTCTTCTCTGGCCACCCCTGCAAAGAGATCAAGCCGCTCCTTCTCGCCTGCCTTTCCCTGTCGCTCTCTCTTGCAATCCAATCCAATCTCACGCCCACCACCGTTTCCCCTTCTTTGCTTGGCTAGACCACGGCATCCTCCTCTCCCTTTCCCCTTCCCCGACTTCATCTATCCGCCCAGGCCCTGCACAAGGCAACCTGACCTGCTGTGCTTTTACACATACACATGCACATAGACTGACCGACCGACCGGTCTTTCAATTCCCTCCTCTCTTTTATCCCTTGCCCTGACTCACGATCCATTTCACTCACGATCCATTTCGATTCTTGCCCTCTTCAACTTCTCGCCTCCTCCTCGAGCACACGGGATCCTCGCCTATTCTCCTCCTGTCGATCAATCGATCTCTCTTGCGACATCCTCCCCTGTCCTCGTCTGCGTGTATCCATCACCAGTTGTGAGCAATCTGCGCTGTCCGGCACTGCGAGAAACTAGGCGGCTTTCAATCAATTGCCGAAAGACGGAGACATCAGGAAACGACCCAGTCGTCCGACACAATTGGAAAGAGGTGGCATTTGCGTCTAGGCGGGAGATACTGAGACGCTCCGCTTTCTGAACTGCGCGATTCACTCGTGCACCTGCGATATTCTGCTTCGGGGTTTGCCGTCCTTTCCAACCTGACAAAGGAAAACATATCGCACGGGCCATCAGCAACCACCTAATACGTCTTCTTCGACGCGGTCTCCGGCACAGTCACTTTCACTCTGCTGCGGTACCGTCGCCTTCATTGCAACGAGACCACTCCATCCCATCGCGGTTCTCTACCAACAGCCCGAAGCTGCACTCGCCGCATTGCGAACACGAGCCGTGTTTGAGAGCAGCTCAATACCAGTACTCAGACCACACGGACCGTGCGTCGCCATTAATCGATTGAACCCTGCGCCAATGTTTCTTTGAGGCAACTTTCGAGCCGTTGCAAACTTCTCCAAGCCGAACTATCTGTCCCAAGATAGTTTGTTGCACTGTCAACCTACCCAGCCATACAACCAGTCGTTCCACATGCCCAATTACGGCTCACTCCATTCACCATCGCTGCGCAAAATGGAATACAACAGGCAAAACAGACGACGAGGAATCGATGTCGGCAACATCATCGGCGATCCATTCGCTCTTGCTACCATATCCATCTCAGCGGTAAGCACGCCGAAGACTCCCCACCCGCCCCCCTCTGAACCCAGCCCAGCCCAGCCCAGCCCTCGGGTTTGAGCATCCCACAACCCATCCTTCGCCCCCAACAGTCAACAATTTTAGATGGGTCGTTGGCTGACAGCCCCCTAGCTCGCATGGATTATTGCTTTCATCGCGTCCATCATCGCCCAAATCCAGACCAGAGACAGCTTCCCCACCTACACGTGGTGGACCGTCGTCTACTACTTTTTCACAGTGGGCGGGGTCTTTATTGTAGTCGCATCCGACACCACCCAGACCTACCATGTTGCCGTGGTCGGTTACCTGGCATGTGGACTTGTCCTCACCACATCCTCTGTGAACAGTCTCGTTTACTCGGCCAATGGCGCCAAAGAGGCTGCCTCTGCGGGATTCATCCTGCTGTCCATGGTCACCGTAAGTCGCTTACACTCTTCGTGCATCTTAGTTCACGGCACTGGCCACTTTGTTTGTTCCCGTGTCGTGGACATTATGGCTGACCAAGTCAATAACAGATTGTGTGGATCTTTTATTTCGGCTCTGCGCCATCGGCTGTTCCGCGTGCCTACCTTGATTCCTTTGCGTTGACCAAGGAATCGCACATGATGAACCGACAGACAATGAATTATGGTGGTGGCCGCCCTGAGACCTCGACTTCTGTGCAGCCGCCGCAGATGTACACCTCCGCCCAGCTCAACGGCTTCGAGAACCCTTCGCCTGTCGCTGGCATCTCCACCGTTCCCGGCGCTCGCAATAGCGCTGCAGCGAACGGTTTTGGCAATTCCCAAATGAAGGCGCCTGGCGCTACGAACAACGAGGGGGAAATAGTCCCCCCGACCGAGTACCCGTACCGCGCCAAAGCTATCTACAGCTACGAGGCGAACCCAGACGATGCCAATGAGATATCTTTCTCCAAGCACGAGATCCTGGAAGTTAGCGACGTCAGCGGTCGGTGGTGGCAAGCACGAAAGGATAATGGCGATACCGGTATTGCACCCAGCAATTACCTGATCCTGCTTTAGAGACCGGAGCAAGCACGGAAGAGCGATTCAAACGCAGCTTGTGGGGATGTGAGAAGGACGACTAAGGCCACTGAGGAAACGGCCGCCTCCCAAGATTGGAGGCCGGGCCGCCTGCTGGCCGCCCCATTATACTTGTATTATCAACTTAAGCGTATACCCAAGAGAATGGCCGATTCGTGCGTCGCCTGTGTGGAGGAATGGACAGTGCATGCATCTCAGGGACCATGCGACGTCGAGACTTGCTGAACCGCGTGATCGATGGGGATTAGTTGCAACCGAGGTGCCGTGCAAGAGCCGTGCAGAAGGCACGACCAACCTCGATCATCCCGCATTGTGTGGGCAAGAATCGAGCGTTCACCAGGCAGACCGCATAGAGGCCAGGCGAGGACGTTATGAATCTGTTTCACCCTTTTTGTCTTACCTTCTCTTACAGTCTCTCGTTGGGCAACAGCACAAGATGCGACCACCGCACAGATTCTCTTTCTACCGAACCATTTTTCTCTATATCGCATTTTGTGTACACTCTGTTGTATGTGGATGCGCCCATTCCGTTATCCCGGTACTATTTTCCTTTCCTTTGAATTATTCTGGGTTTTCTTCCTATACCATTCTCCGAACGCTGTATACATCCCCCTCGCAAAGACATGGGTTTATGATTTTCATGGCTATGGAGCAGCTTGCATTTGCAAAACAGGACGGGGGTTGAATACGCAGGGGATTACAGGCTGAAGGTGTCAAAATCGAGGCAGAACTAACCGTGATTAGTGGCAACGAGAGAATATTATATTGAACGAAAGCAGTCAGAACCTCGTTCGTGAATATGCATTTGTGATTTGTAACTTCGCCGTCAATCATCCTTCCAGTTCAGAGACACTTCGCAATGATCAGTTGTGCAGTGACCACCCTGTCCCAATATCCAACTCCCTTCTCGATATGGTGGTTTGATTTCGGTGGCACGTTCGCAAACAAACTCGCGCCCAGGGCCGAGGAGGAAATTACAATGTGAGCAAAAGGAACCAATTCAATCGCTCACCCTGTTGCCCATTACACTTCGCCGCAGGCTCCACTTCAGAAGCCGATGTCTCTGAGCCAATCCGGAATACAATCGTCGAGGGGAAAGTAACCGGCCCCGACCAATTCGAACCCCGGGCCAGCGTGCGCCTAGTTGTCCTGGCGTGTGCCCACTCTGCGTAGATAGGCCTCATCTCCAGATTCTGCTCTCGCACACACGCGGACATGCGTGCCAGCCTCAGTGGACGTAGGTGGGTGTGAGCGGTGTCCCGTGTCCGGCACCTTCTCCTTAGAGGCGTGCCATCTTCTGCCAGCCCCAGGGGCCATAAAGAGGCTCTCCTGAAGTCGTGGGCACATCATTCCTGCCGCGGGCATCCAAGCGGCGCAGTAGAGAGAGAGCAATCCCAGGACGGCCTCAGCGGCACGTTCACAAAGCTCGGACCCCAGAGGCTCATCACGCCTCCTGCAGGCGCACCCTCAGCTCCCTCTCCTTCTGCGCGACCTCGAGCTCCAGTCTCTCGACGCTGTACTTGAGCGCCTCCTTGCGCTGCCGGACGGCCCGCGCACGGAGTCCAGCCCCGCCATCCAGCGTCTTCCTCCCACTGGCCGCCTTGCCCTTCAGCACCGCTCTCGACTTGGACGATGATGATGATGACGAGGAAGGTGGCGGCGGCGGCGACGAAGCGGCAACCCGGCCGAGTCGCCCCGCGTTGAGATCGCTGCGGGCCTTGAGGGTTTCGATGCGGCGCGCCTGGCGGTCGATCTGCCTGTCTGCGCGGTCGAGGAGGTGAGTGACGAAGGGGCCGATCTCGTCGCGAAGGGACGACTCGGCCGCGGCGAGGGTCGGTTGGGGGATCAGTTCGTAGTGCTGTTTGCACGGGCGTCAGTCATTACACTGCTGTGTGCACTGAGGCTCTGTGAGTGGGAGTGCAGGGGGGGGGGTAGGATTGAATTACCCGAACGGTCTTGAGCACCGATCCGAGCCTGGGGAAGTCTGAGACGCCATTTCCCAGCGTCTCGACCGAGGACTCGAGAAGGTTGAGTGATGTGCGCAGGGAGGCTACGCAGTCGGCGTAATTCGACGGCGCGGGAGAGTGGGACATTTTCTGTTCTTTTCCTTTTCCTTTTTTTCTTCTTCGGTTTTTACACAATGTCTTGGGGTATTTGTCGCAGTTCCCGTTGCGAGTATGAACCTCAGCCTCGGGATCACCAAACCAGACCGCGTTGAGTTTCTCTGTCGTTTGTGGTCTGGTTGCAAGCGCGTTGTGCTGATTAACTGCTGCTGTCTGCCGAAGTAAACAGTCGGAAAGCGGGATGAGGTCAGATTGTTGGCAGGGATGTTCGGCACAAATGCAGGGCGGGTCTGGGGAAGCTCAGGGGTCTTTGTCTGCTTGGCCTTGGCTGGATCGACCCGCCACATGCCACAGGCCAGAACATTGGGCATATCGATTACGTGTGACTGACAGCTCCGGGGACCAGCGATATCCACACATTGTCACAGTGATGCATTCTCATCAAGTGTTTTCTACGGTCCGACGGAATGCAAATGCTAATGAGAACCTGCTGTTTGTCAATTTTCTCATCCCTTTCAGGCAGATGACGCATTGGTTCTACACGTTTTCTACGTAGATACTAGATGTTCGGTTTGGACTTCACTTCTCGTCATCATAATCCTGGTGGCCGCGAGCACACAATTGAAGCACTTTCATGGTATCTAACGTTCTCAGAAGCGTTCTTATGCTGTCACGGATGTTTAAGCCTCCCGCTTCAGGTATCAGTTACACCCTACAAACTCGACTCGGTATTCAAACCCCTGCCATGTCCTTGCCAGCCGCACAGCACAATCCTGACCTCTGTCTCCGGAATTCTTGAGACTCAGATCTGTCCCGAAACATGCTAACCACAGCCCTCAGAAGTCATAAGGCACATTGCTTCATGGTAAGGAAACTAAACATTGAGAGTCCGGAAATGAGAACCGGACATGATCGAACCGCCAAACACCAATTGTCCTTACTGCCCAGCTATTATTATATCATCCAGCTCTTGTGCTGGCTGCCCAGACAGATCTTTGCAGGGCCGCGCAATGTTTAGTGGGACATGTACAAGTCCTCTTCGTGCTCAAGCGACATTCAGGGTTTACCAGCTGAGAATTGCAACACACTCGCTATTTCAGCACAGTGCCAACCCGTCTGGTCAAATGGGGTGGACTTCGCGTGCGATACATACCTGGTGCCTTCTGGTTGGTACAAACTGCCACTGGTAACAAACACATGTGAATTACGAACGCGTGTACCAGGACTTTCACACTGCAGCCTCAAACTACCAATCCTTCAGACAGTTCTCACAGTTGACTATCATGAGATGATCTCAAGCACGATATGAGTCGAGACCTTGGATTGATGTAGGAGCCCTTTTGATACAGTGCCAGCTAGTACGCACAGTAATATCTCATCTTAGCCATAGGGACGGCTTGCAGGCTTGGTTCATATACTGTGCAAACCTACTCACGCAAGTCCTCAATGACTAAGTTAAACTTTTTTATAGGCATAAGACTCAATCTTTGTGCTTAGTTCATTCCGCAGTCACGTAAATAAGTTTCTCCCCAAATGTTCTCAAGTTAGGAAAACTCAATCGATCAATCACTCTAGCATCATGAGGAGCTTTCAATGCTTGACTTCATACTAGCTAATATTCTGAACAGGGTGATCGAACCAATTTTGGTTTGTGCTACTTATGCAATAAACAGTAAGTTGATGGACACGGGTCAAACATAGCAACTTCACACTATCCATACCAACTTGGGATGAGTCGATGTGATCTCATAAACTGTGGCCCTCAAGCGGTATCGGTCGCGAGCAAAGGGACTGAGTCGCAGCTGCATGTCACCGATGGTGAACTCTCATGATAGTAAATAATAGCCTGGATATGTCAAGCCCATACTTTCCCATGTAGATACAGGGTCCAATGGAGCCGAATTCCGTACTCAAAGGCAACTATAGGACTTTAACGCTGAAGAATAGTTTGAGACATGTCACGAGCAAGGGCATCCACTATCTATTGCGGTGCGCCAATACAAATACAAAGGAGCGGCGTACGCTCAATTCAGATGGCTTAGAACCCAGTCAACTTGCTCTAGTCGATATGCCCTGTCCCAAATCGTGACAAGACGTATATTTAATGCCATGTCTTCTCCAGCTCAACGCAGTAGTTGCTTGCACCTGGGTATCTCATTCTGTACCTGCTACCTTGAATTGCTGTTGAATCCCTATTGAGAGTCCGCCGGTCACATCTTTACGGATCTCAGAATTCATTCTTGTACCATGCTCTAGAGCATGAGTACTGAATTCTCAAACGTGCGGATATACGACTCACCCGTTTGTGATCGCCCCTCTAAAGGTGGCGACTTGGATCAAGCTGCAAATTTGCTGGGTCGGAAGTACTATTGAATGTTTCGAAGATCTACGCCTCTGGAGAAGCGCAAGCTTTTCGTAAGCCACGACATGTTCTCAGGTTGTTGGAAATGGACCTCGAGAATTTTAGCATATCTACGTTCAGGGGCCAGAATTCGGCCTAATATTCAGCCGCTGCCTCCCTAGAAGACTAGAGTCCAGGGAACCCCACAGCTCTAGCCCGTCCTGCAGACTACAATTTCAAACCAAACTCAAGCAAGCCCCTCTGCAATTCACTTTTGACAAGAATAACGCCATCGATAGCCGCAAATCTCACCCGGAGCTAGAAGTCTTCACTATGCCGCGCAGTGCTCTTTTTGTCATCGACATCCAACGCGAGCTCGCGCAGGATCCCAAGACTCGGATTCCCCACGCGGACCGGATCTGCTCCGCCGGCGAGAAGATCATATCAGCTGCTCGAGACATTGTGGATCAGTATCAGACAGCCCAGAAACAGTCGCCCTCGGTCATTGTGTTTGTCCAGCATGAAGAGAAGCCAGATGAAGGCACCCTTGTGAGAGATACCGAGCCGTGGAGACTCGTTTTTGAGCCACGGGGTGGCATTCAGGAAGAACGCCTCGTTGCAAAGACCACCCGTTAGTGTCCCTTGAGCATTGAGAACGCGGAGTGAGAAAATCAACAAGTGGCTGACTCTCACTAGAAAACACATTTGAATCGAATCCAGACCTGGCTGACAGACTAAAGGCCGAGGACATCACGGAGATTGTCACGTTTGGTATACAGAGTGAATGTTGTGTCGCTGCAACGTCCAGGGGCGCTCTTGAGGCTGGCTTTAAGGTGACTGTGCTACAGGGAGCCCACTCGACCTACAACACCGATTCCAAGTCTGCATTGGAGATCGAGAGGGATGTCGAGCAACAATTGAGGGACAAGGGCGCTGATATCGTGCCCTGGGAGGATGCGATAGCTTCCTGGGAGCAGCGCCGGATGATCTCGAGCTATTCAATCTTTTCGGAGTTGTAGGCTGGGCAAAGCTTAAGTGGGATGTAATTCGGGACACTTGTGGGAGCACTTTTGCACGAGATGAAGATGTGTTTTGATACCCACCTCCTGCCAGTTATCCCACTCCGGCTGAGTGAATTTTCTGAATAATATGTATTACAGCATAAAATACCAAAAATTCACACATGAAGTCTACTAGTATAAGCTTATATACTATTAAGGATATCTCATATAATAATTAGAATTTTAATTTATATTTAGCAAATATTCTTAATTTATTACATTTTTAAATAATTTATAATAATAGTAATGGGTAAAGGTATTATAAGATTTATAAATATTCTTTCTTAATAAAGCCTAGATTCTTTTGTGAATTAAGTGTGGTAGCTAAAAGGCTAGAGTGGGCAATTGCTGGACTTGTCACGAGAGGAGATAAAGAGACAAGGCAGCTGTTCTCAATAGGTCAATTGAAATTAAGTCAGCGCTACCTTCTATCTAGGGAGAACTCTGTATCTAGGAAGAGCTCTGTGTAAGGTTGCAGGGCACAGGTTTAAATACTAAGGGTGTGGGCGCTAGCGCCACAGTGAATGTGCCGGCAGTGAATGTGGCCGTTTGCACACATACTCTCTCAGGACTGATCACTAGCCGTATATAAGAGCTATGTTGTTAAGCCTGTCACAATCAAGTTCACAAGGCCTTGTGTATGAGTAATGTAAATAAATCTCGTGGGTAGGCCTAGTATACATTCAGCATCACGGCTCTGATACTTCAATGGTCTTCTTTTAAAACCTTTAAGATTTCTGGCGCTATTGTTGAAAGCAGCATTGTACATGAGATGTGATATCTGGTTGAAATATTGGTATTGTGACTTGGTATAGGGACTCGAGCCTAACAAACTGTTCAAGCAGAAGATCCACTTATGAAATTAGGCACAGCAGATAGCAACTTCTGAACAGCACAATACTTGTAGATGAAGAACCATTAGAGATTTCTCGGCCTAACATCAGGGTCGCAGTGAATCACAAATGGTCTCTCGTATAATTTATATTGACTTGTTGGATAGTACGGAGTGGAATGCAGACCACAATAGTAAAGGACTCCGAATTTGAGCTCGGCACAAGAGATTGTGTTCATCGCAAGTATACCTCATCTGGCTATTTCCAGAGGGCATCCTAGGTATCATTGGCAACAAGTCGGAATAATGCAACAGTCTTCACCCAAATTGAAGCCCTTGCTATCGAAATCAACGCCATGACGGAAGTGAGAGTAACGAAAACCTTCCACCAAACTTAGGGTCGGGACGCCCTCATCGTGGGCTTATACCGACTTCCAAGCAGTTCACCATCCTCGTCCTGGTTTCCTCTTCCGCCGCAAAACCGCCCTCATCGTCCGCACCGTCTTCATCGACAACAACGTCATCGACGGCCTCGAGGCTCATCGTCCGCACACTGGTCATGTACTCCTTCTGCTTGCCGAACCACGCCGCAATTTGCAGCGTTTTGGTCATGGCCCTGCCGGTGCCGCGTACCAAGATCTCATCCTCGAGCCGGTCGGCGGAAGAGGCCGCCGAGTTCAGCGCCGCCATCCGTGCGGCCAGAGGGAGCCCTTTGGTCGACCGTGACGAGGGAGCCTTGTCCAAGGCGTGCCTGACCTTACTCACGATGCCCATAAAGGGTGACTTTGTGCCAATGTATATGATGGGCTGCTTGGGGCTGAGAGGTGAGCCTCCGCGGTTGTAGACCCGGGCGCGGTTCATGGCGCGCTTGTGGACCTTCGAGTCTGGGCGATATGTCAGTCACAAAACTCCACTCTACTCCGGTGAGTAGGCGGCTCAAGGTCGGCAGATGATGATTGTCACATACTCTTGGGTAGGGATGAAAGTTTTGCTGGCCCATCGGGCAGCTTCATGGATTTCTCCGTAACCATGGCGGATGATCAAGCTGCTGAATATGTATTGTGATCAAATCGGCGAAGGGTGAAGGGATTAGAGAGGATGTCTCATGCGCGCAGAGTCTCAGTGTGTGACTGAAGTGGCGTGGGGTGATCGTTGAAAGAATCTGGTGATGCTGCGCCGCCTCTTCATGGCTGATTCATGGCACTAGTGGACTGTACGACTTCGGCCTTTGGAATTCCGATGGTTTTGAGGTACCGATGCAAAGAATGCGAAGGAATGGCAAATGTCTTCCAAGGTTGTGTCGAGAGCAGCCAGTTCACTCCCTGCCTGAGTACCGGCCGGCCTTCAGAGACTTGGTGGGGCGCGGGCGTCCTGTCGCCGCTTTCAACGGGTCCACTGCAGTAGCGGCAACTTAGCAGGGGCCTAAAAACAGCCGGCGACTGACTTTTTATCAATGCATTTCGGAAAGTCAATGAGATGTGGCAGGAGCAGTTTAAATCCTCAGAGGTGTCGTCAGAAATTCCATGCCGGGCGTTCACAATGGAACCCCTGCGGGTTGAGTTGCTGGGAATCATGGCAGAGCTACTGTCCTCAGGCGAGGAGCCGCAACGGTGCTAGGGCCCTGACCTCACTCACCGCCTTCCGCGAATGGGGCGGGCCAGCTTACCACGACCGGGGGGGGGGGGGGGGGGAGTTACAAGCATGACGACAGGAACCGCGGCAGGAACAAGCTCGAAGTCCCATGGCCGAATGGGGATTCAAACTATCGCAACGACAACTCGTAAATTGTCCGTCTTGTCTCCCCCCAGGCTGCCACCTTAACAACGTACCGACCACGTTTTACAACGAATTTCGATCATGGCTGCCTGACCCCACCACCTAAGGCAACGGTTTAGTGTTGACTTTCAACATGTCTGTTGAAATCTGGCCATCTCTCCCTCCAGAGCAGCTTATAACAGCTGTCGAGCAGACACAAGTAAGTTCGAGATGATAAACCCTTTGACCCTCAGCCCTGCCGCGCTCGGAAAAGGCACCAAAACATCCAAATGTTTGAGCCAATCGGTGATGGCTGGGTGCTCCTCCCACAGCTCCCTGGCACCAGACCACTGACACCTCCCACCGTCCAGAGACGAGAGCTGGAATGGCTCCTGAACGAGCTGCATGAGACCCTCCAGAACCTCAAGAGCGGCCTCGAAGACTGCTACGCTCTTCTTGCTCCTGTCGATCCCGGTAGTACCCTCGTCGTCAGCACTCCCAGGAATGAGATCGTCAAGGGCCATATCACGCGAGTCGGGACACGAATAGTCAAAGGCGTATGGACCTTGCACCCGCCTTGTTGTGCTCGACACGCCAGAGACTAACATACATGTCAACTGATCACAGATCGTCACATTGAAGCTCCGAACTATCCCGCACCAAACCTATACTATAAACGCCGAGCACCCCATACAAATTGCGCCCCTGGCGACCCTCCATGCCCTCCTTAACCACTCCATCGACCTTCTCACCCTCACTCTCAGTTACACATACTCTGCAGGCGCCGCAGGCGGCACCGAGCCACCTGCCTCGCCCACCCGGCCCACGGCTACATTCATAGCCGCGCAGCTCCGCCTGCTGAGCCAGTCTCTCACTGAGGCCACGTCCCTCCTCAAGGGTCCCCAGCCCCTGACCGCGTCCGACGCGACCTGGGTGTCCAAGTCCTGCCCTCCGGCCCACTTCTCCCCCGCGACGGGGTCCAATCTGAGCATACAGTGGGGTGTCCAGGAGAGCCAGCTCGTCCTGTGGCTCAGGGCCCTGGAGCCGGCCGACGCCCCCGTGAACCTGGGCATGAAGTTCGCGCTCGCCATCGGCACGACGCGCCGCCTAGACCACGACGAGGCCGAACAGGTCTTCATGTATACCTATCCCGAGGGAGCGACCCCGGATCCGCAGAAACACGGCAGCAACGGCGGTGGGCCAAGTGGTCCCGGACAGAAGAGTATCAGCAAGGAGAACCAGGGTGCCAAGGAGGGCAGCGGTGAGGTCGAGGCGCAAGTCTTTGTGCGGGAAAAAGTGCGCGTCGAGAGTGCTGACCCTGCATTGATGTCCCTGGGAACTAAACTCTCAGCGCTAGCCAAGACGCTCGCAATTGCCAGAGGAAATCTCGCGACCGTCATGGGCGAGGAGCTCGACGAATGACAGATGGAGTGAGCGGCTGCAAAAGTGATACCCGATGCGAATTGTTGCAAGCGAATAAGCTCTTGCCGTGACTGAGCAACCGGATTTTCTGAAAGAGAAGCAGATATCTCTTGATTTTATTGCTCAAATATACTTCGCCGATGAACATCTTTCCTGACGCCAGTCTGTAAGGTCGAATAAATACAATACGCATAGCTTGAGCAATCCTCGTGTGAGTGGGGTTCGCCGCCAGGCCTGAAAACACCAATGCAATCTGGGGCAGGATACGACAACGCGGTGTCACACCCAACGCCACTACCTAGCTTCCCTCATCAAATCCTCCCTGTCGGCCAGTCAAGCTGTCAGGAACCCTCGATTCCGACTCAGCCTCGCCACAGAATGAAGGGCAGGACAGCGGCAGCCACTCTTGGGTCCCGGGATGGTGACTGTAGTATCGGTGACACTCGTTTGACCCTGGATGGATTCCATACTCACCGTCTGCTGGGTTGCACGAGTATACCTAACTATGCGTGATGACTGTTGGCACAGAGTAGGTGTGGATTGGGCCAATCGTAAATATGAGACCCTTGTATCATGACAGTGCTTTAGGCCACTGGCGACCAGGGCATTGGGATCAAGATCCTTGACTTCATCGTCTGAATCAAGGGCACCGTCTTGTGGACCGTATCCGCCCAGCCGGGTATGCGCCAAGAATCCTCACGACGGACCTTTCGCTCTTCTAGGTTGGCAAACTGCCAGAGATGGTGTACCGTGTTAAGGTCGCCGATCTGCACGAACCAAGCCCCAACGCCCTCCATCACCTCGCGCCGAGCCTTGAGGCCCCTCCGCCAGTGGGTCTCCCATTCGAGCAGGTTCCCCGGACTAAGCGTGTAGGAACGGAGCTCGAACACGCCGCCAAGCTGTCGCGGAGGCGTGGTGGGCCAGAAGCTGAACTCTTGCATCACCGAGGTCTTCTTCGATGTAATAAGCGTCCTCAGCTTCCTGTCGAACTCAGGAAACTCGGGGTGGGATGAGATGTTGTGCAGAGAGGTGTGGTAACCCGTGTACCGCTGATACTCCCAGATGTGGACTGACAAGCTGTTAATCTATAAGGCTCCCGTGGGTGAGCGAGGCATGGAAATAGCGGATACGCACCGAAAGTATCAACATCTCCCACCTCTGTCCGCCAGCTTCCAACCAGGTGAACCTTATTCTCCGGCAGGGAGGCCATGCGGGGGTACCAGTTGCCCACAAGCTCAACATATTCATCCACCTTGTCGGGCTTCACCTCGTGGAAGACGATGCTGTGCACATACTTGCCCCGCGCGATGACCTGGCTGAAGCTGGCCTCAAGCTGAGCGTCAAGCTCGCGGCCCTCCTTTGTGCCGTAGATGAGGTTGGTCAGGGGGCCTGCCTTCCGAGGCGGCTCCTTCCCGGCGATCTCTGCTGCTCGTTCTGAGGTAGAAGCAGTGCTTAGTGAACCCAGGCCCTTAGGAGTACTGGCGCTGTCTGGGGAGGAGAATAGGGACCCACTAGCATCCCGCTCCTTCTGAGCTGCCACCAACTGCTCTCTGAATGCCTTCTGCTTGCTGTTGAAGGCCTCGACGCTGCCGTCCTCGGGGTCGATGTCTCCCATCGCAGGGGTGCGCTTCGAAGCCGTGGTCGATGAGCCGCTGAACATACGCGCTGCTTGGCGCGGGGTAGCTGTCGCCAGGGCGGCGCGAGCGAGTCGTTGAGACAGCATGGCGAAGTTTTGCCGTGGACGAGAAAAGGAATGCTAAATAACAGCAAGAACAATTGAGTTTAAAGGATGAGAAGAAGTGCAACGGTTTCCAAGACTTGATTCAAAGCTGAAACAAGCACTGGGGGGATGGTGGACTGATGCTTTGGTCTGTCCAAAATGGCCGAGAGACCAAAATGGTGCAGTGATAGGCGTAGGTGAAGGAAGATCGGCTCGTGCGATGGGAAAGGTGTTGGAGGAGCAGAGGGAGGTCCAATCGTAGCAGAGGCAGAGAGGCAAATTGAGAGGTGCTGGTTGGTGGTAGTCAGCGTGTCAGTAGCTGGGAAGCTGTGCGTTCATCAGTGTGCCAGGCAGCATATGCAGAGGGGAATCCTGGTCAATTGGTCTCGATGGCACTCAGGTTAACTCTTGGAGGAGGGTGGTGTTGGTGTTCCAATTCGGGAGCTGAGCTGTCAAAGGGTCTTGTGTCCTCAGAGCTCTCCCCGCACTTTTGTGATACGTCTAGGAGAAGGAGGCAAATCACCTGGAGGCCAGGCGCCTGGCGGTTCAGGGAAGGGGAGCCCCCTAGGGAGCTCCCTTGGGAGGCCGGGGTAATGATGTCAGGGCTCCGCACGGCGTCGGGGTAGGGCCCCACCCGCCTGAGAGGCCAGAACCACAGGCACAGAGAGAATTGCTGACATAACTCTGGTAGCCGTTCCATTGTACCAGAAGTTGCTGCCTCAGGCAACAGCCGTCCCGGCTACGACCGGGGCGTCGGAGCAAGCTGGAAAAAGACTCGCGTATCAACGACGACATCGCAACGAGTAAACCAAACCCGCCTGCCCACCCATTTCGACTCCGTCTCTCCCCCAAGTCGAAGCAATCACTCATTCAAGATGTCTTGGCTCGGAGTCACCCCCCTCAAGAAGTTCCCGGCCCCAGTCCGTAAGTCAATTGCCCTACCAGCGCATCGTCTCGGAGCAGCGCATTTGCTAACAAACCCGCAGTGAAGCCGATGGCCCCCTTCTTCGCCGCTGGTACGTGACCACGCCGACCTCGGACCACGTTTCCCTTCTCGAATGCCGGGTAGTCTCTGGTCGAGGGGCACATGAATTGATGAAAAGAGCGTGGAGCTGACCGGAGAAAAGGGCTTGTCATCGCTTACGGTATCAACGCCGCTCAAAACGCCTCAATGAAGAGTACGTCTTCCCAACTGGGCAGGAAGAAAATACTTTCGCCGAAATTGCTTACACGATCTCCGCAGGCGACGAGTTCAAGAATGACCCCAGGAACCCCCTGGCTAAGTCCGGCGGCGCGCATTAAGGACATGACCCGAAGCAGGGACGAGAATGAGTGCATGGCAACAAGTCTCGAGACGATGATCGACGTACCCAATTTGAAAAGGGGCTGGACTGTATCATAGAACATCTAGAAAGCGGAAATCAAACCTTGTCGAGGCGGCTGGACTTTGATACGAACACTCCCTTTTGCACATCCTCTGATCGAACGGCATCGCTGCATGACGAGTGGTTGAGCTGGTTGTCAGAACCCATGTGAGTGCCCAACACATGAACCCCCATGCCAGACATTCATCAACCAAGAGCAATTGGGTCGGCTATGATACTGTATCAACGCACAAGACCTATGTACTCTGATATGCGAGAGGGCAATGGCGCGTACCCTTTCGGGCCGGTGACTGTGTTTGTGCCTTGCGAATCTTCTATCTGCTCTAGACGCATGAAGCGCAGTACTATTCAAACCCTATCCTCCTTGGTATGTGTGTAAAATTGGTGCTGTAACCGCTTTATCCCAGGCCGTCGCCCCCAGACCAAGCCTGACTCCTACCGCTCTGACACTGGCAACACCTCTCTATCCAATTGACCATGCGTATATGAAATCAGAGACGACCAAGCCTCTCGTTGCCATCATGTAGTCAGCTCTCCGCACCATCCTGACAACACTGCTTGATAAATCCCACCAGCGGCATCACCCACTGCTTGTTCACCGGGACGTAGTGTCCTCCAGGGTGGACCACCATGATGGGATTCTCAGACCGTTCCTCGAGCCCGCGGCTCCGGCCCTCGTCGACGACCGTGTCGAGGCTCCCGATGAACTGCAGGGTCGGCGTCCTGATCTTGGGCTCGTAAAGCCAGGCCAGCGCGGGCGGCGGAGCAAAGAAGCCGCTGTATACCACTGCGAAGCGGAGCGCCCTGCCGCCGTTGGCCTCACGCAGCGCGGGCACCCAGCTCCAGTCGTACGTGTCGTCGCTCGGCGGCGGCTGCCTCTGCCCGCCCCCGGAGCCCCCGCCGACATGCTCGAGGACCGAGGCCAGCATGGCGGCCACCGCGCCTCCCTGGCTGAACCCCACCACGCCGTCCACGTGCCCGCCGGCCTCGTCCCTGATGCACCGCGCGAGGCTCTCAAAGCCTTCCCTGAGCAGGCGGTAATTGCCGCTGGCCTCGTCCTTGCGGAACCACGCCCAGGCGTCCATCTCCGAGTCGGCACCGCCGCCATCGCCGGGCGCCTCGCCACCAGAAGGCTGGAAACCGGGGATGTCCTTGGGCCTGAGGCGGGAGGGCCCCGTTGGATAGAAGAGTGTTGGCTGGATTTTTGCGGGGGCGAGCGACTTGGCGAGGAGCTTTTCCAAGGCGCGGGTTTTGGCGCGGAACAGAGGCCCGGACTGGGTGTAACCTTCAGGCTTGTGTTAGTCAGGTCTCTTCACTGATGACACCAATGTCATGCTCCAAATCGAAGCCGAAGAATGAGACGTGTGCCCGGAGGCCACGCTCTGATGTGGTCCACAGTCCGTTGCAGATTGCGTTGGGGACAGTTGGAGAGTCCACCTCTAAAAAAAAAAAAAAAAAAAAAAAAAAAAAAAAAAAAAAAAAAAAAAAAAAAAAAAAAAAAAAAAAAAAAAAAAAAGAGCCACATCAATGATTGGAAGTGTCAATAGCGACTCCCTCATCGGACTGTTGCTTACCATGAAGCATCAGAATCTTGACCTCTCTCATCGTGTTGTCCTTCGGCTTAACTTCCGCCGGGCAAGCCGAGGTTGTCAAGCCACGGTCATCCGCCATAACCGTGCAGTGCCTACAGAAGAGATAAGAATGCGAAATTGTCTTCTGGTGAAGATTCAGTCTCCGGAGCTTGGATAGACGATTCATGAACTCTTGTTCTTGGTGTAGTGGTGATGAGTCGGGCAAGCGCCTTGTTTGAGATGAGAGCCTTGTGTTGCAGGCGCTCCACTTTAGCAGTCGATATGTTTCCCCCAGGCTGACCGTCTTTTAACCGTGCATTCTCGCAACACGGAAACCCCAGCCAATTCAGGATTCCGGCAACCTGTTTCAAGATCTTCCAGGTGGATACTGATAATTGTTCTCTGGGTTGTTCATTTAGCAGTCTACTGAAACGCTGTGTCGAACCTATCTGCACGTGGTCCTCGGAAAAGACGGTATTTCCAAGACAGTCCTAATGTCGAACGATAACCTGCTTTTAATGCCTCCACGCCCACGTGCAACTTCGCTTGGATAACTGGGACTTCCTAAGCCTGTGTATGTATGCATCATGCCTCTATCCTGCAGCATCGCTCTGGTCTGCAACCTGATCCTCGTCTCCATCACGCGCATCGCCCATATCCTGGTCTTCTTGATCTATTTCAGCTCGAGCGGCTTCGGTCGCATCGATCCAATCCTCGATCCCTTGACGATGAGCAATCCCCTCGGCTGATTGTTCGAATCTTCGACTCCGGATTTCTTCGGTCCTCGAGACCCCTATAGCATTTAGAATTAGCTACGAAAGTACCAAGGAAGTAACTCTATGTCGATGTGGTGGGGGGTGGATTATGAGCTGGCCATTGACTGTTTCAAATCCTGTAGCACTATAAGGCCTTCGTGATATAGGCTAAATGTCGGGGATGTTGGTTCTTGAGGGGGCAAAGATCGTATCCTCAAGCTTCTTACATTCTCGGAGTGCCCACGAACTCATTGCACCCAGGTTGAATAGGTTTCCATACTAGAGAGCCATGACTAGCCCAGCAAGCCCATCAGAAGGAACCCCGTCAGGCGCCTGCTCTTGCTGCTCGGACCAGAAGTCGTATTCATGCTCCGGCAGTTCTACAAGCCGCACATAGTTGAAGGGAAACACGTTGAGCCAATTCAGACGATTCACGTGGGTCTCACGATCCACGTAGCCAGGGGATTCCACACTCACAAACGACGTGTCAGAGCCCGGCTCGGAAGGCCGTGGTGAAGAAGACCCGATGGAAAGATTCGAATCCGGCTGAGCGGGCTGTAGTGGAAGGGCTCCCAGATTCGGCTGAGCAGGTGGTGCTGGATCCAAACTCGGATTCCAATTACGGTGCGGCACGGCGTCACTGTTTGGACGCAGCTCAGGTAGAGTCGAAGGTAAGGGGTGGTTCGTAGGAGCATCATGTGGTGGAATCTCCATGTTGGAAGCTTGAGCGTGGTCTTCTAGGGCATGCCGACCATTGCCGGTAACAGTGTTGTGTGCTACTCCAAGAGGCTCTGGCTGTGCTTCTGACGCTGAGGCCTGTCCGCCGCCTTGTCGACCCCGACCGGGACCGCGACGATTGTGAGAACGACCAAATCCTGCTCTGGCGGGTTGCCCGCCTCGGCCGCCACCTCGCAGGCACAAAGCAACCCTGTCACCAGCATGGGTATTCAGAGCTTCCCCTACGTTCGTTTCGCCGCAATTATGAATGATCTCATATCTCACAAGCAGGCCACTGGTAGATGGTTTCGTTGCATGACCAAGTTTGTTCATAATTTCGTGTTCAATAGTGGCAGCGTACTGACGACAATCGTTGTCGTCGACGTCTGTCTTCGGGCACGGTTTCGGTTGCGCCGCCCGCTTGCCTTCAAGTTGATGTCCACGTCTAATAATTTCCCCGGAAGCCGGTCCGCCTCTAAGGATAGATTTGTACTCATACACAGGCTTCATTCCTCCTCCGACAGGCCCCTAGCCCTTGGTCGCAGCCTTCTTGCCCGAGGGTTGGATGCTAGCCATCATCTCGTCTTTGGTGATGAGGTGCTCGATTTTGCCGAGGTGGCTGAGCAGATCCTTCATGTTGTAGCTCCACTCGTTCAAGATGTCATCAACACTCCGTGGCTGCGCAAAACTGACGATGCGAGCCGGGCGATCGATACGAGCGTATACCATCTTGGAAGTGACGAGCTCGCTGATGTACTTCTCAGTCTCATCCTCAGTGAGGTCCAGATGCTGTGTCAGACGGTCCATTCGTATACGAGTGTAGTATTTGGCAATGACTCGGACGTTATGTTCAATGACACGCTTGCGTAGGTCCTGCCATCGCTGGTTGGCCTTCGGGTCGGAGGAGGTGCCTAGCTGTGC
This sequence comes from Diaporthe citriasiana, assembly GCA_014872975.1. NCBI lineage: Eukaryota > Fungi > Ascomycota > Sordariomycetes > Diaporthales > Diaporthaceae > Diaporthe > Diaporthe citriasiana. The sequence continues at coordinate 18,104 of JADAZS010000043.1, read as the reverse complement.
GTCGAAGATGTCCGTCTGGCAGAGATGGGGCCCGTATATTTGCTCCACGTTGGGCCAACGCATGAGCTCCTGAACTGTGAACTCCTCGAGCAGTTTGGCCTCGAGGGGCACTTGGGCATTGCGCGTGTCCGCCTTGATCCGGTGCATCAAGTCATGCTGCTCGTTGTCGTGAGGTGCGAGGATGACAAAGTAGATGATACGCGCCAGAGTCTACATGGTGAGCATCAGTTACCAGGGCATTTCGTGGACTATGCGTTTCGATGATGGTGACTTACCGCCTTGAAGAGCGTCGGGTCGTCTTGGACGGACTGGATCTCAAGGACCTCCCTGTAATGCTTGCACGCATCCAAATACCTGTCCTCGCTCTTCGCCAGAATGACCTGCTGCTCGTAGTACCTGAGTTTCAATGGCATTGCGTCCGTGGCGCTTTGCAGGTATTTCGTGCTGATCTTCCGGCTGAGAATGCCAGCCTGACTCCAATCTTGCGTCTGGATGCAGAGGGCGACCTGATCAAGGATGAACTCTGTCTTCTCCTTCCGGTCCATAGAGCCAAAGGTCTCGACCTGCAGCTCGCAGAGGATATCACGGGCCGCTTTGACATCGCCATAGTGGTCCTTCTTGAGGTCCGAGAGGATTTTGGTGACACGGGCGCGCTCAACCTCGACGAAGATCTTGCCCTCGGTGACCGTTCGCAGGGTCTCGATGACTTGGACTTTCCTGTCAATGTTCGATATGTCTCCAAGGAAGTCGATGACGGCCTGTACCATCTTCTGGATGGCTTGCTTAAGTTGACCATGCTTCTTGGACAAGATGGTTACTTGATCGCTGAGAAGATCCCAGTCACCTGCGGATTTGCACAGCGTGACAATGGCGATGAGGAGTCGGGAAGTCGAGGCGAGATCAGACGCCTTTCAGAACCGAGGTTAGAAGAGAAGACTTGGGATCTCACCGGCCGAAGGGAATTCTGGCTTACCTGCCGTGTTTGCTTCTCTAGCAGGGCCAGCTGTTCGATGGCCCCTTGAAGGTTGTTCTGTTACGAAATTGAGACTGTCAGAACATCAAGCTCTCACTGATGTCTGTTTGTTGCGGTGGGTTACCTTAGCAAGCAATTCTGCTTGGGGGATCTGCTGGTCGACCTCCTTGGTAAAGTCCTTGTCGGGCTTAAACGCGGCGTTCGCCATCTTGGGCGGCGGATGATGGGAATAATGACTATGGCGTGGATGAGCGGATGTAAATGTGGTCTAGACGAAGTCCTTTGATTGGTACTCTTGGAAAAGATGGTGTGCACTTCAGAAGATGCTGCGTCGAGGGTGAATCGGAGAGGATGGTTTGGGAGTGATTGCTCGAGATTATGTTGTGGTGTCTGACGGAAGGCAGCTGTCGCAATGGAAGCTCTGCCTGCAGCTTCGCCGGGGCGGCAACGTCCCTTGGCAGGCAGAGACCCAGCTCTGAGTTACGTAATCATGTTGGTTGCAGCCTGCAGATTACGTCCAGCGCATATGCACATTACCGTACTGGGGAGCCTCCTAACCTTGGTCACACAGTCAGCACCTTATTAAGTACCTAGTCTAGAAGGTATCAGCCTCATTGAGCCTCACTGAGGCTCGCGGACTTGCATCACGTCCACAACGGTTCCTTCCATCTTGCATCCTTGAAGATGCCACTTTGAACCAACCCTGGTCTGAGTGGGTACCTGACAGATTCTAGACCAGACCCAGACTTAAGTGAGGTCCCATCCCCAGGAGCTTCCCTTCCCCTCCCTTCCAGCCCAGAAAAGACAGGAACCTCACACCCTGAAGGAGGGTTGCTCCTGCGTTGCAACATGAACTCAAATCACAACCTTGCAAAGCCCTTAGTTTTCGGATCCGAAAGCTTGGTGCTGTCGAGCGCCGAGGCAGAGCCAAAGCTCGTGCTCGACCGATTTCCATGCTGATGGTGCCCCTGAAGCCGTCCCTACTGCATACATCGTGTCTTAGCCGGTTGATTCTCACGCGCCTCTCAGCAGTCAGGAAACAGACTAAGCTATCATGTGCCCTCGACACACGTGTGGCCTTCACGATCTGGGCAAAGTCATGCTTGACTGTAACACGTGCGAAGACACAGGACGAGAGGGGCCTGCCGTGCGGAAGCGTATCGTGGCAGCCTTCCGCCCTCGCGAGAGGCTTTATTCTTTGAGGAGCCGGGAGGGCAAATGGTAGGCAGGTGGTCGCGAATAGCAGTTGGGCCGCAGCACGTTCCATGAGGTCGTGGCAGTCCGTACTGTTTGCGTCTCCCGAGTCACAGCGACGAGCTCTTGGCGCTTAGCCCATGCCAGGTGGAGCACACGAGTAGGACATTGCAGCACATGCTCCGAGCCAGCAATCTTGACACAGTCGCGATATGGATATATAGTAGCCCGTTCAACATCAAGCGGGGTGTCGCCTGGCAGCCTGTCACTCAGGAAATGTGCGGCGACGATGCTCAGGAGCCGGCCACGAAGCGTCCGGAGGCCAAGTGGGCGTCCGTGCCGGTATGCCTCCCGAGTGGAGATGCTATAATGGAATGCAGATCAGTTATCCCCCGCCCAGACAAAGTCCCGAAGGCTTAGCCGAAACCGAGAACGTAGTCTACTCTGTTTCGCCCAAGATACGAATACGTTCTAACATTAACGATTACGGCCCTACATGAACGAATACGTCCCCTCTGGCCCTCCACCTTGGTCATGTCGGGCCCGAAAACCGAATCTTTGCTGTCGTGCAGTCTCCCTGACCAGTCACTGTTCGGTCGTTTCAAACCTGTGGGGTTTGGGGGGACACCTGGGAATACACTGCAGCATGCACAATTTGCACCGGCGCAGAACCCTCCCGTTCACAAATATGACGTTGCACTCATGCCCCCGGTATTATTCCACGCATTCTATGCAATGCAGGAACTCCGAACTGGGGGCCCTTCGTGCACAACACCCGCCAGTAAATCATTATAGATGCAGTTAGATCAGTTCTAGATATATTTTGACTGCCGCCTTGGCAAGAAGTATATATTGGCACCTCCCAAACCTAACCACATGCTCTGTACCTCTCCTGGCACACCAACGATACCGCAACAAGAGAAACCCCCTCGAAACGACGACATCCATGATGGCATCTGTTTTTCCTGCTCCCTCGAAAGTCACAGAGCTACTAGCCACACAGTGGCCATATGTGTTGAGCACATTCTTGGCATTTGCTGCGGCATGGCTTCTTCAAGCGGTGCTCAAGCATGACCCCCTGTCCAGCCTACCCATGGTTGGGTCTGAGATTGGCAATGCGGACAAACGGCGCGCAGCTTTCGTACAAGGCGCCAAGAATATATATCTGGAGGGGTATCGAAAGGCAAGTGCTCCGTCTCCCACGAGTTTCCCATGCTTGGACTCACATTTGTGGTGAACAGTTCAAGAAAGGCGTGTTCAGGATTACGACAACAAGCTGTGTGAAAATTCGAATCCCACTGAGAAATTCGATCAGCTTTTACTTACTATAGATTTTACTCGCAGACCATGATGTTGTCGTACTCGACCCTCTCTTCCTGACTGAGCTGAAGAACCTTCCCGACGATACTGTCTCCTTCGGCGAGGCCGTCAGCGACGTAAGTGGACAACTGTTGAATGGTCATTTATTGTGGAGCACTGTATTTGACAATGGCAACAGTTTATGCAGGCCAAATATACCGGCATCCGAGCTGATCGACCCATTATTCCCCATGTCGTTAAGAAAGATTTGATTCCGGCGCTGAGTATGGACAGATCTGGCTCTTTTCAAACCACAAACTCATCTGCTAATTGAATCCTGACAGATCGACTGAACCCTACAATCGCCGAGGAAGTTGACCAGTCGTACCGGGAGGAGTTGCCACCTTGCAAGGACTTTACGCCGGTCAACATCTACGGGAAGCTACTTCGAATTGTTGCCAAGGTTTCGGGGCGGATCTTCATCGGGCCTGAGCTCTGTCGCTCTGAGAAGTATATTGATGCTGCGAGTAAGTTGCTTGTGGCAAGAGGTCTTCCCGTTATAAGAGCCTTTTGGCGCTGTGGGCGAAGGATCAAAGGCGACGGGACATTCATGCTTGTACCATGATCCCCGAGACCACGGCCAACCCTCTTTTATGTCAAGGGCCCCTCTTTTATGTCAAGGGCACCTCTTTTATGTCAAGGGCACAGCGAGGTCCTTTGCTAACACAGACTTAGTCAGTTACACGGTTGAGGTTACGGGCGCAGTGAACGCCATCACTGGCATGAGCTTCTGGCAGCGCACCTTGAATGCAGGCACTCACCCCAAGGTCAAGGCCCTCCGCGAAAGGGAACAGGCTGCGGACGCGTTTCTGAGGCCCATCGTTGAGGGAAGGAGGAAGGCCCAGGCGGCAGATCCCGATTACCAGAAACCCGATGATCTCTTGCAGTGGCTGCTGGATGATGGTCAGGACAAGTTTGGCGACAAGGGCGACAAAGAGCTCGCTTCCATCCAACTGGGCTTGACGTTTGCTGCTATCCACACGACCTCCTTGACCGCCACGAATGCCTTCTACTCCCTCGCCGCGATGCCCGAAATCATCCCGGAAATACGTGAAGAGATCCGCTCCGTGTTGAATGAGTATGGCACATTCACCACCCAAGCCCTGCAAAAGATGAAGAAACTCGACAGCTTCCTGAGGGAGGTAATGCGGATGCACCCGCTCGGATATTCTTCCTTCCGGCGCAAGGTTCTCAAGACGTTCACCCTCTCGACCGGCCAGGTCATCCCCGCCGGCTGTCTCATTGAGGTGCCTGTTGTTGGCATTAATTTCGACGACGAGGTTGTCGACAGCCCGGAGAAGTTCGACGCCTTCCGTTCGTATCGTGCACGGGAGATGGAGGGATTGGAGGGTTCAGAGAAGGCTAGCGCCGGCGCAAGCAACCAATTTGTCTCCGTGAGCCCCTCGAACTTGCTGTTCGGATACGGCAGGCACGCCTGCCCAGGGCGATTCTTCGCTGCGAACGAAATCAAGATGATAGTGTCGCGAGCGGTGCTGGACTACGATATGAAGATGTCAGATGGGTCCAGGCAGAGGTACGCGAACCTCTCTTTCGGAGGCCAAAGCGTTCCGGACCCCTCTAAGGAGCTCCTGTTCAAGAGGGTCGACTAGTATGCCCTGTTCCTTGGATTTCCTCCAGTTGATTAAGTGGCATTGTTGGTGTTGGGCTGCTTTCTGTCTTTATCTCTTCCTCGCTTCCCAAGGCCTTTAGAGAACTTCGGTATTATTATGCAGTAAATATTTGACTTGTGTAAACTTTGAATGACCTTTGCAACTCGGTGTCCACGATCTCAACAATAATCGTTAGCTACCTAGGTACAGGTTGACCCACCAAGGCAGTATCTACCCCCTAATGGGGCACTTCACAAGTCTAACTAAGCAATATCTCAAACCTCATGGATTTGTATCGCGGTAGCACAGCATGACATCAAGTCGACGGCCAGAGAAGATTTGATAGTAGGTCATTATGCCCGCAATCTCTCAAATGGACACCTGATCATGGCTCATAGCGGCTGGTAGCTCTCCTTGTCTTATTCTTGTTCTTTTCTATTTCCTCTTTCTATTCTTCCATGCTTGTTAGCACGGTGATCTCGCGTTGTCTGTACGCCGGACGTGAATTACGTCTTGTCGGCTTTCTCGAGTTTTCTCTAAAGTCTGAATATTTGATTGTCTCGTAATCGAACCGCTGAAAAGGTGCGCTAGTCACAGCTCCAGAGTCCAGTGTTGGTTCTCGGGCTGGTCGACTTGGGGCTTGAGTTAGCGGCACACAAGAAAATCGTAGCTCTGACGTCTTTGTGTGTACGGCCAGGATGGTGGCAGCGCCCCTCCTGCGTTTGTACTCCGCGGCGAAGGAGTTACCCGCGCTTGAGCTAGCTGGCCTGGTGTCGGACTGGACTTTCCTCGCTCATAAGAAAACCTCGCTGAGTTGGCATATGCAAACAGATGATTCAGTGGCCTTGAGCCTCCTTGGTTCTCCGTCTGCCTAGACAGGAGGGCTTCCCCTAGTATCTCATCGAATCTTCGTTTTCCTAACAACATACCTAGGTACGCATGCATTAACATGCCTATCATGGCCGACTCCGAGTTCAGCATCTTGACGCCGATCGGCATGCTTGGCTATGGTTACAGCATCGAGCACTTCTGGTACGCGATCGAGGAGTATCATCCCGAAGCCATCATTGTCGACAGCGGCTCCACGGATGGCGGCCCATACAAGCTCGGCATGAACAAGATGACCTGCAGTCGGAGCTCATATATCCGGGACTTGGAGCCCCTACTGACCGCGTGCTTTCATTTTAAAATCAAAGTCCTCATAGGGTCCGTAGGAGGCGACGGCAGTGACAGGCATGTGCAGGAGGTGCTGGATATCGTGACAGAGATTACGCACAGGCTTGGGTTCAGGTTCAATGTTGCTACCATCACTGCAGGCGTCGACCGCAATCTGGTGAAAAGGAGGATCGCCTCTTCACAAGTCCACCCTTGTGGGCCCGTTGAAGCTCTCCTGCCAGACGTCGTTGATAGTGCGATCGACGTCGTCGCTCAGATGGGTGCAGAACCGTAAGTGTCCCTCACCGTCTTTAAAGATGAGACATTCCTCTTTCGCAGAAGATTCTAAAACAGATAGCTAACAAGACTGTGTGAAAGTTTCATGGAGGCTCTAAAAGGCAACCCAGACATCATCTTGGGCGGTCGCTCCTATGATCCCGCACCCTTCGCAGCCTTCTGCCTCTCGAGAGACGTATCGGAAGGTGTAGCGTGGCACATGGGAAAGATCATGGAGTGTGGTGCCGCCTGCGCAATCCCTAAAGGCCGTTCCATGATTGCCACCATACGCCGGAACTCTTTCGACCTGACCCCAGTGGCTCCAGGGGAAAGATGTACTCCTCTTTCGGTGGCTTCGCACACACTCTACGAAAAGACACGCCCAGATCGTCTTCCTGGTCCGGGAGGCATACTGAGTTTGGATGCTGCGAAGTACGAGCAGCTAACGGAGAAGACTACAAGGGTGTCTGGAGCAGAATTTACACCGACTCCATACCAGATCAAGCTGGAAGGTGTGACGCATCTCGGCTATCGCACCGTCTTTTTTGGCGGTATTCGAGACCCGGTTCTGATCGGACAGCTAGGAGACTTCCTAGGACGGGTCCGCTCGTACGTACAGGAACGTTTTCCAGACCTTAACAAGTCTGAATCCTGCCGGCTTATATACCACGTTTATGGCCAAAACGGCGTGATGGGGCCGCTCGAGACACAAACAAAAGGGGATACCCATGAGGTTGCGATTCTTGGTGAGGTTGTGGCTCCTACTCAAGTCCTAGCTTCCACCATCGCGAACAGCGCCCGAACCTGCATTCTCCATTTTCCGTACCCAGGCCAGATGGCCACAACAGGAAACTTTGCCAGTCCCTTATCGCCACATGAACAAGAAGCTGGTGCCGTTTTTAAATTCAGTCTTTACCACCTCGTTGACCTCGAGCAAGGCGAGCAGGTTTCACTATTCCCAATCAGCTTCCGGAACATCGAGTCGACGCATGAGCCGTCGGCTTGTGAGACAATTACAGAGGATCGGAAAGTCGAACTGCGGAATGGCCCACTAATTCCACTCTGTATGTGTTATACGTCTGAAAGTCTGTGTCCCGATGCTAACTACTGTGTTGCCTAGCGAGGAAGCAAGTCCCAAAGACGCGTGCTAAGATGAGCGAGCTTGCTCGCATAATACGGTCCAAGAACGCGGGCCCCTTCGAGCTCACGTTTGACATCATGTTTGACGTGCAAGTGTATCAAAGGGTGCGAGATGCCAATGTACTAGGCAACGAGGCAATCCGGCGGCTGTATGGCGTGAAGGATGAGGACATAATCGTGAACATGTTTTACGAGCCGGCTCTTGCCTGGAAGTGTACCATCAAACGACCATGGGCCCAGGGAAGTATCGGGGAGAGGGACACTCTAGGAACACAGCAACACGCGCCATTGCTGAGCATAGAAGTGCCAGGCATCGAGATCGATTCATCTACTGCTATTGGTTCGCCCTGACGGCGAGTGGTAGAACCTCTTTTTCTTCTTCTTTTTTACCTCATCTGTGTTGTCACGACAAAATTGTAGGTGCTTGCCTGAGAGACATGAGGTTTAATAAAATCTCCGCATCCAGTAGCGTTTGTAGCTAATAAGGTGTCCTGCGTGACGCACTGTTGATGCTGAGACTCCTTGAACTGGCCTGAAGGCATATGTAGCGAACAGTCACTACTCCGCACAGCGAAAATGTAGCCATCAGGGCTGTTCTAAGTGAGTCAGAAGAGTTGCAATTATACAAATCTGCTTCGAGATTCCCAATTCGGGAATCTGGACCGACCAGCAACATTGTTCCAATTTGGCCCTCCGGATCACGTACAGACAGAAAATGCCTTTCAAATCTATCCATTTGCTCTGGATATTGGCCAGTGGGCCAGCAAAGCTAGAGATCTACGCATACCCCAGTGCCCCCCTTCCTTCCGAACGAGCCGCACAAATCATTTTCATCGTCTACAATGAGCGTTGACCTTGCGCACATTGACGCCTGTCACCCAGTGGACATCGAAACCGACTCATCCACTTCAACCATCGTTCCCACAATTGGTACCTTGGAACAGACGGCCATCAGAATAGCACAGTCTTACCCACCATCTTGCATAGTGTAAGCCCAGCACTACGACGTCATGTGATATCTCTAACGGCTCTCAGTCCCCGACCCCGTCATCTTCCACAGTGGAGCCATCATTGGTAATCTCTCAGACCCAGGCCTGCAACATTAGGACATCCCTTGAACCTACTGCAGGGACCGACGTTACTGTTTATACGCTCACCTTGAATGTGCGCGCTATCATCATGGAACATTTCGTGACTACAACCGTCAGAGAGCTCTTAACGTTCCCAGCTACAATTGTTGCCAATAAAGACCCACCCACACTAGAATAAAGGCGCGTCATTATGCTATTTGAGGGTTTGATCCGACGAGCTACAGCATTTTGATTCTCACTAGTGGCTTTGATTTCTCTTTTCAGAGCTACCCATACCATGCTTCCGAATGCTCCTTGGTCAGGCTTTTCAAGGTAGACAGATGCCACTGACATATCAATTTCTAAGGATGCTACACTACCTCAAACGCAGTCATTTGGAGCAAACAAGGGCGGGGTATTTACGACGTGGCCGAACCCAGCTTCTCGAAGAAGATGACCGGCAAATCATTTCATGTCAGGGGAGCGAAGGTTTCGGTAGGATATGATGCGGGTGAAATATATCATGCGGGCTATTGAGTAACTCCAAGGAGAAATCATGGAAAGCACAATCGCCGCAGAGGAGGTTGTTGTGGTGCGGGTGAGGAAGACGGATGCGACGAAGGCAACAAGAACACAAAGCTCACAAGGTCAGAAAGAAAAGGGGGCATTGTTGGAATTTGGAAACTCTGTAGGAGCGAAAACTACGCTTCGGGGTGTGGTTGTAACTTTTCCTTGTGGCTTCAGGCATTCAAACTGTTGATGTTCCAGATATGGCTTTTTGGCCTGGAGTTGGCAAGGCAATGCTTTTCCAAGGTGTTTGCAATTTAAGCTGTGGCGTGAGGGTAAATGATCTTCCCGAGAGGATGATTATCACGTTGATCAACGGGACTCCATTTAATTCAACCAATATTGGGCAGGACTTCACCAGTCGATTAATCCTGTTCAATCTGCGTTTCTTCTTAGCATTATATTTATTTAGATCATTTTGACGGAATTTTCGTTCTGGTATCACAGTTTGATGCCACCTATGTATTTATTAATAAGAGGAATTGAAAGGATCAAGATTCTCAAGGGGTGAATTTCTTCAATGATTGGAGGAGCTCTCTTCACATTAGCTGTTTTAAGGGGCCGCCTAATTAGGTTGGGAGAGTGGATCGCTCTGGGTTTTGTCGAATAGCTTTTGGAATAATGTGTCGGGATGGTGTAATACGCCACAGACCACTGAGAGGTGAAGAAAAAAGGATGTGTGTCACTCATTCGGCTGAACCATGGCCAGGCAGGCATAACTGGGAGCAATGCCTTGTCATTTAAGCGTATGGTCGAAGAGTGAGTAATTTGTGGTTGAAAGTCATTTGGGGACGTGTGTGAGTAAAGTCGAGCACATACAGCCGCGTATATATATAAATCGTTGGTGGACAGTTTAATTTTCTCCTCAACCATTAATTCAACACTCAGACATAAAGTGAGCAAAAATGTCATCTCGACCACAAACTTTCGTTCTACTTATTGGGGCTGCGAGAGCTGTCCCTTATTCGATGTCACCAAGCCCAACGCACGACACATCGGAACGCAATGTTGAAGATTCAGCCGCCGACGGCGAGGCAGTGGACCATGTTCGGCTTGGAATTTTGACCTCTTCGTCCACAGCAGACCCCGCCAATTTGGTGACCCCAATTACGCCCTCGTCCACAGCTGATCCTGCTCATTTGGTCACTCCCGTTGACCTCTCTTCAATTTCGACCCCCTATGAATTAACAGAAATCACACCAGTAATACCCGAATCCACTTCATTACCCCGGCCCACAATCACAATAAGCTCTGCACCTCCTATGCCTACCACTGAGGCCCAAATCCCGTCCCTTTCAAACTCGTCTTCAGTCGCCGCCCCGGCCACCGGAGAACACAACACTGTTATCATTACCGACTGGGTAACCGTCACATTGCCCGGGCCACCCCCGGATGACCCGAATGATAGGACCACGCTACTTGAAGGTGGCCGGGAACCGGCGGAGGCACAAACACCAGGCTTAGTGACTGTACCACTCACTGTTGGTCGGGTTCATCACGGCAGCTCCACAAGCAGAAGACCTGAGGTGCCCGGAGGTATTCTAGGTGGACCGGCACCCAATACTTATGAGTTAGGCGAGGCTCGGCCTAGGGAATAGAGCCGCGCGAGTGCTGTGGAAAGGAATATCTTTCTGCACGAGATGTACAGACAGCCACATCTCTATCTCCACAACATGCAGACCTGAGCAGCACTTCATATGTACATAAGACCATTCATGTACGACTCAGGCGATGCTGGTCTGGAGCAGTCGCATTGCAGGAGGCGATGATGGAATCACAGCAGGCGAGAACACTTTTGGAGATACAAGCAAGAGAAATGCAGGCGTAGCTTAGATTAGGGGACACTTGATGGGAACATGTTCTGTCACAGGGGTCGATAACTAAGCAAAGTAGACAATTTGCATATTAATCAAATCCATCTCCTAACTCCCGCTCTCGTGGTAGTGCAGTTGAACAATATAATACAGTGAAAAAGCTTGCAGGTGGCAAAGTGTCCCGGTTAAGATTTGCCGTGACGTAATTACTTTAAAATGCTGTCGCATATTATCGGAGGTCGTGGCCTGCGGTAGGGTGGTTAGTCTTTTCCCAACAACTGTATCAACACAAACACTAGACTTACGTCCAAGAGCCTTGCCACGCTTTGAGACCTCCTTGGCGTGATAGGCCTTGATCTTCGCACGTCGGGCCTCTTCCTTGGCCTCGAATTCAAGCCTCTTCACCTCCTCGCGCGCGTCCTTGACTTCCCGTCGCGCCAGCTCCAGAGCACGGTCAGCCTCCTTCTCAGCCGTCTCGGCGCTCAACACTCTCTCGCGTGCCGAGATTATGGAGGGGTCGAGGTCCTCGTTCGCTCCGAACTTGCGCAGGAGGCCGCCGTGACCCCTAGTTGATGTCGACCGGCTAAAGATGCTGCTAGAGCCGTCATTGTGTGTCGGACTCGTGCGATAGGTGCTGGATGTGCGGCGGGTGGAGTCGGTCGCCTGGGTTGAGGTGGTTGGTGTTGGTGACGGGTCGCGGCGAAGGGAGCCTAGGAGGCCACCCCGCTTCCGTGGTTCCTCCTCATGATAAGGCTCGGGTGGTGGGAGCTCTTCTTCAGGCTCACGACGTGTGAAGAAAGGCATCTTGGTGTTGTGGTAGACGTCGTCTTGGGAAAAGTGTAGGCGGCGTCAGTGTTCGACGATGTAGGTAGGCTGGTGGAGAAGGGACTGAACTCGGTCCAGCTCTTGGTCGGGTTGTCAGTCCCTTTTCATGCATTCTCAGACTGCCTCTATTGCAAGGTCTGCCGCCTTCAATCTTCGTTACGCTGCAAACCCGGGGTCATCAAACCTGCTTTTCGGATTCAGGGTCGCTGGTGATCGACGGTGACGTCAGAGCATTCCAGCCAATAGAACAACACGATGCCCAGTGGATCACGCCCGATCAGGACAATCAGAGACCCCTAAAATAAGTCAGCCAATATGCAGGGTCCAAACCTGCCAGGGGGTACATCATCGCTGCTGGCTCCCGGCCATCGTTTCTGTGCGATGATAGCATGGCTGAAACCATTCGATGTGGCTTACCGCTCGAGTGGTGCCGCCAGCGACGCCAACGATCGTCAGCTACGACGCTGAGACTCTGACGCAGCAAGGCACCGGAGCAACAGAGCAGGAATCTGTCCTGATTTGGGACGAGATCATCCAAGAAAGAAGAAAGATTTCTGCGCTGAAGCCTCGTGTCTTCCTGGCCATGAGGGCACCACGATCGGCTGACTCAGGCATTAGCAAGTCAAGACTTCGTATGGATGCCAGTGGACCAAACTGTCGATTACATTTCCGACGGAGTTATGTCGCAGCAGGAGAAAGCATTGAATCCGCAAAGAATCCCAAACACGACAATCTACGTGTATGTACGTTGCACGTTCGCGGGCATGGCCAAGAGCAAAAAATACGGAGTGCGGTCTCGCGGCTTATGCATTAAGAAACTCAGCTCGGTACTCGATGGTGCTGGTCCTTCCTGGAATATGCTTGTTTGTTTCTAACTCTCGTTGGACGCCCGGAACTTGCCGCCAAATTCGATGAATGCTTTCCTAGGTTATTCAGCAACGGACTGGCTTTCTTCGCATAGCAAAGTCTTGTGATGTGCTGATAGTTACCCTGGGAGTTTCCAAGACAAGATGTATCTCGAGTGCTCGATGCTTGCTTGTTGCACCTTTGGCCGGTGCGGATAATTGTGTTACGTTGACATGACCACACACATTGCATGCCAATGGTACAATATGGTGGGGCAGGAATCCGGGGATAAGCAGCCTGACCGAGACAAGGGAGGTGAGCTTGATTGAATAAGCCCCGGACCGACCGGAGCCGTAAAAACGTGGGGTTCAATTCTAACCCTGTTCCTGATTGTCAACCTACTAACGTGCTTGTTTCGCTGCATGCCGACTAGAAACTTTAACTTGATGTCGGTAGTTCTGGCAACTGTGATAGCCTAGGCCCTACTACACTACCTAGGTACTTAATATCTGCTGTCGGTTGTAGTAGACGAGTAGCAGGAATGCAGCACAATCTCATCTCGATTTCCATGGCATTGTGGTACCGACAGGACTCAGGAGCTCAGCAGGATGAGCGACTCACGCACCCAATGCCGATTGAATTGGCGACAAGCCATGCGCGGCGGAGCTGGCCCACTCCGTATCACACCTTGATCGTTGTCTGCACCTATTAATTCAGCAGCGGGGTTGACAAGCGACGTTGCAATGGGATTGTGTTACAAATTCGATCATGTTGCTTGGGCCAGTACTGGACCAGGCATGCAGTGACTGCCGAACACCTTGGAGATTCAACGGACTTGAGAAGGACGAGACGGGACCAACGCAACTCATTACTACCTCCCTCGGCCGCCAAAGAAGGCCCGATTTTCAAGTCCCGACAATGATTTGTTCGACATCAACAACTATGTTTTTCAAACATGTCAATGATGACGGAGACCTCAACCGGCCGATTCTTGATTTCCTATTCTGTCTTTTCGGTGCTTGGTGCCATTCGGCACCGCTATCGAGGTTCTCGCCATGTCGGCTACAAAGTGGTACTAGACCGAGTTGAGAACTTTTACCGAAAATCCGGAATGAGGCCCGAATATCGAGGCGCCAGGGGAAAATGTCAGGATAGGAAGGTTACATCCTGCTACTGTCATCGTCAAATCACAAATTGCTCAGGGTGTCGCTCGGCTCTACCCCGTGGGGAGATGGATAGCGCAAAGCTTTGACAGTGACTGGGACTGGAACTTGGATAAGTGGACAAGACACCTTAGCCAGAGCAAGAGTCCCGAGCCACAAAGTAGTATGTAGACTCACTGATGGGCCCGTTGCTCACATGGTGCAGCAAAGACGCGGTTCCAAATACCTAGGTACTTTAGCCAGTTTGCAGATGCACTTCCATCATTTCGTAATTGCGAATATATACCCTTTGTAATTCTGAAATTGTTCTGTGCTGACGCAGCACTTGAGAAGCATGCGCGAGAACCATACAGCACATCCAGGTAGAAGAGACAACGTGTTTGCGCCCGGGGGCCAAATCTCAAGCGTGACATGGCTTGAGGCTGGACTTTTAAGCCACATGCATGATTCGAGGTTGCTGCTATGCGGTATTAGCGCTGGCTTGCTTGGCCTGTCAGGAACACACCAGTCCACTGCGCTTGTAGCGGAGGCAAGCTTTGCTGGGGTAATCCTCTCCGATCTATTGCTTAAGCCTGGGTTGTGACCAGAGGACCGTTATGTTTTTGGCCCTGTCCCAATGCCATCCTTGATCATCAATATGAAGCCAACGCACTATATCCTCGTGGACGCTTCGGCAGGCCAAGTCGCCGTCCCTGAAGCCCCAGACCATGCCACCCGGCTGACATAGCTGGTGGATGCAACCCCGGAAAATGATCATTAGCCAACAGAACTGCTGCATTCACATATCCCTGGACAGTTCGTCCCATTCGCAGCCGCTGCCATGCTGGTGGGCCTACGAAGTCTCCAATCGGCAGGATAAGTTTACCCCACGCGACCATTCCGCGGATGACCACCCCTGAGGACAGAAATCACACGGCTCAGCACATTCTTCTCTGGATTCCTGGGCGGCCCAGGCCATTATAGTTTCTTTCCTCCTACTAGTCTACCAAGATCTGCCCTGTCTCACCGCACGACTCACAAGATTGACGAAGCCTTGGCAGCACGCTGAGACCACACGTTCTTGGATCCAATCTATCCGCCTTGGAGCCTATCATAAACGGGCCGTTTTGATGCCCGTGCAGCGTGCCATGGCCGGGAGGTAAGCGTGGTGTGAACACCGGAGTGGGTAAGGTCTTGTCAGGAGGCGCCTGATGGAAGTCTGTCAGTAGGCCGACTTGTGAGTCTCATGAGTCGACGGCATCAACAATGGAGTTGCAGGGAAGAGAAGAAAAGAATATATAACGAGGCCAGCTCTGGCCTCATGAGAATGCAATGTCTGATACCCAACCATTGATCACACTCCCTCCTATATGATTCTCCATCTTTGTATATTTCCCGCTGTCAATTGTATTTAACACCTGACGGCCTTGCCATCATTATCCCTAAACCAAAATGGGTATTCGAAACGTCCTCGCCACGGCTATTGCTGGCCTTCCAGTCATTAATGCTGCCATCCCTAGCATCTCAGGATTCACGCTGACCTGGGGTGACGACTTCATTGGCTCCGCCAACAGTCTTCCTAGTACTTCGAACTGGATTATTGACACTGGCACAAGCTACCCAGGAGGTCCTGCCAACTGGGGGACAGGGGAGATTCAGACTTATACGAGCAGTACCAACAACCTGAAGCTGAACGGCAATGGTGCCCTCCAGATTACAGCTATCAAGAGCTCCTCCGGGGCTTGGACCTCTGCCCGTATTGAGACGCAGCGTAATAACTTTGTTGCGCGTGCCGGGGGCAAGATGAGGATCCAAGCGAGCCTCAATCTGCCCAACGTTGGCAGCAATGGCATCGGATACTGGCCAGCATTTTGGACTCTCGGCAGTTCGTATCGGGGCAACTACCAGTGAGTCCTGCGCAAGCATAAGGTTACCAAGTGTAGCGATTAATCTCTTTTCAGGAACTGGCCATCCGTCGGAGAGTTCGACATCATGGAAAACGTCAACGCTATCAACCGGGTGTGGGGGGTGATGCATTGCGGCGTGAACCCGGGCGGGCCCTGCCGCGAGACAGACGGCCTCGTGGGCTCGCGCGAGTGCCCGGGGAGCCCCTGTCAGGGCAACTTCCACACCTACACCCTCGAGGTCGATCGCTCCCAAGAGCTCGAGGCTGTCCGGTGGTTCGTCGACGGCATTCTCTTCTGGCAGGTCGTCGAGACGGACCTGCCAGCCGATACCTGGGCTCAGGCTGTCCACAACCCTCACTTCATCCTGCTGAACCTGGCAATCGGGGGTGCTTTCCCAAACAACAATCACGGCAGCGCAACTCCGCTGGCGAGCACCGTCAGTGGTGGCACGTTGCAGGCGGAGTACATCGCTGTCTACAACAATTAGGCTCGCTGAGGGAGGGTGTGGCACTGTGTTCGGCTTTCTTGATGCCCCGACTTTTCTTCAATTCTCTGGTATATATATTAGCTATTGCCTGTGTGAATATGGCGATGGGCGGCTTTCTCCCTTTCTGTGCTGACGCCATAAATGCGTCAAACTGACTCCAGACGACGAAAATTCCAAGATTGTTACCCTGTAGCGGACCGATCAAATGAAAATATGATTTGCTACTATTGCGTTCTCATAACAATAGGTGGTTTCGCTTTTAATCCGTATACATACTTTTCTGAGCAGTAGGCGGTCCCTTCACACAGTATCTCATAACAATATGCCCTCAAACTAGGATGGTTTTAGGAAGGATGCTAAAGCAGTACCAACGCATAACGAATCTATGCAGTCATTTTGGTGAGCATCAACATGACAGCCCTGTAGATTGTTTTACATGCAAGGTTCGAAGGTGATACGTAACCGATGCGGAAGAATCACGGGTTTTTATTTTGCCTCCAATAGGGAACTATAAGTGAATAGGATCCCCTCCTGGGTATAAGGGTTACAAAAGGCCTATTATTATATTAATTTAAACTGAATTTTTTAAACTATGGTTACTCTGCTACTATCTATATTTAGAATACATTATACTAGTTAAATAAGGAAAGTATCTTAAAGAGCTTTTTTATTTTTAGCCCTTTTCTTTTTAAGATCTTCTTCTCCCTGTTATCAAGCTTTGATTTTAGATTCTCCCAAAACTTAATCTCTCTTTTAGATTAATATTATAATCTCTAAGCTAATATAGAAAAGTACCGATTTTCTTAGAGTCTAAATAATCTTTATAGCCGTTAAATATAAGTATTACTACTACTTTATAATAGATTTACTTATTTAAGTTAAGATCTATACTGTGATTATTTGTAGTAACTATCAGATTAATATATCCACATAATAGAGCAAGGCTGTCTTACCTGGTTGGTCTTAACTATGTGTACTGGTTTAAGTTATACTGTAATTAGAAGCAGTCCTGGCAGGCCAACTAATTATTCTTAGATGTCTAGGGTAATTAATTATTTAAATAATCTTGTAACATAGAGGGATAAGGATGTGGTGGATAATTATATATTTGTAGAGTAGAGCCAGATCTTTTTAGGCTATCACGGCTTTTATTATTATCTATTTTGGGTAATTTCTACTCTTATATAGAAGGCTTAAGTTATATAGTAAATGTAGCAAGATACCCAACTAGATAGCTGCAAGTCACGTGACTTCTTTTACGTAACCTTTTTCACTATAGCCTTGCTTTAACTATAAGGCTAAGTAGCACCTTTAGCTACTATACCTTCTATAGCAAGTAATATAACTAACCTACACCTAATTAATATATATATATATATAACCCAGCTAATACTAATTAGTAGTTATAAGGGTAACTATAAACCAGTAAGGTTAAAGAGATAGTTTACTACTTTAAGGCTTTATAGTAACCTTTAGAAGTAGCTATACTAATCCCGTAAGATATTACTAAACTTACTTGTACTATATTTATTTAATATTAACTTTAATGATTATTATCACGGTATTACCGGTACTAATATTTATACTTTAACCCTATTATAAGTATTTATTATACCTTAAATAAGTAAGTAACTTTCTTAAGCCCGGAACTTATTATTTACTCTTACCGATAAGATTATTTATATTCTAAATAATACTATAAATATAAAAGGAAGATCTAATTATACTTATAACCTTAT